>MU222977.1:81566-92180 GCA_018584345.1 Thuja plicata
ATGAATGAATACTTTAACAATCTGAATCTTTGTTCAACATATAGGTTAATAAATTCATGCTATCAGGGTTCTACCACAAATAGCTTGGAGAATTAACAACATACATTTCTCATGCAAGGCCAAGGGGAAACTAATTTTCTTAAGAAGGAATAGAATTTCATTCACTTCCTTCAAATAATAACCAATTTATCACTTGCTAGAAAAGATGAAACAGGATTCGATATTAAAAAAACAAGCACACAAAATGGGAGCCAAAGAATCTAGTTCATTTCTTCAAAAATCTGACAAGATGATTGTGAAAATAGCCTTCAAAGCACCTAGGAACAATATATTCACTAATAATGCCCTCTCTCCAAAATCTGCAACCAGATGGATACAAAAATGCATGAAAAAGTGGTATAGGAACAAAGTAGTTCACTAAAACCTCTTTTCCACCAAATTTGACCCCCTAACTATGAAAATGAAGGCCCACTAAATATCCCACATGGATAATCTTGAAAATGAGATCTCCCTCCAAAACTCTCCTCAAAAACAGATAGATCATCCTAAATCAAAGGCCCAAAATGATGCCTAAAACTTAGTCTCCAGTCAAGCCCGCCTCCAAAAGACATATCCCTAATTTTAAGGCATGATCCATGCCCTAAATATGAAGACCTAGACTTAAATCCTAAAATCTAAGCCTTTCAAGAATGCCCAATTTTAGCCAAAAAAAAGTGCCAAAATGTGCCACTAACTAAGCCTTTTTACAAACTTCCTTTAAATGCCTCCTCCCTAAATTTTGGCTTAATATAAGGAATTAAATCATTTTACAAAGAAAATTGCCAAAATTGAGAAAAGAAATTAATATTAAATAAAAATCTAATATTAACTAACCTACCCTCATCTCCTAACTTAGATAAGGGACTCTAAGTTTAAACTATATGCAATGTGGGAAAGTCGACATGACTTCAATCCACTTTGCAAATACACATCTCGATGAGAGTAATAGGTGGCATGTTCCCAGTTTTCAAAGCACATGTTGGAACTGATATTTTCAAATTCATTAAAGGCTCTTACAGCTTGGTGGACTCCAAACTCTATCATCTTCATTTGATCATGGACTTGAGTTATCTTATTCTTCACAAAGAATATTTAGGGGAAATGAAACCCTAACAAACAGGAAAGAGTTTGAAAGTCATTGAAGAAGCTCGGCATTGACTATGAATGAACTAGACTTGCTGGATTTGAACCCTTTGTTGCACTAGAGATCATTGGCTATTATATTTTGGGAACTCTTTGTGATATTCAGGATCCAACCTGTCATTTTCATGCCATAACATATGGCGCATCATGTTAAATCTGCTCTTGGAATGGAGTTTTTGTGGCACTTTTCCTTCTGATTTGTGGGCCTTTTCCACTCATTGACTGCAGCTTATGTTCATGGATGGAGCTCTATTCTTTTCTTGAACTGGCACTCTTCTATAGCTCGAACTTGTAACTTGAAGTTAAGCTACTCTCTGATCTCTTTCATCACTCTTTATTTCCATGAAACAAGGCATTTTTCATGTATTTTGTTCCCTTACAAAACTCGGGCTCTATCCTTCAGTTTACATGCTTTCAAACTGAAGTTTAAAACCAAAAATAGTGGCGCTTTGCATGTGTCTTGCTTGTTTAATCGAGCTCTCCATTGTTGTCTGTTATTTCCATGATTTCGTGCTTGAGCTTTTTGTAGAAGCCATGCATTCTATGTAGTTTTTTTATTTCTCTGTTTGCTTCAATGAATTCAAACTTTCCTTTGTTCATGTCACCTTGGGTGAGGAGAATTTGGGATTTCTTTAACTAGAGTTTAAACACCTTGTACTGTACATGCACATCTGGAACTTGGCTTTATCAGCTAAACTGGCTTTCCCTTGTATCTATCTGCATGCCATATGCTATGGCACTCTGCATATATCTTTATGAAGCTTCCTTTTTAAAACTCATGCTCCTTATGCATGAACTGTTCTTTGTTAGCAAGCTATGAACATATCACACTCGGGATGCACTATTATTAATTCATTTTGAAAACCATATATGGATTCAAACCTTATAAACCCAAGACTATTTGAAACATTTTCATTACAGCTATAAATACATCTTTTATGCTATTGTGACTATCAAAAAATTGTGAGCTCAAATTGTAAACCAGTAGTGGTTATGGTTTTTTTTTTTTTTATCAATAAAAATCTTCCTTCATACCTGTTGACAACTGGAAATCAAGTATATAAATTTTGGGAATTATATGAAGTTGTCATAAATGTTTTTCCTCAACTTCAAATTCCAAAATATTAAGCACAGTTTTAGAAAATAACAAGAACTCATTGAAAATTAGCACTGAAAATTGATATTTCTGAAACTCTGGCTTGTTTTTTAAGCTCAAGCCCATAACTGATAGATAAATGACATCCTCTTCACTATACATGAAGCTTGTGAACATTCTGATTACATACTGGCATCATATTTCCCATTTTTATATTACTGTCAACTGCAACTTTATCAAATTTTGTATCCTCCTCAGCATATACTGTGATAACATAGAAATGAAGCCCCAAAATATTGACTAAGAATTCTAAAGATGAAGAAATAATTGCTCTTTTAAGAATGGCTGCATGAAAACACTTCTTTTCCAGTTTATACATATTTTACATCTTTTGTTCAGCTTGCTCCTATAGCTTTTTCTACTGTATACAATTGTCATTGATGTTGAATCTTGGAACAGTAAGGACATATGTGTACCAATATTTATGCAGCACCATTTGTATCTTGAACTGGAAAGTTGGCAATCAGTGGCATTTCTTGTATCATTATTATCATAGAAACCAGCTTAATCTATATCTTTGACAATAACAGTATCAATAGTGTTGAAATTTGTAACAGTATGCATGCACCCTGTAGCAACTTGTTATGTACAGCGCACAACTCATATTGACATCACCACAGTTTAGTCATTTTTCTTGCATATCAATGTTGAAATCTGCATTTGAATCATTTCTTTCTTTCCTGCACATTGAACATCTAGCATTCTTTCATTTTTAAATAATGCACATTCGTGAAGTTTGAGAACGGGCTCGTGACACTCACTGCATCTTTCAAATATAGCAAAAAATTTCATAAATATATGTCTGTTTGATATTATTATTTTGTCAATGCAAATGCATATCTTTCTATCACATTGATATCATCAGTAAATATGCAGTTCAGGGAGTTTGACTGATGTATGGTGTTTGTTAGGCATTTATGTATTTCTTAGATCTAATTGGATCTAACATCTTTTTCAAGCCATGATGCATGATACAGGACCACATAAGACCTATAGTGCAGGGCAATCAGAGACATGACCAAGACAACCAAGACATGAAGGCTTTAGATGATGTAGATGAACAACTCTAAAGACTAGAAGACCTCTTAAAGGAAATACATAGACCCTAGACTTCATCATGCTTCCTTCTTTCTTTCTTTTCTGCATATGCACTCTAAGTTTCAGTATACAAGATGTGACCTTAAAGGAACACTTGTCTAATACATTCAGTATGAATGCATAATGTAATGATCATTTATGAATATGAAAGTGTGAATTTGATCAAAACTTAGAGTACAAATATAATCTGATAATATGAATGTAATAGCAATTTATTTCTTTTGCATTGGCTGAACAGTAATGTCAAAGAGATGTTTCTTTATGCAATTTTTTACTTTACTGTTATGACTGCTATCCCGCATGTAAAAAATTTGGGTAACAATTCTGGAAACCTCTGATGGATGTCTGCCTGCTTGACATTGGGACTAGTAGCCTAAACAGTCCATTGGGCATTGAGTCTGTTGATCACCTACGGAAACCCTAAACCTAATCTGTGGATATAAGAAAACCCTTCCCCAATGATTGCGGGTATGTTTATGATCTGTGGTATTGAAGTAAAACTTTATTACCACAGATTGTAGATGTATTTTTTATCATTGAGGAATGATTTCCTTATGTTTGTAGATTAGGACAGCAACCTCTGAAGACTTTTCAAACTTGAAGACTTATTGAAAATTGGGAAAACTAAAACTAAAACTAACCTAAATGTGCTTGACAGCACTTAGGGAACCTGGAAATCTAACCTAACCAGCCACAATACTTGCTAAACAAAACCATTTACTGGCTCATTGAAATATTTTCCTTTTCTCACCAACAGTGGATGAGATGCATGCATATAAGCAATTGAAAAAATATGCAATACAACTTGAAGGATCTGAAACTCTTGAAGCATATCCTAAAAGTGAAAGACCATACCACATACCTCTTGAATTTGATCAATATCAATGCAGATTTGAGGTGAATAATCATGCTGGATCTGTTGCTCTATAATTGTAATCTTAGGAACAGGCCCTTTTCTGGAAAGATGCCTAATTGGGTAGCCTCTAGAGATGTTAAATTCTGGCTTTATGTTTTTGGATTCTTTTCTTCCCTCTCGTTCCTCATGGCTGTCCTACATCATTAGCTTCCATGAGAGCTCCTCCTCCATGGTCAAAACATCATCATCTTCTGTCAAGTTAGCTAGGAACTCATCAAAACTACTGATCTCCTGGGAATCTGGAGCACTTGTTTCCAGCTTGCCTTCCTACACGTAATCATTAGAAAGAATATCCTCCACAATAGAGCACTTTTGAATAGGCACTAACTCTGACATTTGAATCTTTTCACAGAAATCTGCAATAATGTTGTCAAAATCATTCTCTAAGCTTTGATCAGTTTCTTGATCATGGACACCCTGCTGAGCTGATGTGATTGGAATCTCCTCTTCTTTTTCTTGATCTACAAAAGAGGGTAACTCCTCAAAGAGAAGTACAACCACCTCTTGCTGGTCAAAAGAGTCTCCTATAGCCAATGATGTAATTTGTTGACTATCCATCTCATAATATACAGAAAGATTTGCAACTAAATCCAATACCTCTTGTTCTATCAAATTTGAGCTAATAAATTCCTTCTCAGCTCCCTGATCTGGAGATGACTCACATATAACCACCTTGATAAGATTTGGCATTTGGAAGCCAGGGTGCTTAGTCCATGAGGGCTGCCATGAAAACTTGGTATCTTGCTCATCTGGCTCAGCTACATTACACATCTCTGACTGAGAGTCACCAAAGTGGGCTGGCTGACCATGTTCACTCAGGGGCTCTTGTATGGGTTGCCTTACTTCTTCTATAGGCTTACAACTTGGAATCTTCAGCTTGGATCCTTCTTGGATTGTAGGTTGACTAAAGGCGCAAGAAGCTGCTTGAGCTTCTAGCTCTTGTAATTTTTTCATTAACTGCCTCATTTGTTCCTCTTTAAATGCAACTTGATTGGCAATCAACTCCTGCTCATACCTTTGAGCCTCCATCTCTTATTGGTGTATGTGAGCTTGATAAGATAGCTCCTCTTGATGCATGCCATACTCTTGCTCTTTCTCCACAAATCTCATTTGTTCTTGAAAGTTCTTCAGAATATCATCAAGGCTCATGTTTGGAACATGCTGGGAATAATTCTGAGAATCATTAAAGAAAATCCTTTGTGGCTGTTGGTATGCATGCTGCCAAGAAACTTGCTACTGGGCTGGAGGGTGACAAACATGAGATGAATGTTGTCCTTCAAATTCTAGAACAAAAATACCAGTATGGTTGGATTGATATGATTGATATTGAGAACATGCAGAAATATCTTCATAAAATGGAGGATAGTAATCCATCTTAGGCACCAAAAATGCATAAAACCAGTAGATATAACCTTAGAGCCGCCAGATATGCATAATATTGACCTTTAAACAGCTTGCAACCTGCTAGATGCATATCAAAACCAGCAAGAACTGTGAAATCTATGACCTTTTGGTCCCACCAGGAGTGCCAAAAACTATTCAGGCTTAGAATTGTCACCCTAAATCAGGCATTAGGGCTACACAACAATTTCATCCTCATAATGGAAACTTCCTCTAGCTGTGGGTGAACTATGGATGAGGAAGAGTCTCTGGATTCTAGGCCGATTCCTATATGATTTGGGATATCACCTCCTAATTTGTAACTTAGTAGGGAAAGGGAAAAAAGAAACTTTAAAACTATAAATAGATAGGGGTGATACACCAAGAATGAATTCAGACCTCACAAAAATATGAATTTCAATCCCAACTCATGAATGAATACTTTAACAATCTGAATCTCTGTTCAACATGTAGGTTAATAAATTCATGCTATCAGGGTTCTACCACAAACAACTTGGAGAATTAACAACATACATTACTCATGCAAGGCCAAGGGGCAGCTAATTTTCTTGAGAAGGAACAACATTTCATTCACTTCCTTCAGATAATAACCAATTTATCACTTGCTAGAAAATATAAAATAGGATTCGATATTAAAAAAACAAGTACACAAAATGGGAGCCAAAGAATCTGGTTCATTTCTTTGAAAATCTGACAAGATGATTGCAAAAATAGCCTTCAAAGCACCTAGGAATGATATATTCACTAATAATGCCCTCTCTCCAAAATCTGCAACCAGATGGATACAAAAATGCATGAAAAAGTGGTATAGGAACAAAGTAGTTCACTAAAACCTCTTTTCCACCAAATCTGACCCCCTAACTATGAAAATGAAGGCCCACTAAATAGCCCACATGGCTAATCACGAAAATGAGATCTCCCTCCAAAACTCTCCTCAAAAATAGATAGATCATCCTAAATCAAAGGCCCAAAATGATGCCTAAAACTTAGTCTCTAGTCAAGCCCCCCTCCAAAAGACATATCCCTAATTTTAAGGCATGATCCATGCCCTAAATATGAAGACCTAGACTTAAATCCAAAAATCTAAGCCTTTCAAGAATGCCCAATTTTAGCCAAAAAAAGTGCCAAAACGTGCCACTAACTAAGCCTTTTTACAAACTTCCTTTAAATGCCCCCTCCCTAAATTTTGGCTTAATATAAGGAATTAAATCATTTTACAAAGAAAATTGCCAAAATTGAGAAAAGAAATTAATATTAAATAAAAATATAATATTAACTAACCTACCCTCATCTCCTAACTTAGATAAGGGACTCTAAGTTTAAACTATATGCAATGTGGGAAAGTCGACATGACTTTAATCCACTTTGCAAATACACATATCAATGAGAGTAATAGGTGGCATGTTCCTGGTTTTCAAAGCACTTGTTGGAACTGATAGCTGCAAATTCATTAAAGGCTCTTGCAACTTGGTGAACTCCAAACTCTATCATCTTCATTTGATCATGCACTTGAGTTATCTTATTCTTCACAAAGAAGATTTAGGGGAAATGAAACCCTAACATACAGGAAAGAGTTCAAAAGTCTCTGAAGAAGCTCGACATTGACTGTGAATGAACTAGACTTGCTGGATTCAAACCCTTTTTTGCACTAGAGATTACTGGCTATTATATTCTGGGAACTCTTTGTGATATTCGGGATCCAACCTATCATTTTCATGCCATAACATATGGTGCATCATGTTAAATCTGCTCTTGGAATGGATTTTTTGTGGCACTTTTCCTTCTGATCTGTGGGCTTTTTCCACTCATTGACTATGACTTATGTTCATGGATGGAGCTCGATTCTTTTCTTGAACTGGCACTCTTCTAAAGCTCAAACTTGTAACTTGAAGTTAAGCTACTCTCTGATCTCTTTCATCACTCTTTATTTCCATGAAACAAGGCATTTTTCATGTATTCTGTTACCCTACAAAACTCGGGTTCTATCCTTTAGTTTACATGCTTTCAAACTAAAGTTTAAAACCACAAATAGTGGCGCTTTGCATGTGTCTTTCTTTTTTAATCGAGCTCTCCATTGCTTCTTGTTATTTCCATGATTTCATGCTTGAGATTTTTGTAGAAGCCATGCATTCTATGTAGTTGTTTTTTTATTTCTCTGTTTGTTTCAATGAATTCAAACTTTCCTTTATTCATGTCTCCTTGGGTGAGGAGAATTTGGGCTTTCTTTGACTAGAGTTTAAACACCTTGTACTATACATGCACATCTAGAACTCAGCTTTATCAGCTAAACTGGTTTTCCCTTGTATCTATCTGCATGCCATATGCTACGGCGCTCTGCATATATCTTTATGAAGCTTCCTTTTTAAAACTTGGGCTCCTTATGCATGAACTGTTCTTTGTTAGCAAGCTGTGAACATATCACACTCGGGCTACACTATTATTAATTCATTTTGCAAACCATATATTGATTCAAACCTTATAAACCTGAGACTGTTTGAAACATTTGCATTACAGCTGTAAATACATCTTTTATGCTGTTGTGACTGTCAAAAAACTGTGAGCTCAAATTGTAAACCAGTAGTGGTTATGGTTTTTTTTTTAATTTATCAATAAAAATCTTCCTTCATACCTGTTGACAACTGGAAATCCAGTATATAACTTTTGGGCATCATATGAAGTTGTCATAACTATTTTTCCTCAGCTTCAAATGCCAAAATATTAAGCACAGTTTTAGAAAACAACAAGAACTCATTGACAATAAGCACTGAAAATTGATATTTCTGAAAATCTGGCTTATTTTTTAAGCTCGAGCCCATAACTGGTAGATAAATGATGTCCTCTTCACTGTACATGAAGCTTGTGAACATTTTGATTACATACTAGCAACATATTTCCCATTTTTATATTACTGTCAACTGCAACTTTATCAAATTTTGTATCCTCCTCAGCATATACTGTGATAACATAGAAATGAAGCCCCAAAATCTTGACTGAGAATTCTAAAGATGAATAAATAATTGCTCTTTTCATAATGGCTGCATGAAAACACTTCTGTTCTAGTTTATACATATTTTACATCTTTTTTTTAGCTTGCTCTTGTAGCTTTGTCTACTGTATACAATTGTCATTGATGCTGAATCTTGGAACAGTAAGGACATATGTGTACCAATATTTATGCAGCACCATTTGTATGTTGAACTAGAAAATTGGCAATCAGTGGCATTTCTTGTATCATTCTTATCATAGAAACCAGCTTAATCTGTATCTTTGACAATAACAGTATCAATAGTATTGAAATTTGTAACAGTATGCATGCACCTTGTAGAAACTTGTTATGTACAACACACAACTCACATTGACATCACCACAGTTTAGTCATTTTTCTTGCATATCAATGTTGAAATCTGCATTTGAATCATTTCTTTCTTTCCTACACATTGAACATCTAGCATTCTTTCATTTTTTAATAATGCACATTCATGAAGTTCGAGCACGGGCTCGTGACACTCACTGCATCTTTCAAATACAGCAAAAAATTTCATAAAGATATGTCTGTTTGATATTATTATTTTGTCAATGCAAATGCATATCTTTCTATCACATTGATATCATCAGTAAATAAGTAGTTCAGGGAGTTTGACTGATGTATGGTTTTTTTTAGGCATTTATGTATTGCTTAGATCTAATTGGATCTAACATCTTTTTCAAGCCATGACTTCATCATACTTCCTTCTTTCTTTCTTTTCTACATATGCACTCTAAGTTTCAGTATGCAAGATGTGACCTTAAAGGAACACTTGTCTACTACATTCAGTATGAATGCACAATGTAATGATCGTTTATGAATATGAAAGTGTGAATTTGATCAAAACTTAGAGTACAAATATAATCTAATAATATGAATGTAATAGCAATTTATTTCTTTTGCATTGGCTGAACAGTAATGTCAAAGAGATGTTTCTTTATGCAATTTTTTACTTAACTGTTATGACTGCTATCCCACATGTGAAAAATTTGGGTAACAGTTCATTTGCATTATATTGGTGTATGAGCTTTACCACATCTAGTCCTACTTATAGTATTCCAGTTAGAAGAAGCCATAGACTTATGGGTTACTTTGATCCTGAGTTTTCCTATCCTTTCCTTAGGATCCCAGATGACAATTTGATAACTTATGATTCCAATCCTTCCATGGAGCATAACCCTTCTCACTCATTTCATGATGAAGATGATGCTTTAAGGGTTCCTCCTGAACAAATGCAAAACCTTTCAACTGAACTTGATAAAATGGGAAATTGGCTTATCCAAGAAAACCATAATCAATATTCTATCCAAGCTATAGAGGCTCTTAAGAAATTTCTCCATGATAATGATCAAGGTATTAATTTCTTACGTAGTATTACTCATCTTGTGAATCTGAATGTTAAACCTTTAGCTCAAGAAACTCAAGAGTTAGGGGTCACTCCTATTTTCACTAGTGTAGGACCATCTTCTGTTCCTCTACCTAGTATTCCTACTTACACTCCTCCTTTGATGACAACTTCTCTCCCAAGCGCACCTATTCCTGTGAGTGCTCCACCAGTATCTTTACCTACCTCACAACCTTCATATCATAGTGTTCCTTTTACTTATACTAATCCTCTTCCAACTGTGGTTCCTAATGTTCCACCAGATGTGTCTTCTATTCCTACTGCTTCTTACACTTTTCCTAGTGTTCCTAATATTGCTATGCCTCCTGTTTCCTCTAATGATTCTACAATTATTAGTTTGGCTCAAACTGTGTCATCTTTACAACAACAAATTGCATCTTTAACTCAATCTAAATTTAGCATTCCTACATGTGATATGGGTAGTCCTTTAT
>MU222977.1:95399-113149 GCA_018584345.1 Thuja plicata
CCCCCTCTCTCTCTCTCTCTCTCTCTCTCTCTCTCTCTCTCTCTCTCTCTCTCTCTCTCTCTCTCTCTCTCTCCTTAACTAAGTGATGTCTCTCTTATCGTGATCTTAAGTTGGATAAAGACTTAATTCCCTTGGGGGATTGATGGTTTATTTATCCCTTTTTGGTTCCGATAAAGATTTTCTTTTCTGTATATTCTCCTTTACCAAGAGTTTTTGTTGAGCTCATACTCTTGCTAAAGTGGGGGCTAAATGTATAGTCAAAAAATGGAAGTGCTTCCATTGTAGATGTGTTTAGACTTTTGAGTAAGTGGTTTGGGGTCATGAAAAGTACCTTGAATGGGTTCCTAATCTTGACATGGCTTCTCCCCTGTTTTGTCTCTCTTTCCACTCCTATTTAGCCTGATTTCTCCATTCTGAACTGCAGACTGGTGATTCTGGGCTTCAGGGTGAGGGTCAACCTTTTAGGTCTATGTCAACCTCAACCTTGACTTAGGTTAGGGTTGACCTCAACCCTGACCTAGGTCAAGGTTGACCTTGACCTTGACCCAAGGTTCAGATCTCGGGGTCTCACAGTTTTTGGAGGTCGGCCTTTGCAAAATGTATTTCCCGCTTTCGGGTCGGCTGTTTCTGGTTCCAAAGCATTGATTCCTAAATTATATTTAACATAGGTCCTACCCTAGGGGTAAAGGCTTTAATGGGAATTTAATCCTCCTATGTAGGCCTTCTTAGAAGATTATGCCCTAATTTCATATAAAAGGGAAGATTTCTCTCTCATTTTCTCTTAGTGAGACTAAGCCCTCTATTGAAGCATTACAAACGATAACCATCATCAAGAAAACTATCTTCAAGGGTGATTCAAGAAAGCTAAGGAGAAAGATTCCAAAGAAATCATTCATCCATTCAAGTATCCATTCTCATGAAGGAGATCCATTGGAGGCCATTGAAGGATTCAAGCTACATAGTGCCCTTTTGGTGATCTCTCCATCCACCTTCTTCCAAGCTTATTCCAAATTGAAGAACCCATTCAAGACTTGGTGTTGGAGATCTACAAAGAAAGAGATTTAAGACATCCTACCTTTCTACATTCCACATTTTGAGGCATACTTGTGGATTCAAGGATTCAAATTCGCCATAAGGACTTTTTCAAGCAAGGTGAATTTATGCATTTACTTTGTCCATTTCTATGATTTCAATTACATATATTTGAGGTTAATTCCAAAACTGGGTTTTGACCAAGGCAAACCCCTCCCCCACAACAAAAAATCTCCTTTTTCTTGTAGGTACAGGTTCAGAATAGTTGATTTGAGACCAGATCTAGATACCCTTTTCAACTTTCTTTCAGATGGCGCGAACAGATTTTCTATTAGACCTGTGCAAGTCAAGGTCGACATTATTGGGTTAGGGTTGACATTTGTGGGTCAAGGTCGACCTTTTTCATAAGATGACATCAGAATGGAAAAAGATTTCTGGGTTTTGTTTGTCTCTGCATTCTAGTTCGTGATCAACTGTCAATTTTTCCAAAAATAGTCTACAGACCTTAGAAAATAGCATTCTTTGATCTGCAATATTTCAAGGTTAGTGCATTTCTCCCATTTCTTCAATTACTATCATATATCATTTCAATACATATAATTAACAGAATTTAAGGTATCTCTCTTTTTATTCTCCTTTTCAAATAGTTGATTCATTTGTGCATTAGCCCTTCCTTGGGGTTGATCAACTTGGATCTCTTATTTGTGCATTTGAAAATAAAAGAGAAACATCTTATCTTCTCCCTAATCACAATTACAATATACAATCAATACAATTCAATATAAAGTAAAGTAAAGGAAATCAACATACTCTAAACAACAATTAACAATCAAACCACATCACAACTCGATTTCATCCTTTACAAATAGATATTTCATATCTCTTTTGCCTTTGACAACAATATATTTCATTGAATACTTCTCTCCATATTCATTAAGTACATCTCTCCCTTTGAATACTTCTCTCCCTTTGACAACAATGCCAAACTAAATCTTTTTTTTTTTTTCAAAATATATTCCTTGAATTTCCTTTCCATTAGCAATTTAGCTCTGTAGTAGCCAACATTTTCTCTGGTATTCGATGAAGATAAGTACCTTTCTATGTACTGATATATCTTTGTAGTCCATATCTTTTCTTGCATCAACATGAATGATCTTCTAATTATGTGTAGGCTGATGCAGCCTCCTAGTCAACTTAGTGACCAATAGACAAGGGTCGGACCCCTAGTCTCTTTCTCAGGTACTCAAATGTATCTTTAGGAAATGGCTTTGTGAATATGCCTGCTAATTGTTCCTTTGATTGAACATATTCTAGTATCACCTCTTTCTCTTGCACTTGTTCTCTTAAGTAATGATACTTGATAGCAATATGCTTTGTCTTAGCATGCATGAAAAGTTTCTTTGAAATGTTGATAGTACTAGTATTATCACAATAGATAATCATTGGTTCAAGAATTTTCATATTCATACCTTCAAGTAATTTCTTTATCCTTGTAATGTTAGATAAATTTGCAGCAGCAACCACATATTCTACTTCTATAGTAGATTGTGATATGCGTCCTTGCTTCTTATCCATGTGAAAATTCCATCACCCATAAAGAATGCTCCTCATGTTGTACTCTTTCTGTCATTTATGTTTCTAGCCCAATCAACATCTATATACACTTGAAGCTCAAATTTTCCTTATCTTTTATACTATAATCCATACTGTTCGGTATTCTTTAGATATCTCAAAATTCTTTTGACAATAGTCATGTGTGATTCCTTGGGATTAGCAGAGAATCTTGCAAACTATTCCAACTACATGTGCTATATTTGATCTAGTATGTACAAAATACATGAGTTTTCCAATCATAGATCTATATAGGGTATGATTTACCTCAATTGACTTGTCTTCCTTTGTTAGCTTGCTTGGAGTCTTCCATCTTGAATATCTTGAGAACTTCCTTGATGTATTTGGATTGTGTGATGTATATGCCTACATCCTGTTGAAGAATATGTAGACCAAGAAATAATTTGATCTCCCTAAACATTGACATCTCAAACTCTTTGCTCATTTCAACAAAAAATGATTTTCATAACATATCAAAACCTCCAAATATGATATCATCAACAAATGTTTTAGCAATCAGAATGTTATCATCAGTATCTTCTTTTAAATACATATTACTATTATCACTTGTTCTTACAAATCTAATACTTATGAGATAGGAGTGAAGTCTTTCATACCATGCTCTCGGTGCTTGTTTCAATCCATACAAGGCTTTGTGTAGTCTATAAACCATGTTTCTCTTGTTAGGATCAACAACCCCTTCTAGTTGTTCAATGTATACTTCTTCTTCTAGTATTGCATATAGGAATGTAGTTTTGACATCCATTTGGTATATCTTGAATCCTTTGTAAGAAGCATAAGCAAGTAGAATTATGAATCCTTCTAGTCTAGCAATGGGTTCAAAGGTTTCTCCATAGTCAATACCTTCTTCTTGTGCATACCCTTTGCATACTAGTCTTGCTTTGTTCCTTGTGACTTCTCCATTCCCATTTATCTTGTTTCTGAATATCCATTTGGTACCAATGACATTCTTGTCATTCGATCTAGGTACTAATGTCCATGTTTTGTTCTTCTCAATCTACTCTATCTCTTCATTCATAATACTGACCCATTCTTCATTTTCAAGTGCAGTATTAAAATATTTACTCTCAAAATCACAAATTAAACATTTAGTGTTCAGTGACTTACTTCTTGTTCTCATTCTAGCCCTTTTGTCTCCTATGATCTGGTTCTATGGATGGTGTCTTTTGACATACTTGGCAAGTACTGATTCAACTCTTTGTTCATCATTATATTCATCATTTTGACCTTCATTCTGATCTTCATCACTCGGTACATCATTGTGAGCAATTTCTTGATATTTGGTGTTTGCAGCTTGATGCTCGGGTGCATTGTTCTATCACTCGGGAGTGATACACTGTTGCTCAGGTAGAGTGTCAAGTTCTTCACTATAGACAAACCTATTTTATTCTTCTGGTTCTTTTTTGCTTTCCTCATCCTTTTTCTCAAAAAATTCATCTACTTTGACATTTGCACTTTCATTGATTTTGTTAGAGGATTTGTTAAGACATTTATAAGCCTCGCTTTTGGTAGAATACCCTAGAAATATTCCTTCTTCACCTTTTGAGTCAAGCTTTCCATTTCTATCATCTTTCAAAAAATAACATTGACTTCCAAAAATTATGAAGTAACTTACATTGGGTGTGTATCCATACCATAGCTAATAAGGTGTCTTATTGGTGTCTTTCTTCAATTAAAATTTGTCTAATGTGTAGATAGCAGTATAGACAACTTCTCTCCAGAATGTTTGAGTGATTCCTTTTTCAATCATCATTGTTCTAGTACAATCAACAATGGATCTATTCCTTCTTTCAGCAATCCCATTTTTTTATGGTGTTCTCAGTGCAGAAACCTATCTTTGAATTCCATGCTCATTAAAAAAGTTAGTGAATTCATCAAAAATAAATTATCCTCCTCTATATGATCTTAGAAATTTTAGTTCCTTTCCACTTTGTTTTTCCACTATAGATTTATACCATTTAAACATCTTGAATTCTTCTGATTTCTCCTTTAAGAACATAAGAGTCATTATTCTAGAATAATCATCTACAAATAGAATGAAGTATCTATCTCCATAGTAGATCTTTGTTCTCATTCATCCACGTAGGTTAGTATGGACTAGCTCTAGAATAGAATTAGATGTGTAGGTTTTTCTCTTGAAAATAGACTCTGTCATTTTACCTTTTTGAAAATTCTTACACATGACATGGTCAGGCTTTGACATGCTCCATAAGCCGCTTAATTTCCTTTTATTTCTTATACTAACCAAGTTTTCAAAATTCACATGACATAACCTTTTATGCCACAACCATATGTCTTCATTTTTAGCCATTAAACAAGTGGTATTAATATCATCAAGATAGAATATGTTACCTTTTGTCTACTAACCAGTTATGATCAACCTTCCTGATTCATTAAAGATCTTTGTCTTTTTGTTCTCAAATGCAACTCAGTGTCCTATGTTATTCAGCTATGAAACACTCAATACATTATAGTTAAGTCTTTTTACCCAATATGCATTTTCACATCTGATCAGATTATTCAACATTATGGTTCCTTTACCTTCAACTAGACAAGGTGAGTCAGTACCCATTCTTACTAATCCACCATTATAATACTCAAACATTTCAAAAATTTCCTTATCTCCAGTCATGTTGTGAGTACAACCACTATCAATAATCCATACATCATTTTTATTAACCTTAGAGATGAGTGCAGTCTCAAAATACCTTTCTTCTTTGTCTGAATCATCTTTCATAGCAGAAAATACCACCTCAATATCTTCATCAGACTCGGTGTCAGTATTTCCACCTTTGTTCTCCACCAGTTAACAAGACTTCTTTCCTTTGTCCTTATAGTCTCAGTTATATCTTCTGTCAAATTTTTGGTTTCTTTGGTAATCTCTGTCATCACCTCTATCAAACTTCTTTTCATATGATCTTTCATTATTTATGTCTTCTTTTATTTTGTTAGGACATCTAGTAGAAAAGTGTCCAATCTCTTTACAATTAAAGCATACCAATGGTAATTTACCTTTGTATCTACCTTTTCCTCTCTGCAATCTTCTATCCATTAGTGCTTCAATCTCATCAAGCTCTTGGTCATCACTATATTATAACTTGATTTACTTATTTTCAAAGAAGATTTGAATGCAGAATCAATAGTTGGTAAGACATTGTTGTTAAAGTTATTCATCTCAAATGAAATAAGTCTACCAATCAAAATATCTAGAGTAACATTGTTATTTTCTATTGCTCTCATTTCTTGTATAGCAGATACTCTAATAGCATAAACATCCAATAAGGTTTTGAGAATTTTACTTACCACTGTTTCATCTTCAAGTAAACCTCCTACTCCTCGGATAGCATTAATAACCTCTTTTATTGTACAACTGTATTGAGTGATGTTTTCTCCTTCTTTCATTCTTATGTCATTAAACCTTCCTCTTAGGATTTATGCCTTATCTCTTAGCACATTCTTGTCTCCTCCATGTACTAGCTTCAATTTTTCCCACATTTTCTTTGCAATGGTGCATTATTTGACATCTTCAAATTCAGCATCGGAGAGTGAGGAAGAAACTTCTATCATCATAGAATTGTGTTCATTCTTTTCTCTCAATTGATCAACTATTGGATGTCCAGTAGGTAAAAAAAAAATAGTATCTAAGTATTGAGTGACATCATTTCCAATACCTGATAGGTGGAGTCTTATCCTACTTTGCCATGATACAAATTTGTCCTTGTTCAACTTAGGCACATCCCTTTTTCTCATCTTGTGATCTTTTTCTTGAGTCTTTAAACTCCCTTTCTAAGCACACAAACTCTAATACCAATTTTTAGAATAATTGAGAGGGGGGGTCATGAATCAGTGGCCTCAATAATTAATCCAATAATTCAATCCAAAAATTTATACTACAAATATAAAACCTCTAGTTATCTTCAGTCCTACAAGATGTATGCCTTGTGTGAATCTAATATGTATATACTGCTCAGTGTTTATACTTTTTATCATTTCCTTAAGCTTTACCGAATAGCAGTCTATCTTTTATTAACCTTTATCAAAATACAATCAATAAATTAGTGTTTACTAATCAATCCTATTTTAGTAATGTGTAAAGAAAAACATCAAAGAAATGAATCATATACACATTTGACACATGGATTTTTAACATGGAAACCCTATTAGGGGAAAACCACTTGGGACCGGTAACGCAAAATTTTCACTCTTCTGAAGTGAGCTTGGTGAAGAACCAACCCTATTAAAGGTTACAAACACATTGTTAAGTGCGACTTTGTTAGAGGATTTATCACTAATAGCTTATCACTTGACCTCGTATTCACTATGATTTCAACATGAAAACCTTTAAATACTCCTTGGGATGTATCTCAATATATAAAGGATGGTTAAATCCTACTCTGTTAAGAGATTTTATGAGTTAGTGGTTAAACTGAAAGAATAGATGATCTTTTTATAAATACAACTTAATCTTGCAGATGTTCAGATCTATTGTAAGCTCATAATACCTCTTCTAATCAATGTTCTCTTTAATTCCTTTGCTCCACTTCTTTCTACTTGGTTAATGTTGTTGCTTCTCTGTTGTTCAATGTCCACAAAATTATTAGCTTTGTTCTTCAGCTTGTATGATAAAATTAGTATGAAGACTTCTATCTTCACCAAAATTATCTTCAACATTCCTCCCTTGATAATGAATTAATTGTCTCTTTATATAGACATGATTTCACCATTTCTTGTCCTTCTTGTTTTCTTCGTTGATCACTTCTTGATCTGTAAAGCTCGCCATGATTGCTTTAGATTTATTCCATAAATATCTCCTTGTTTTCTAGAATAAAAATGTTTTAAATGTCCTTATCTTTAGATTTTAACTGGCCGATGAAAACAAAGTAATCAAATAGTTAAATCTATAATTAGCTCCTACCAGCTAAGTTGTGCTCAGTGACTACTACAGATAGCTTGGGCATCAACTTCAGTTTTGTTTGGTGACAACTTTAGTTAGCTTGGTAATGCTTTCTCTGGTATCACTTGCTTGGGTAACACTATCCATTAGGTAACCCTATGAACTTCTGTGCTTAGGGTTCACTGTCCCTTGGGGTTTACTGTCACTCAGTGTACATGATTACCAATGACAAAAACTTTTTCTTTTCAGATCTTTAAGTGTTGTGACAATATATGTATGAGAAATCATACATATCAAGTTGACATCAATGACAATACAATATATTAACTGATTTAATGTCTTGCATATACCTTCTGCATCTTGGTGATCATCAAATTTGTCATTTTCAAACATTTAATCAGTTATAGTTCATCACATTTAATATTTTAAGATTGCTTTGTTAACTGAGTAACAACAAAATATATTTTATTAACCGAGAAGAGTGATAAGTTTGATTAAGACATCTAAGGGACTTGGATTTATTTTTGTGGTAACTGAGTCACCCCTCCCCTCTCAGTTAATCAACTTATTTCCAACAAACATAAGGTTGTAGAATGTATAAGGAGACCACATATATGACCCCCTCCTTATGATGGGAATATAGGACTGTGGTGGAATAATAAGGAAAAGAGAACAAGGATTCCTACTTTGAAAAATAAGGATATATCCTTAAATCAACAATGTATGTTATAACCCTAGAAAAGAGTGAAAACCCTTCAAACAATCTAAAAAATGGAGGTGCGGGAAAATAGGAAGATCACTCCTCCATTTTTATGTATTTCACATTTAAAATAAATATGCCCAACTAGGCTCAAGAGGATACTCAAGCACTAAATGGGACAATGATCCTTCACTAAATATGGAAATGATGAAAATAGAAATGATAGGAAAATGTAAATGACAATATAGACAAGTAACTAAAAAACTAGAAATAATAGACTTATACAGAAAAAAAAAGAGTAGAAATATATAGAAATGGAAACTAGAAAGTAGATATAACCTATGGTTAAAATTTGGGGATAGAATGCAGGGTACAAAATGTTTCAAATGTTCTGCCCTAGGTGTTTTTGCCTATATTTTTTGGGACCCTCTAACAGTTCCTTATCTTCCCATATTTTGTCTAACAACTCTATAACCTTTTACTTCACATAGAAAAATAGGTAAAAATTTGGGAAATAGGGATTATCCTTGGTCAAATACCTTTTTAGGAATCAACCTCAAAATTAAATGAAATTTTATAAAGGAAAGTATGTATAAAGGTAAATGTTTGATTCACCTTGCATAAACCCTCATGGATGGGTGTAGAAATCACTCATGCCCATGAAGATGCTTGAATGTACTTGAAATCCAAAGAGTTGGACTTGGAATGTATAATGGAATCAAGGATTCTGTAACAAATGCATGAATTTATGAATGTCACTCCTAGATCTTGGATGTAGATATGCTTGATAATTAATTGCAATAAAGGAGAACAAAAGTAGATGCAAGGAAGGATCTTCTTGTTTGATTGATAATTCCTCTACTTGGCCATCACAGGAGAGAAAATTTCTTCAATTGGGGAAGATTTCCTTTTACCTGAATGAACTTGAAGAATTGGAGACTTGAAGAAACTTGATCTTGGATGCTTGCCTTCAAATCTTCAATCCAATTGCTCCATTACTCTTGATTGATTGAAAACTTGATCATAAAATTATTGCACTTGATAATGTAGGCCTAAGTATAGTAATTGATCTCAAAATGAGGAGATATAGGGTGTTTATATACTTACTCCATCATTTTAAGATTCAAAATTTAATCCAGGCCAACCATGGGTTCAAATTCCCCAATAAAACTTTGACATAGGGCCCCAACCAAAATTTTATCCAAAACACATGGGGAAAAATGTTTTAAAAATTATGTACCCTAGAGAATGAGCCCAAAGTTGGATAGGGTTTTGGGTTGGGTGAAAATATGCCAGAGGAAAAAGCACAAGTTGTCAGGATCAAGCATAACAGGCATTCAAACCTCAAAATCACCAAAATGGTGTCTAATAAGTCCTATTAAAGCATAAAATTATGGGTGGTAACTTTTTAGGATTGTACATTTAGCCCCCACTTTATTGAAACTATGAGAAAAACTCATGCTCATGGTAAAGTAGATAATGCATAAGAAAAATCTTATCAAAGTTAATGAGACAAAGAAATATCAAGCCTCCAAGTGAGTTAAGTCCTCATCAAATCCAAAACCAAGATAAAAGAGGAATCTCTCAATAGAGAGAGAAGAGAGAGAAGAAAGAGAGAGGAATGACTAATATCCTAGTAAGGTATTTCCTTATTATGGATAAAACAAAGAGAAAAGCACTACAAAAAGATGACATTGATAGTCTAGCAAGTTGTGTTATGCTAATCAACCCATCAAAGAGGATCAATCTTTAAGAAAAGTATTGTGTCCGTTAAGGGATTCAAAAAGATGAGGGCCTGAGAAAAGAATTTTCTCCAAAGGGATCAAGTAAAGGAAGATCAGTCCATAAGGAAAACATTATCTCCATTAAGGGATCTAAAAAAGGAGGATCGATCCTTAAGGAAATTATTGTCTTGATTAAGGGATTAGATATATAATGCATAGGATCATGAAAATGAAAAGATGAATGAAAGGAAAGAATTGACTCCTTAGCCATCTGCAAGAGAGATTGAATTGAATCATTGTGTGTGTACAAAATGTGAAATAAGGAGCAGAGTGTATGCCCCCACATTAAAAAAATTGCAAACCCTTGATGGGAGCGATAACTTTAATGGAGAATACATGCACCCTCAAAAGACATTTCCAGTATGAGTTTCCCCCAAAGGAAAAACCAAGGGAAATGAACACATGACAAAGGAACACAAAGGGATCAAGTAACTCAGGGGTTAGCATGATCAAAATGATACTATCATCATCCCCCCAAAGGTAGTAGAACTAGAAGAATGGCACGTAAGAGTCACAAAGAAGAGTTTTTTTGGGCCAACATCATTGAGACCAAAAAGAATAAGTAAATGAAGACACCCAAAATTGGACAGACTTGCAAATTCACATTTAGTGCACTAATTATTCTATTATTAATTAATGGTTCTTTAATCATTAATTAATCATATCAATTCCTCCCAAATTTGGATCTTTTGATCATTTAATAATTTAATCATTTCCCCTAAATTAATTAAATAATTAAGTTTATTTAATTAATCACTTGTAATTAATTGGTTTTCACTAGTTAATTAAAATCCATTTCTAAAGTCCCATAATTTAAATTATTATCATTAATTATTTAAATTAGCTAATTTAATTCCTCTTAATTAAATTAATTTAATTTAATTTCATCACAATTTACTTCAATTTCAATTTCCTATTAAGTCCATCTAATTCCATTTAATTTCATTTAATTTTAACTAATTCCAACTTTCTAATTTAATTAAATTTTTAATTCAATTAAATATTCAAAAATCAGAAGAAGAAAAAAAAAACTTATGAGGAATTATCCATTTTGAAAATTAAAAATCCTCACAATCTCATTAAAAACATTTTCTAAAAATCTTTATCTCTTCGAAATCAGGAAAGAAATCTGAATCTTTCCTTTCTTCTAAATTTCATTTTTGGAAGTTTTATCTTTTTGAAAATGAGGATTTTTATTCAATTTTAATTTCCTTTTTCAACTCCCTTCTTTTCAATTTAAATTGTAACTTTCCCAAAATATCTTCAGTCTCATCTCTTCTCGTGTGTCGATCGTTATTTTCTCTGATCGATCTCAGTCGTTCATTTTAACCCCATTTTCTATATAAGCAACCCTCTGCTCTCACAATTTCATCACAAATTTATGCATCAAAACTCTGTCCAATTATCAATAGTCTTTAGAAATCATACATATCAATCATTTTCTTAGAGAATCAAAGTTGAAGTGTTTCCAGTTGCCTTATTGAGTGCAACCACTTCCATTGATCGAAGAGAAGCAACAGAAGGCTAAAGCATTGACTTGTTTGCATGTTCATATATGTGTTCATTTCCAATTATTCTTGTTTGTTATTTTTTTCATAGGCTCATATTTAGTAGCTTATTTGATTTCTATTATTAGATCAATCAGTGTTACTAACCCTTATTTTTTAGTGTGCAAATTTAAGCCTATATATTTTGGTGAACCTGTGTGTGTGAAATTTGTGTACATGTCCGCCACAAACACTCAATAGATAATTACATGCATGGTTAGATAAATGAAATCAAATAACAACATACAAACCATAATAAATCAATCTATTGCCTCCTAAATGATACGAGTATGATTTCTCTCATATTTTTCAAGCATTACCAGTGACTTGACTACACCAAGATGGAGGATTTAAACATGAATGCATGATTAATCTATGTTTTTGTATTTTTGAATGTAAATATGATGAAAAATAATCTAAATTGATGCAAAATGATAAGAAAATTAAGCTAGATGAAATCCATGATTCAATCTTAAAATCTAATATGCAAGACAAATCAAGAACAAGCTAGCATGATAACATTACTATTCAATTGCAATATGATCTATTTTTTTGTCTCTCTATGTATTGCACCTATATTATGACTATGAGAGGTGAGAACCTGATTTTATACCAAACTCAAATAAAAGCAACGGTCGAGATTGACTGATACGGAGTGGTCAAGATTCTCCCAGAATTAGCACAATTCATGTGAGTTTAAGTTGATTGGATGCTTTCTTGAATGATTTATTGAGATAAGATTGAGATAAGCTTTATTAAATGTTTTTCTAATTGATTTATCCATGTTTCTTTTTTTTCAACTCCAGATTTGATTTTTCCTTTGTTTTATTCCATTTTTCTCTTTTTTTCTCAAATTTTAATTCTTTTTTTAAATTAATCCCCTTTTATGATTTTTTTTTGGTCAGTAAGGTTTTTTTGTATTAATGTAAAATAAAATTACATCAAAATATTCAGCATCCATATCCACTATCCTTCTAAAGTATTTTTTGGACATTTACCCATCTTGTCATGCCATTACTACTACAAACTTAACTATAATTTATACATTCGAGTTATTCAGCAACTACATTTAACATTTATCCTAAAAATCTAGTGAAGACTGCTATCTTTTTTTCTGCACCCACTCTACGAATCCGCCTTCATGCTAGACTGGGGCTAAAACATTAAAAAAAACTCCATAGCTTGCTTAAACCACCATCCCACTGTGAATTTCAAAACAAAAAAATTTGAAACCATCTTTACCTTTTTTCTTATTCATCCTTATTTGCAAGCCTTACACCACCTCGCTTATTGCGTTGCCTATAAGGCACCTTTTGTGCGAAGATGCCCTCAATATCTTTGGTGTGGGCTTCCTACTTCTCTAGCTCGGCTATAACATTTTGATGCCCAAAAATGATGGATTTTCTTTTGGCCAACTGACAGGTAGAATGGTGATGCACCACTTGATACCTATACAGTTTTGGCTTAATCAAGCCAAGGATGGTAGACCTAATTGATCAAATGAATGCAAAAATGTGAAGTTCCTCTCAAGGTAGTAAACAATCCCTTGGAGAAAAAAGGAAAAAAAATCTTCTAATAATCTCTATTATAAAACTTAACTAAACTGATAATCACTAAGATCCTAATTGTAAGGCTTTGAAATAAATGATTTAATCATCTACAAACTACAAAGCATGAACTAATATAATAATTTCCAAATAATGATTAGATCAGTGCCTTCTAAAAACTTGGGCTATGGAGTCAGATAAATTTCAATCTTACGTACGATTGGAGAAATTTTTAAAAAAGTTTATTTAATAAGACAAGACTATCATCTCAAGGGCTTCCACTTAAAACATAACTCAAACCAGATTACATAGTTAGTCTTATCGAATTTAACTATGTTCAAGAGACCGACACAAACAAAGGAAGATTCACGGATCTTTCAGTTGATATTCAAATTGTATATTGATTTTGAGTTATAACATTCAGGGAATTTAACACAATGAAACAATCTATAAGATAGAATATCTAAAAGACTAATTGAAAACATATAACTTATAACCACAAATAAAAAGAAGAGCACTTATCTTTATTGATATTGAAAAACTAGTACATTAAAGTTCATGTTGCAATTGTGATCAAATTCTTTTATACAATGTGTTTCTTGTCCTTTTTTGTTTACATTTTACAACACATATATGTGTGGATCAATGGTTTTCACACCCCTATAGGGTGAAGAGACACCACCCTATGTTAAAACTTAAAAATTTCTTTTGAAAAAACTAATCAACAAACAAACTAATAACTACCTATCTTTCGGATTTGGCTTTGGCTGAAAATCCAAAACAAATTGCACGAACATAGGATTTTTAATGGAGATAGGAAATTTGATTTTCCAAACTGAGTCCATTTTATATTTGCATTTTTTTATCATTTTCATTCTTTGTCAACATCATCTTTTTAGGAGGTTGAAATTCCAACATCTCTGAAACCTTCGCTTTACAGAATTTTGATTGTTCCTGTCACAGAGCTTCCTTCCTCAATCCCTCAAATTTTAATTAAGAAGTAATATATTATTGTATCCCATTTCATGTACTCCATAATTTCATCTATTATTGGGAATGGAGTTTAGGATGCCATTTTTAGAGTTTTATCACTATATAGGACTCTAAATTTTGCCAAAAATTTAGAGCTCCAACAAGATCTTGTATTCTCCCTATGAGCATAGTGAGATCTCAGTTATCTCTGGAGAAGCAGACCAAGTATCTACTCTTTACTTGATGTAAATTGAAGATTGGGTGGCCCCAGGCCCCCAAAAAGTCAACATTGATATTTCCCTCTGTTCATGTAACACTTTGAATCTCCTGAATTGTTCCTTATCTTTATCAACAAGAGTATTTGAAAAAAAACAAATCTCAGAATTATTTAGCCCCAACATCTGATCCCTTGTTGTAATAGATATATCCTCCTTATATATAATACTTATTGGTTCCACTTCATCAACACAGTCTTTGTCTTTTGATTTATGTTTTTTCTTTGAGAAATCATCAGGTGCACTATGTTCTTTGCTAGATGGAGGATTCATGTGCATATGATCAGTCATATAAGTATCTAAACTAAGTTCTTCTACTTAGATGTTTTCTTACACACAATCTACCCCATTTCCATTCTCCATATATTGTTTATCCTCACGTAAAGTTTTTGAAGGTAACTCATATTTAGGAACTATTACTTCTTTTATATCAAGAATCTAATCAAGTTGGATACTTGGATAATTTTTAGTACTTTTATTCAACATATTCTCATCATTATTCCTGGTTATTATAGTCTCATCTTCAGAAGTCTAATATAAATCTTGCTCATAGGATGAACTGAATGATATATTACCTTCTGAATATATATTCTAAGTGTTATCAACTTCAAAATCATCATTAGGCCTGCTACCTTTATCATGATGTTGATAGATTTGATTGTATAGAAAATCTCCTTCACATAATGGATTCTGGAACATAGAGAACACAAATTTATCTTCCTCTACTTCCTCTTCAAACAGTGGATTCAGGAACATAGAAAATTAAGGCGCACCTTCATGAGAGTTTTCATCAGGATCATTGGATGTTTCATCAATAATACTAATATCTTCATTGACATTATTTTCAGAAACTTCTTGTTTTTCATATGTTGTATGTTGTTCTATTTTATCTCCTCTATTTGATTTTTAGAAGTTATCATCTACTTTGTCTAGTACTCCCTGAATATATACTGAACCATTAACTTTCTTATCATGATGAAAACAATTTTGACCACTCTTCTCAACATGTTTTTGATATTCCATGTCTAACAAAGCTGAAATTTATTTTGTACTGAGAAATTTTTCTTCCTCATCATCATGGTCATTGATACCTGTTTCCATACACATCTCATCATGTACAAATTCTTCTTCAACTTGATCCAAATTTTTTTCCTCCTCATAATCTATGCTATCTTCATTCCCACTAAGATAATTATCCAGCATAAGGCCTTATTCAATCTGATCATAAGCCTCCTCTTCTCTGTCTTCATCATCCTTTTCTAATATCTGAAAAAGAGGCTTCAAAACAGGGTCATATAGTGAAATTCTTAACTCCAAAAACTTTCTTAATAATTCCTCTCTTGAAGGCATGATGTCAGCTAGAATCTCTTTTAAAATTCTTACCATCCTTACAAACAAATATGTTGTAGACTCCCCCTCAAATATCTCCAAACTAAAAAAAAAATCCAAAGGAGACATGTAAGATTCCTCTTCCATATTGTGATCCTAAATCTCATCCTGTTCATAATGCATATCATCTTCACTTGCATCCTAAAACATATCAAGAAACCATTGCTCAAAATCTCTCCATGATGAGGTACTTTGTTCAGGTGTCATACTAAAAAGAAAACTTCATAATCACATCTTTTGCATACATATGACAATCTTCAATAAATTTACAAAATGCCTGCAAATGCTCCATTGGTGATTCTGATCCATCTCCACAAAATTTTGGAACATATTTTTTTGGTTTAAGAGGAAAATATTTCTGACCACCAAGGAGGTTATCAAAACTCAATGACCTATATACTTCAATAATATATTTTGGTCTTGGGTCACAAAAGTTTGATACTTTATGTGAATATGTATTCTGGTACATACCAAATATCTGAATTTGTATTAGCTTCTTTCTTTATACATTAGGTTCTTATCAATAGAGTCACCACCTCTTTAAAGAGGAAAACTTTACTTATCTCCTTCTAGGTCTTCTCCCTCAGTAGAGTCACTGACTGAAATGCTTTGTTAAATAGAGTCACCACCTTCTTGCTAGAAGGAAAAAAATTACTGTCTTCTAAGTTATTATCTCCAGTAGAGTCTTAATTATATCACTAGAGCTTCTAGGTAATCTTCAACATTGTCTTTCATAGACAACTCCTCAACAGAGTTGCCAATTTTTTGGTGCCCAAAAATGATAGATTTTGTTTTGGCCAACTGATAGGTAGAATGGTGATGCACCACTTGATACCTCTGAAATTTGGCTTAATCAAGCCAAGGCTGGTAGACGTAATTGATCAACTGCACGCAAAAAAGTGAAGTTCCTCCCAAGGTGGTAAACAATCCCTTGGAGAAAAAAGAAAAAAAACAATCTTCTGATAATCTCTATTATAAAAATTAACTAAAATGATAATCACTAAGATCCTAATTATAAGTCTTTGAAATAAATGACTTAATTATCTACAAACTACAAAGCATGAACTAATATAACAATTTCCAAATAATGATTAGATTAATGCCTTCTATAAACTTGGGCTATAGAGTCAGATAAATTTCAATCTTACGTACGATCGGAGACAGTTTTAAAA
This sequence comes from Thuja plicata, assembly GCA_018584345.1. Lineage (NCBI taxonomy): Eukaryota > Viridiplantae > Streptophyta > Pinopsida > Cupressales > Cupressaceae > Thuja > Thuja plicata. The sequence continues at coordinate 112,344 of MU222977.1, forward strand.
ACATTATTTAATAAGACAAGACTATCATCTCAAGGGCTTCGATTTAAAATATAACTCAAACTAGATTACATAGTTAGTCTTATCAAATTTAACTCTGTTTAAGAGACCGACAAAAACAAAGCAAGATTCACAGATCTTTCAGTTGATATTCAAACTGTATATTGATTTTGAGTTATAATACTAATTCTGAAGAAGCCAATAAAGAAATTAATCATTCAAGTATATAGAACAATTTCTTTCTCTTTTATTACAAGGAAATAGTGAATACAATTCCTTCAAAATACATTAACCTTAAAACAAGGGAATTACAAATTTCCAATTTCTTTAAAATGTTTCAAGAAGAACTTTAACCAAAGTGACTTTGAGGAGGTTACAACAAGATTCCAAGACACCAGTTACACATCCAGGAGCTTTCTCAGGACCTGCAAAAACATCAAGGTTGACCATGGAGGCTCACCTCCCAACCTAGGCCTTTGCAAGGCCACCCCCGAGCTAGGGGATCCAGAAATGAACGGGAGACATACATACAAACAAGAATTCACATGAATGAAACCAACAATAATACATCAAGAGATTCCCTCCCAAAGTTTAACAAAAAAGAAGGTCTCCAAGAAACCTTCTCCAAAAGTGGGGTGATAGTGTACAAGCCCCGGAGGAGAAAGCCAATATTACAAAATAAGTACACTAGGAATGGGCCACACATGGATGCAACATTCCTAAGTACCACAAATATAATCCTGTTCCATGGCCACACATGGACTCATGAACAGATTTCTACCCTTCACCTCCATGCCCTTCAATGGCAA
>MU222977.1:132010-152390 GCA_018584345.1 Thuja plicata
GGGTTACCTTCAAGGTTGGACTTATGTGATGACACTTCCCTATATACAGCTTAGGTTATCCTATGTGTGTCAGTTACTTCTGGTGTTGTTTAGTGTTCCTTGTTTGGGATTAGAGTGCTTCCAGGATATTCCTTTGCATTGGAGTTTGAGGTCATGTGTACCTTGTTTGTATTCTTGTTGTATACCCCATGTGATGGGCATGTTACTATCTCCTCAGCACGGTGGGAGTGGACCCTTGGTTCCACGTGGTCAAGTGGTAGTGATTCTTATTACAATTGAGATTTTGACAGATTCTTCTTCATGCTTGGATGTTCCTTGTTGCAGTTTCATCTTCATAGTCTTTTGGAGACTTTCTCAGTTATTTGAGTTGTGTATTTATACCATATGTTTATATTGGTTATCATCTTTGGAGGATGCATTGTATTGTTTATTATGTATTATTACATACCCTACGACTTGTGCAGTGGATGTTGATTAGGTAGTATACCTTATGGTATCAGTTGTATATGTAATCTTTATAATGAGATGTATGTTATTGGTTTCATATTATGTAACCTTTAGGTCAGTTCTTATATTTGTATACGTAGATTAGTTGTTTAAGTAATTCTACATCAAGGAACCCTCAAGGAATGTTAATCATGTATGAGTTGTATTTCATGTATGTTATGTACTTCATTGTGTTGCTTCCGCATTGTTATTAATATTGTTTGTAAACATTTTAAAAAAAAATTATTCCGTGAACTTATTGTCGTGTTTAGGTTAAGTTCTCCTGGGTTCCCTGGCGGGGCATTACACTGAGATTTTGTGAAGATAAAAAATGTTATGAAAATTAATCATGTAAAAAAACTACAACGAATAACAATAATCATAAAATATAGATTTACGTGGAAAAACTTTGTAAAAGTATACCAAGGAAAAAAACCACGGGTAGAGATCTTTCATATTATTTGTTAGGAATTTTCACAATTACAACAACATTCAAAAGTTCATGAAAACATGAATTCTCATAGCATATACCAATTAAGTAGAAATGTCGTAATCAAAGAAAACTTACTAAAAATAGTAAGTGTATGTGATGAAAACCTACATGTTCGGAGAAAGCTCAAACATACAAATGTTAGAGATATAAATCATTAAAGCCACATTAACATATCTAAATCATACTCCAAAAACACAAGTTTTCCAACACAACCTCTGATGAGCTAAACAAGAGCACCCATGCCTTGTTGATTTACTCTTAGAGAGGATTGTGGGTGTGCTCTCCCAACACAATGTATAGATCTCACTTTCTTAAATGATTGAGATGCAAAGTAAAATGCAACTATAATGAGATGATATTAAATGACCCAAGAACTAGTCTCAACCACTCAATAGATGACATGAGAGTAAATGATGAAGACCAAATTCCAAGGCCTGGCATTGAATGAAAACTATAAGTGCAACTACCATGATTGAATGAGATTCAACTACAAAAAAAGGGTAAATGTAAAAACTCTAAATTCAATGAATATGATTCTAAGCACAAACTATCATGATAACAATGCATGAAAAATAATGAGTGAATTACTCTTGACAAGGCTCCTATTTATAGGATTTTGGAGGGCTTGGGTGAGGTGGAGCACATGTGGCATCCACATAGGTGTCACATGAGGGACACGTAAGCCATGCAAGAGGTCAAGTTTTGTCACACATGTGCAAGCAACTTGTGATGTGATGGGTCAATGTGTACTTGAAGTACACATGTAAGAGGTGTGTAAGAAGGTGTAAGAGTTTTAGTCAAATGAAACACTATTAGAAAGCATAAGAAGGTGTCATCAAGGTTGTAAGAAACCTTGTTGGAGCCAAATTAATATTATTTAGAAAAGTCAAATTTTGGAAATTTTCTCACACGTGTGAGCAAATAATTAGGGCTAATGGGTGTAGGAATTCTAAAATTAGTCTAATTAACCTTAGTTAATTAGTGACTAGGTTTATTTGGTGAGAGTGATGTGAGGTAGGGTAGGATCTAGGTTTAGATTTAAAATTAATCCAAATTATATATAGACTAATTGTAGTTTAGAAGAATTTAAGCATATGAGGGAATAAATAAATTTAAAATTTATTTAATAAGGGATTTTAATGTGGGAAGGTATTAAATTAAATTTAATATACTTTAGGGGATAAATATTCAAATTAAATTCAAATACTTTAATATAATGAACTTAATTTAATTAAATAAATTTAATTAAATAAGTGGAAGAGAATAACAAATATAATTAATTAAAATTAATCATAATGTTGTAAGGGATGATTTTAGGCATCTACATTTTGCCCCTCTTTGATGCAGCATCAAGAATGTTGTTGCTTCAAAGAAAAAGAAGAACAAGATGCCCCAGAAATAATAGAAAGTCCTAAGGTGACGATGGTGAAGGAGTGTGCCCCCTCAAGAAAATAATATTAAAAATAATTTTTTGTAAAATTTTCTTGAAAAAGAGCAGGAAATGGGGGGAACAGATAATTGCATGACTTATGAGGGGATGAGGAAAAAATAGAGGGAAAAATGGGGTTTGGGATGGAAAATGGGTCCCAAGGGACCTATATATAGTCCACGAAGACCCTAGGAGAGGTCATTTTCATTCATACAGAACAAAAAAGCAAAGCAGATTAAGAGAGATGGCAGACCCATGAGACTGTGCACAGCTTGGAGAGCGCGTTCAGACATACCAGCGGGCTGCAGATGCAAAACCACCGGTAAGATCGAGACTCTAGCCATAATTAGAATTTAATTTGTGCATTAATTTCACATTTATGATATCTAAAAGGGGTAAAACTCATCAGGGTGGAGATGACGATTGATAGATCATCATCTGCGTAGATGGCGATCGACCGTTCATCATCTTCGCAGACGACGATCAACTGATCATCATCTGGATAGAGGACTAATGCTAGATAGTCATCTGCAAAGATGACCAAAGGAGCTACAGATGACTGTGCTAAATAGTCATCTGTGTGGATTGGGAAAGCACACGAGGCAGTGATCATGGATCCTAGTCTCCACCGATTGGCATATGTGCAAATCGGCGTCTGCACGGATCAATGGGCATCTGTGCTGATTAACCCAAGAAACATGAATAAAGACTAGGGGGAGAAAATAGAGAAAAATTTAGGGGGGACAAGGTTCCCTAGATAGAAGACATAATGACATATATGCATGAGTATGTGTGCGGGAGGACGTGAGACCTTTCCGATCGCGAGAGAGCTAGTCAGAGACCATGGCGCTCGACGATCGACTGACAGTGATAGAGTGGGGGTAGGTCACTTTATGCAGCCTAAAGCACATACATTTATGGCCGTGGTTGAGAGTACATAATGCGCTTATGACCACTCTGATCAAGAGGTGGCATAGCCCCACCTCAAGATCTCACTTCCCGATCGGGGAAGCTAACATTACTCTACTAGACATGTGGCAGATATACCACATTCCCATCCAGGGGTTGACTCTAGAGTATGTGTAGGAGGGGTCAGATTCATACCTTGAGGTGGTATTTGGATGACCCCATGACCAGATTCCCACATCTAGACAGTGGTTATCTTGGAGAGCGGTGATGGAAACACAACTACGACTGCATCGGGTAGCACTTTATTTAGCCAGATTAGTTGGAGGGTGCATGATGCCTGACCATGTAGGGCATGGATTTCTAGTGGGATGGGCATGTGTCTTATGTGCTATGTTAGAGGACAAGGGGGAGGAGTACTGCTAGGGATACACTATCCTTGTTCATTTGTACTATGATCTTCATATGTGTGCTTATCGCAAAGGCAAGACATTGGGAGCAGGAGTGACGCTCTTGTTAGTATGGGTGTGGTAGAATATCATGGTGATACATCCCATCTAAAGGTATGAGACACGGGTGAAATTTGAGCCCTATGCCTATAGATACCGACCACCCATCAGATACGAGTTGACAAACTCAGCGGGTTACTAGAGACGTATGTTGGATGAGATGATCGGGTTTGATTGGACACCATATGAATGTGTTGGCAAGTTGACTCCTAGAGAGTATATGGCTTATTTTGTGTTGTCATTATGGCAACAAATTCATATGAATTTTTGATAGTAAACTATGAAGTGAAAATTGACTAAGTATAGAAGACAAAACATAACAGTGACTTACAGTCGATTAGGGCATCAGCGCACATGTGTACGACCACATCAACATATGCACATTTAGACTTAATCTCTATGGTATTTTATTATGCTTACCCTATACACGCATGGTACAGAATGGAAGTACGGACAAGTTACAGAAAGAACAAGTACACCAGCAGTCCAGAATACAGAGTATGAATCCGACTTCATCATTTAGATTAGCGTGTAATATTTTGTTATGTAAAGGCTAAGCACCTATTATATTAAGTTTGTAATCATACATTAAACATTGTTTTAAACATGCTTAAGCCAATTTGTTTGGAAGCATTGTGTATTATGTTTTTGGGCCGACTAAGGTCTTGTTTGTTGTCGTGTCTATTCAGGCGTAAAGATATATATATATATATATGTAATGAAAAGATACATTTGAAGTGTCATCAAAATATTCAGAGAAGATGTATATCATAGCAGTATGAAGATATCAGTATGAGATAGAGCCCTTAAAGAAGTTAAGAGCATAAGCACGTAACTGGAACTGATCAGACATTTGTGTCACATACAACAGTTCATTTTGGATATAGTGCATATCTATTCTCAGGAGGTTGTAGCCTTCTTTCTCTTTGAGAAGTGAGCTCTTGGATAGTGAGTCCTCACCCCTAATAGGGTTAATTGTAAAAGACTCCTAACAGGGTCAGACCCTTAACCAAGTCATTGTACTCACATTGTAAAGACTGCTTCTAATACGGCAAAGGAACCTTAACAGGTTCATTATACAATATTTGTGGGTACTAATTCCCACCGGGGTTTTCCTCTAATCAAGGTTTCCCCGTAATCATATCAAGTGTTATGTGTTCTTGTGTTAAAATTCATTGGATGTATATTTTATTTATGTTTAAGTTTATGAATTTGAATAATTAGCTAAACACTAATTCACCCCCCCCCCCCCTCTCAGTGTTTCCAACAATTGGTATCAGANAACACTAATTCCCCCCCCCCCCCCCTCTCAGTGTTTCCAACAATTGGTATCAGAGCCTGGTCCTTAGAGAGATAAGTTTAACCACTTGAGGAGATCATGGATTTAGTAGAAGTCAAACATCTAAAAAAGAATCTTGAAGCAGCCCTTGAAGATCTAGACAGATCTGAGAAAGAAAATGAAGAACTCAAGCTAAAATTTGATGGCTCACAAATGCTTATCAAGAAACTAAGGAAAGAACTAAAAGATTGCTCCACCAATGATTTGAAATTGAATGAAGAGAACAAGTCTCTGAAAGATAAAATAGAAGAATTGAATGACCAGCTAACTGATAGCTTAACAACTATTGAAGAGAAGAACAAAGAAAACAAACAATTGGATGAAGAACTCATGCAAGCCAATATGAAAATATTGGAATTGAAAAATATCAAGAACAAAATTGAATCTGAATTATCAGGAGCAAAAGACAAGATTGATAAACTACACACAAGCTCTGATCTGATTCAATCATAGCTCTATGCACAAAAGATAAAAGGTGACACCATTGGTATGGGATATAGTTTAGCTCAAATTGAGATCAACTCATTACAAGAAAGAAAGAAAGCTCTAACAGAATCTTCAGAAGAAAAGAAAATTGAAAATCATGAAGAGACTAAAGCAGAATCACCAAAAGATAAGCACAAGGCAGTCAACCATACTTTCTATGCCTATAAAAAGCATGGACACTTGGCAAGAGATTGTAAGAATGTAAGACCCTTCAATGGTTACTATTACTCTTGTAATAAGTTTGGTCATAGGGCTATTCATTGCAGAACAAATCAAAGAAATCAACCACAACTTAACCAAAGGAATCAAACTCAATTTAGTCAAAAAAATCAACCTCAAAGAAACTTGCAGAACATTATATGTCAGATATGTAACTACAATGGACACACAGCTAAGCAATGCAGCATGATGAATAACAACACCAGACCTCCTATCATCTGTCACTCATGTGGAAAAGCTGGACATATCTCAAGTTTTTTCAGATCAAGAACAAAAGGATAAGAGAATCCAAAGAAGTCTTTGTTTGAAGAATCAGGAGAAGTCAAGTTTGTGGAAGCCAAAGCTAACTCAGATAAAATATGGGTTGAAGTAAAGAAGGATATTGAAGAGAACAAGGTAGAAGATGCATCCTCAGTGGACACACCTTCTACTTCTGAATAGTTGACCCTCACGGTCTTAGGGGGAGCTATTCTAGCTCTGAACCCTTGTGTGGTTGGTATACTCACCTCTGAGTATGCGCCTATGGATTCATGCATGTAATCATGAATTGAGGTTGTATGCATTCATGCATAGCCTTTACTTTGTTCATAACAAAGTTTGAAATTCTCTTTGTAAACCGCTTTACGACAATGAGCATTAAATGCAATTGATCTTTATATAAATTGGCAAAATATCTTAAAAACCTCACTTTGCATTTGAGATTGAAGCATTCAGAAAGTAGATAGGCATCAAGCATCAAACAACTATAGCTTGAAGGATTAGTTGGTTTGTGAATAGATTATGTTTGGAATGGAACCCTAGCAGTCGCTTCATTTCAAAATCATCATGAAACCCTACTTAACCAAGTTGCAAGTAAGTATGGCAACCCCTGTTGTATTCGACATTGCTGAGAGGAAGAGATTTGTTTTTAAGAAGCATCCATTCAAGTAGATACTGGATGATGTCGAAGGAGCATTCTCTAGGACTCTACTTGGATTCATACATGTAGAAGACATCCACACATATATTTATTGCAAGAAGGAAGCAGTTGGAGACAACAACATTGCATCTCTCATGGGTTCTATGATGAAACCAGATTATACATTCAAGGATGAATATGCGCATCTCACTGATAACCCTATCTTTGAGTATTCTAATGTGCATGAGTTCTTTGAGCCAGAATGGGTATTACTGAGCAGGATTCATGATGATCTATACTGGATAGGTGAGGTTCCTATCTACATCACTGCATATCTAATTCATGAGATGAATGGACTTCCTAAGACTGGACCAGTTCTTCCAACTGGTAAAGATGTTAAGAAACAAGTTGAGCAAGCATGCTTATCCAGGAGTGATAGGCGTGGTATGATAGTTGATCCCATCAAGGAAGATGACATAAAGCTAGTTACCATGATACTAGGTTATAAATTTCAGCACACAAGCAGACTAAATAGTGTATCTGCAGCCACTGTCTTAGCAGCAATAAAAATGGTGAAAGACAATACTCAGTACAACCTATGTGAGCTATTGTGCACTTAATTGATTGACAACATCTGAGCTATCAATCATGACAAGAGAAAGATATTCAGGTTTGGTTCATTGATCATATATCTCTACTTCCACATAGTAGGAAAGGTTGCAAATCTCTACCTAGACAGAAGCAAACCCACTATGTCACAGATTTCACTAAAAGCCACATTGAAGAGTAGTGTGAAGGATTCTATGGACATAGACATCAAGACATTCAGGATCAAGATGTAGAAAAGGTTGAGGATACCTAAGAAAATGGTTGAGAAGTACAAAGACACCATATGATTCATGGTGGAAACTGACTGTACTTGCATGGAGGTAGTTGAACCTAGGAAAAAATGGATTCACCCTCTTGGTTATGAAGTCAAAGAACATGTTTTGGAAGGTTATGCACAAGTTCTCCTATCTGTGCCCAAGGATCCTAATGAACCTAGATGGGGCACTTACAGAGAAAAGACAAATCAATTTGATTATGTCCTATACAGAAAAAAAGGAAGGCATCTAGGATTACCTCAAATATCCTAAAATTTCATGGTGTTACACAAGAAGATCTTGACAAAGCTAGAGAAGCTAAGATAGCCAAAGAACTTGAGAAGATTCCAAAAAAAGTAAAAAAAGAAAAGACTAATGATATGCCCAAGAAGAAAAAGAATAAATCAAATGAAGATACATCTGCGCCATCAACCACCATTGATCTGGATGCATCTCCACCTTCAGTACCTAGCAAGAAGTCTAGAGGAAGAAAGAAAGCACCCACTAGTCATCCATCCTCAAGAACTACAAGGAGCAAGGTAAAGAACACACAAGCTCCTCCTGAGGTAGGTTTCAGACCTAGTATTAATGTCTTAAGGAACAGAATTGTCAATGAAGGAAGACTAGAGTCTCTCAAGAATGTACACAAAAAATATCAAGAGATAGACAAATCAGAGATTCATTCTATGATCATCTCTCATATGATCAAGTTTAAAAGGATTGTGTTGGAACTCAAGACTGTCATACCAGACAAGGGATGGAACATACTTGATATGTTAAAGATGCAAGCAATTGAAGAGGATATGAGGATAAGAGAAGAAACATTGGATAGTCTTCTCCCAGTGTGCTCGCATGATGAGAAAGTCATTTTGTTGGATTTAGTAAAGCTGCACCTAAGAACCAAAACAAGAATTCTTCATATCATGAACAAGGAATATGATCTAGTTGGTGAAGAGACTCATAAATCATTTGAGCGAGTATTTATGGATAGACATATGTATCCATCAATGACACCTACAGCTAAGGAAACTCCAGTTCCTCCTAAACAGGTTGCAGAACCAGTAATTCAGAATGCACCTAACACAGGTCCACAAGTTTTAGTGCCCTCAGTCTCAATAGCCTCAGATACAACAAAAGATTTATGGGATACTATAGTGATTGATGATATCAAGATATCTATGACCGCTTCTAATAATGATATGGATAAGCTTGAAAAATCATTTGTAAACTCGAAAGAGACAGAGAAGGCATGCACTCATGATACATCTTTGCAACAAGATAAAGTTACCTCTAGAGATTCAACAGACTTAAATAAAGAGGAAGATAATCAAAACAATGAGACACCAGTTATGGAAATCCCAGTTAAAAGTGAATGCATGGATACTAGTCAGAATACCATATTCACACCATCCATTCAACCATCTACCTCATTGTTGTCAAGCTTAACTCCTGACTCAGCAAGTCTAGATGCTTGGGGATAAGAAGACCTGATCAAGATCAGTGTCCTAGCCATGGAAAAGACCAAAGAGAATTAGGTTATGAGGAATCCTCTTTTCTTAGAATCAGTAAACATTCTGAATGACCTAGTACCTGCGGACAAGAAAGTAGCAAAAATTTAGTCTGTGGATGATGTAGACAGTATACTAACAAGCTTCAAAGCACATTTTACAAGCTTAGTAGACTCAACTACTAGAATTGTAGAAGATGAGTACAAAAAGGAAAGGTTGAATGAACTAGTAAAGAATTTTTCCTTAGACTTAAAGTCATTGAAGATTGGCTAGTCTATGTTGAAAGAGTTGGCAGCTAAAGGCAGAAATATAATAGCAAACTGCATCGACAGGGTGAAATTCACCTCTGAACATATCAAGAAGATAGAGGAGGCAGATATCTTGGTTGACAGTGTTAGGAAATCAGTCAAGACATCTATGAAAGACATGAACATATGCAATAGTATCTATCAAGGTCAGCTTGACAAGATTGAAAAGACAAAATTTGAGATTAATAAGATAAGAATCAAACATACCCAACTGAGAAATGCACTAGCACCCTCCTTGGTAGTTCTCAATGAGAACATCAAATAGATTGATTCCACTATTGTCACATATGATCAAGGTCCCTGCATGGACCAGATAAAAATGGAGAAGCTCACTTATGCTCTATGTGCCCATCTCCAGACAGTTGATGCAGTGAAGGCATTCTGGCAGCAAGAGATAAAGAGTCTTCAGGTTGTATATCCAGATGTATATATGGAGTAAGTATCTAGAGACTTAAAATTTTTACACCTTTGTCATTAATTTCAAATGGGGAGTAATATAATAGGAATATGTGTACATATGGGGAGTAGTATATATTATAAAGTTTAATGATATATAGTTTTTGGGTGTTAGTCAATTTTGATTAACTTGGCCACATTCCTTTGTTGCCATTAATGACAAAGGGGGATATTGTTGGAAAGTTGACTCCCAAGGAGTATATGGCTTATTTTGTGTTGTCATTATGGAAAAAAAGTCATATGAAATTTTGACAGTAAACTATGAAGTGAAAATTGACTAAGTGTAGAAGACAGAATAGAACAGTGACTTACAGTCGATTAGGGCATCAATGCACGTGCATACGACCACATCAAGATATACGCATTTAGACTTAAGCTCTATGATATGTTATTATGCTTACCCTATATAGGCATGGTATGGAATGGTAGTATAGACAAGTTACAGAAAGAACAAGTACACCAACAGTCTAGAATACAGCGTATGAAGTCGACTTCATCATTTAGATTAGCATGTAATCTTTTGTTATGTAAAGGCTAAGTGCCTATTGTATTAAGTTTGTAATCATATATTAAACATTTTTGTAAACATGCTTAAGCCAATTTGTTTGGAAGCATTGTGTATTATTTTTTTGGGCCGACTAAGGTCTTGTTTGTAGTCACGTCTATTCAGGCATCAAGATATATATATACGTAATGCAAAGATACATTTGAAGTGTCATCGAAATAGTTAGAGAAGATGTATAGCAGAGCAGTATGAAGATATCAGTATGAGATAGATCCCTTAAAGAAGTTAAGAGCATAAGCACATAATTGGAACTAGTCAGACATTTGTGTCACATACAGCAGTTCATTTTGGATATAGTGCATATCTATTCTTAGGAGGTTGTAGCCTTCTTTATCTTTGAGAAGTGAGCTCTTGGATAGTGAGTCCTCACCCCTAATAGGGTTAATTGTAAAAGAATCCTAACAAGGTCAGACTCTTAACTAGGTCATTATACTCACATTGTAAAGATTGCTTCTAACAGGACAAAGGAACCTTAACAGGTTCATTATACTAGTACAATATTTGTGAGTACTAATTCCCACTGGGGTTTTCCTGTAATCAAGGTTTCCCCATAATCATATCAAGTGTTATGTGTTCTTGTGTTAAACTTCATTGGATGTATATTTGATTTATGTTTAAGTTGTTGAATTTGAATAATTAGCTAAACATTGATTCACCCCCCCCCCCCTCTTAGTGTTTCCAACAGAATGGTGTGAGGCATGGGACTACTANAAACATTGATTCCCCCCCCCCCCCCTCTTAGTGTTTCCAACAGAATGGTGTGAGGCATGGGACTACTAGGTCCCACAATGACAGGATTATGTAGAGCTTGGATGGCTGGACCCATACATTTTCAAGTTTGACTAGACAAACTATTGGTTGATCGACAGGAAGACCTATATGATTGCTTGATACATGTCATCACAGGTACGGAGGCAGTTTAGACAGGTCCAGGATGTAGTATTAGAAGGATTCCCACATTCATTGGTCATATGGGAGGTGGGGATCCTCTGGGGGATAGGAGTTGAACTGAGGGGAGCTTGAGCCTCATGGCTAGGGATGATACCATTTTTCATGGCAGTAGGGACAGGACGAGGTTACAGATGTAGGGGTGACCCCAGCTTATGCACAGTGGTGAGACACACACAAGCCAGTTAGACTGAAAATCCCTAGGATTATTCAGGCAGGAGAGAAGCCCATATGAGGGAAGGATGGGGCTAGAGTAGATGGGGATGATGATGGGGGAGATGATGATGGAGGAGATGGAGGAGGAGGAGGCTGAGGGAGAGGGAAGCTAAGAGGGCATCCATGAGTGGCGGCTCAAAGGAGATAGGGACATGTGCAAATTCCTATGAGTAGAGCACCACCAGGATTACAGGGATAGGGGCCATAGGTACAGGCACCACAAGTGCCATTATAGGGACAAGGGCCATAGGGACAGGGACCACCAGTAGGTTATGTGTTACAAGTCACTTGTGATACCATCCTCGTAGAGTGAGATAACCTGCAGACAGAGTTAGCACAAGTATAGGGGCTATTAGCCACTACACAGGTATCAGAGGTCAGTGTTTAGATAGAGCTGGCTCGAGTACAGGGATTACGAGAAGGGGAGACTATGCGAGCTAATAGTGCTCTGAGTTCTTTAGACACACTCCAGGCCTAGGTGGACAGAGGAGAGTTTACAATGATCAAGACTCATACAGGAGTCGAGGCAGGGGATCAACAGATACCATAGTTGTAGGCAGAGATCCAGAGGCTGACAGTGCAGGTTGCGGGCTTGACTGCAGAGTGAGATAAGGCTCAGAGATGAGTAGAGGTATACAAGGGAGAGTAGGATATATCCCAACAGATGGCTACTATAGGAGGAGTAGGACATGTGCTAGCAAATGCATTTGTAGCACATAAGGAGGCAAACAGGAGAGGACGAGAGGCTGCATATTACATGAGATCATATTTTGGGGTTGTGCTAGAGGGTTAGAGAGAGCCTGCATATACTGAGAGATCTGTGACATAGAGCATAGGCAGAGCCACACATGGAACAGTGGGGATGGGACCTCCCTGAGACAAAGGGGGCAAGGGGACATCCTCATGGCCAGCCTCATGAGTTATCTCAGCATTTGGTTGATACAAAGACATTTTTTATTTTTGAGTTATATGTGTAGCGGCATTTTGATATATACATGTATATGGATTTTGACATTGATGTGCTTTATTAGACATTTGATATATACAGAAAATTTTATTGATGGTCCTATCTTTGTAATGTATGAGATTTCTATATACATATGATGATGGTTTTATGACTGACGTGTGTAATGCAAGATGTGATGTTGATGATACTGACATATTTATGTGTTTAATGATTTTATATGCACATAGATACAATGTTTATATTATGGATTTAATGTTTAATGCAATGTGGAATAAATAGATGTATTATGGAAGAATGAATTTGATTACTTATGATATAATGTTTAATGAATAATGTACTTAATATATAATGCAAAGTAATGATTAATGGACCTAATGAGTAATACAATGTAATGATTAAAATGAGTACTAAATGTCTAACGAGTAATGAGAAAGTAGATAATGATTAATGAATAATGCATAGGGACTAATGATTGATGAGATTATGTTTAAAATGATGAATAATGATTAATGATTAATGAATAATGAATAAGGACTAATGATTAATTAGTAATGGGATAATGTAATGAAATGCATATAGATAAGTAGGATGAATTTGAAGTCAATACTTAAAATCATCATGAGATAATGAATGCAACTAAATGAAGACACTAATGGGGACAATTTAATTTTTGTGTGTACCATCTAGAACTGAGAAAATCACATAGCTAGCTTTAGAGGGGATAAACAGGAATATTTCCAAGAGTAACAAAATGCAACATAACCTAACTACATGATTTTCGTGGGATTTCATTGTGTTAAAGTTGGAGAGCACACCCTAGTTTGAATTTGCAAAAGGATTTATGCACAAAGTGTTAGAAAACACAAGTGACATTTTTCCTTGCGTGGATGAGACTCTCAGACAAATAGTTTGTTAAGAACACAAATGTAAGATGTTGAGTCATGATGGTACCAATGAAATGTTACTCACGAGAGGATTTAATACACCCAAATATTTTTAAGGATTTGGTGGTATGTGTATAAATTTTGCCCCTAGTGAGGAAAACATAGCCATGACTATAGACCAAACAAGAGTGTGCTAAATAACTATGACAAACATATCATACCGCAAAAGACACATATTCCAATAGACACCATTCATGACAAACCAAGCTATTAAAGACCGAGGCAATCATGAGGAGGATATATTAGAACACAAAAATAAAATCAACAAAAAGGCATCATGATCAAGTAGTCATTCAGTCCAAAAGTTCTTTCCATGAACATGATAGTGTGATGGAGGATTGATAAGCCAACACCAGAAGGATGCATACTGACGGGCAAAGATTGATTGATTTTTGAAATAGGCATTCACTGGTAATTGCTTGTTAATGGAATAAAAGCTGTGAAATTCAATCTATCAGTTGATTTGTGAGAATGCTTCGGATCACTGTGTATGGGAAGAAAGCTCAGTATCATGGGGTAAGCTCAGTCATGTGGGAATATAGTTTTATTGTAGATGCAAAGATATAAGGAAACTACCTGCACAAATATGGGTAGTGTAAAAAATTTATTAGGACAAGGTGTTGGATGGTGTGTAAGGGATGCTACAAATAGATGGTAGATCTGACTACGCATGGTGCCTAAAATAGGTTTTCCCCATTGTACTTATCCAATGCGCCACCAAAGAGGTTTTCACAAATGCATGATTTTATTATTATTTCTCTTTTTTTTTGCTTTTTTTGCTTTTTTTTTTTTTTGCTTTTTCTATTTTTTACCACTGCTTTTCTGATTTTTTTTTGGATTTTTCACTGATTTTTTTATTTTTTGGGCTTTTCAATGATTTTCTGTTGTACAAAGGACTATGAAAAAACTACACATAGAAGTGTTTGAGATGTACAATATTAACAGGACCAGGGATAGGAACTCTCTCTGGTGTTGCAATATGATAAGCTCCAAAGCCAAATTTAGCTGTAACCACAAAGGGCCCCAACCAGTTAGGCTAAAACTTGCCTTCCTTTCACGGCTCTAGAGATTCTTCATATTATGCTACAGGACAAGATTACCCACCTCAAGATGATGAGGTTTGATCTTCTTATTGAACTATAAGTGGAGGCGATTCTGATACATGCAGAGGTGGTTGAGGCATTAAGGTGTCTTTCATCGAGGAGTTCAAGCTCTTGCAAGTGAGCAACTCGGGATTCTTCTTCAGACCTCAGATTCTTCATGGAGATTCTGAGGGAAGGGAGCTCAATTTAGATGGGGAGAATAGCCTCAATACCATTGACAAGGGTGAATGGAGTGGCTCTGGTAGGGGTATGGATGGAAGTATGGTAGGATCAAAGGGTGAGATTTAGGTGAAGGTGCCAATCATGGCCAGCTTCATTGACTATCTTTTTGAGGATTTTCATAATGTTTTTGTTGGTAGCCTCTGCTTGACCGTTTCCTTGTGGAAAGTATTTGGAAGAGGAATGTTGGGTAATGCCAAATTTATTATACAACTTGGTGACATCCTTATTTTTGAATGGGGTCCCATTATCAGTGATAATGTCTTGAGGAATGTCATAATGATAGATACGATAGTTCAAAATGAACTTTGAGATTTTTTTTCTAGTTGTATAGGTAAGAGGGGCAACCTCAACCCATTTGGTGAAATATTTTGTGGCAACAAGGATGTATTTGTAGCCATTGGAGGAATTTGGAAAAATTTGGCCAACGAGGTTGAGTCCCCAATGGGAGAAGGGCCAAGGTGTGATGGTAGACTAGAGGGATTGGGAGGGAGCATGTATCAGATCATCGTACCTACTAACAAAGCACACACTTCTTTACATAATGATAGGCGTCTTGTTCCATAGTAGGCCAATAATATCTAGTGCGTAGAAATTTCTTGGCCAAGGTGAGACCACTATAATGGTCCCCACAAATCTCTTGATGCATCTCCTATAATGACATTTGCACTTCATTTGAATTCAGACACCTCAAAAGATTTTTGTCAAAGTGTTTTCGAAACAAGGTATCACCAAGGATTGTATAGTGTGAAGTTTGATGGATGAAGGTTTTGCGTTGATTTGGGGTGAGGGTAAGTGGAATGACCTTATTTGTCATGTAGGAATAGATTTCTTGGTACCAAGGGAAATTAGGATCAACAATTTCACATACCATTTCATCCTTCAGCTGATCATGGGCAGGGACCACAAGATTCTCAATGAGAAACTAGCATTGTAAACTGTGTTTGGGCATGGAGATTAATGATCCAATAGTTTCCATTTTGTCGGCTACTTTATTGTTTATCTAGGGAATTTGTGGGATATTTAGTTCTATTAAATGTTGTTTTAGGTCTTCCACCAAGCTATGACAGGGAAGTATCTTGTCATCCTTTGTTTGATACTCATCCAGAACTTTCTTGATAACTAGCTGAGAGTCACCAAGAACATGTAAGCTAGAGATTTTCCACTGGATGGCTTGGTGAAGTCCTATCACCAAGGCTTCATATTCTACAATATTTTTAGTGCATGTAAATTGTAGTTTGTAGGATTTAGGGATGAGCTTCTCTTGAGGTGTGATGAATAGGATGCCTTCCCCTGATCCTTTCTATGTAAAAGGTTTGTCAAAGTATAATTTCCATGGGATAGTCAGGGTGATATTGAGAACTAATTCATCTGGAAAATATTTGATGAGTGGGATGGTCCCCTTGAATAGGTGCTTCAACTAACTGATCTGGGATTAATTTTCCTTTAATAGCTTTGCAATCCATATAAGAAATGTCAAATTCACTTAGAATCATGACCCACTTTGCAGTGCACCATGTGAGAGCGACTTTTGACAATAGATATTTGAGTGGATCAATTTTAACAACTAGATGGGTCGTATGATTAAGCATGTAATGGTGCAAATTTTGTGTATAAAAACAATAGCCAAAAAATCTTTCTCAATGGGTGATTAATTTAGTTCGTAACCCACTAGTGTTATGCTGAGATAATAGATTGCTCGTTCCTTTCCATTGTCATCTAGTCATGCTAGAAGAGCACCCAGTGTAACTTCAGTAGATGATATATACAAGATGAGGGGTTAGCCTAGGATAGGTGACACCAACACTAGAGGGTTAGCTAGATATCCTTTTAAGCGATCAAATGTTTTTTGACATAAGCAATCCCAGGAAAATTTGGTGTTCTTGCGTAACATATGTGAAAAGGGATGTACTTTATCTGTGAGATGTAACATGAACCTTCTGATGGACTAAAGCTTTCCTTGTAGACTTCATAGCTATTTCAATGTTTTGGGAGTTGACATATCTAGAATAGCTTTCACCTTCTTTGGATCTACTTCAATACCTCGATGAGAGATAATGTAGCTCAATAACTTGCCAGATTGAACTCCAAAGACACTCTTTTTGGGATTAAGATGAAGCTTGTACTTCTCCAATCATTCAAAGATTGTTGTGAGAATAGGGATGTGTGTTTCTCATGTCTTGGATTTTCCTAGGAGATCATCCATGTAATCTTAGATAATGACATGCAAGATATCATGAAAGATTGTGGTCATTACACATTGATATGATGCACCTCCATTTTTCAGACCAAAGGGCATAACCTGGTAACAAAACATACCCCAAGGAGTGGTGAATGTAGTCTTGTGTTGATCTTCGAGCATGATCCTGATTTGATTATATCCTAAAAATCCATCTATGAGGGACAACATCTCATGTCCAACAGTCAAATCCACTATTATGTCAATATTAGGTAGTGGAAAATCATCCTTAGGACATGCTAAATTCAGGTCTTTGAAGTTAGTACAGATACAAATTCCCTTATCAGGTTTCCCTACTGGTACAATGTTTGAGACCCACTCAAGATAATCAATCAGCCTGATGATGTTGGTGTCAAGCATTTTCTATAAATCAACTTTGACTAGCAAAGCGACTTATGGATGCATCTTGCATAATTTTTGCTTGACAAGCTTCACCTTTGGATCAACCGCAAGGTTGTGGATAACTAAATATGTATCTAAACTAGGCATGTCCTTGTACATCTAGGCAAAGTTGACTTGTTTCTTCTTGAGTAATTTAGACATAGCTTTCTGTTCTTGATCATTGAGAGATGTGGCAATATATGTGACCTTTGGATTTTCTTTTGTGTCAAGATTGATTGTTATTGTGTCTTCGATCAGGATGGAGGATTTTTTTGGGTGTAATGATATGAATGGCAAGTCAAATTCTCCCTTCTCTAGCACCTTAGAAAGGTTTTCACTAGAGGTCACGTCCTTTATTTTCTCTTTTTGTCATACGAAGGTTCCTGCAAAGGGGTTTTCACCAGGGGATATTTTATTTTCTTTTTTCTTTTTATTTTTATTTTCTATTTTGTGACTAAGAGTGTTGACCTGGATATCAAAGTAGGCTTGTTTGTTGTAGTGGATCTGATTTTCATACTCTCAGAGATTCTTAAGTCCAAAGAGGGCTAATACTACCTCATTCGAATCGCATATGTCTAAATATGGTAGTGAGTTTTTCTAATCCCAGTCAATTAGTTCAGGGTTTGTGAGGGGAAGGTTGGGGGATGAAAGGTCAGATTCAGTGATGGTAAGGACATGGGAAACATCATCGAGGTCATCTTTAATATATTGGAAAGGTACCTCAAAGAACTCTTCTTCAATGTCTGAATCGGTTTCAACTAAATAATAGTCGTTAGTGAAGTTATTCTTAGGTTCCAAGGAGCCCAATCCTTTGCCTCATGGATAGCCTTTTGTTGTAATGAGTGTTATTCTTCCTATATCTTTTGCTCCAAGACCAATACCATGATATCCCATGCTTTCAAAAATGGGAGTGGCTTTGATATATTTTTCCTTAGGGAAGGCTACTGGTTTTTCTTCCTCTTCTTTATAGAGCCAATCTAGAACATTAGACTCCATATGTTCATTAGATAAGGATCCCCAATGTTCAAAAGTAGTCTTTTTGCATTTGATGATGTCTTCATTTCCTGAAGGAGTCAGTTTTGATGGTTTTCCATAGTACTTTGGGGATAGAGGGAGTTGTCCAATGCACATGGCACTTTCAAACTTGTATTCTCCCAAACCTTGATTTGTGAATGTTGTTTTGTTTTTGGTCTCAGGAGTCTTTTCTTCAACATTTTTCTCTTTTCCTTTGGATTGTTCTGGAGGATTTTCATATTTTCCTTTAGTACTCTTTGGCGAGATAGGATTCTCCTTTTCAATAGGTCGGGAGAATTCATTCAAAGGATAATAGTTGGAATGTCTTCCTTCCAAAATTTTGCAATATTGAAAGGGCATCTCAAGGAATAGTGATTTCTCTACCATGATGTGGGAACTTTAAACATTGATGATATGTGGAAGTACACCTTTAATTGCATGTATCCATGGTCGTCCCAACAAGATGTTACATGGAAGATCTAGATCAAGTACATGGAAGACTATTTTGATCAGGGTTGGGCCAACTTGTAAAGGGAGTGTGATCAAAACTTTTCTCTCCCTTTCTCTATCATCATAGGCTTTTATTGTGTATCTTTTATTTACATCAATAAGGTCTTCAGAAAGACTGATATTTATGATCATTTTTAATGTACACAAATTGAGTCTAGATCCACCATCTATAAGGACCTGTTTGATTTTAGTGGAGTGGATTTTGGCTTCAATATGAAGGGATTTATTGTGATGGAGGTATGGGCGTCAAAAATCTTTGTCAGTGAATACCAAATTTTCTTGTGTCGCTAGATTTCAGATCATAGCTTGGAATTGGGATGCATTGATATTTCTAGGGACACAAGATTCATTAAGAGCATTTTCAAGGACTTCTTTATGGATGGGGGATATTCGCAAAAGCTCAAGGATAGATATTTGTGCAGGCAGTTTTCCTAACTGGACCAATAAATCATAGTGTGAAGTAGGCCGTGTAGCCATTGATGGTGCAAGCGGTGGATTTGCAGAGGTTGATGAATTATTGGCAGCCTGGACAGTAATTCTTGGTCTTTAGGTAGTGTATGCACCCTAAAATGGTCACCTAGACTGTGGGCCCCATTTATCATTTTAATCAATTTATCAATTTCCTGAATCAGTGACTTGCAATATTTTCAATTCAAATCAATTTTCTTGATCAAATCGTAATTAATTCAATTATTTCAATATTTCCTAAGGTTTGATCATTTCATCAATAATCTTATTTAATTAAAAGAAAATATCTCTGAAATAAAATAATATTATTTAATTAAAGGAAAATCCCTTTTAATTAAATGATTTTATCTTATTTAATCAATATCCCTTTTAAATAAAAATAATAATTTTATTTAATTAAAAGAAATAAAATAATCCTTTTTAATTATAAGAAAATCTTTCTT
Organism: Thuja plicata; assembly: GCA_018584345.1. Lineage (NCBI taxonomy): Eukaryota > Viridiplantae > Streptophyta > Pinopsida > Cupressales > Cupressaceae > Thuja > Thuja plicata. Next base: position 151,928 of record MU222977.1, read on the forward strand.
TTAATTAAATGACTTTATCTTGTTTTAAAATCCATCTTTTAATTAAATAATATTATCTTATCTAATTAAGATACCTTTTAAATAAATAAAATAATCTTATTTAATTAAAAGAAATAAAATAATCTTATTTAATTAAAAAAAATCTTTCTTTTAATTAAATAATTTTATCTTGTTTTAAAATTCATCTTTTAATTAAATAATATTATCTTATTTAATTAAGATGCCTTTTAAATAAATAAAATAATCTTATTTAATTAAAAGTCTTTCTTTTAATTAAATGATTTTATCTTGTTTTAAAATCCTTCTTTTAATTAAATAATATTATCTTATTTAATTAAAATCCATCTTTTAATTAAATAAATAAAATCCCCACTTAAAGCTCTTTTTTTTATGAAAAAAGGAAATAAATCAAATTAAATTAAATAAAAATTCATTTTTCTCCACACTTTCCTAAGTGGTGGGA
>MU222977.1:184028-195386 GCA_018584345.1 Thuja plicata
GCAAAGAATTTGAGATGTCTATGTTTGGAGAGATCAAGTTCTTTCTTGGTCTACAGATCATTCAACAAAGTGAAGGTATTTTCATTACACAGTCCAAATACATCAAAGAGGTCCTAAAAATATTCAATATTGAAGATTCCAAACCAGTTGGAACACTGATGGCTATTGTATGTAAGTTAACAAAGGAAGACAAGACAATAGAGGTAAATCAGACTTTGTATAGATCAATGATTGGAAAACTCATGTATGTTGTAAACACTAGACCAGATATTGCACATGCAGTAGGAATTGTTGCAAGATTTTCTACTAACCCCAGGGAATCACATATGACTGCTGTGAAAAGAATCCTAAGATATCTTAAGAATACTAAGGAATTTGGCTTATGATATAGAAGAGAAGGCAAATTTGAACTAAAGGTGTTTACCGATGCTGATTGGGCTAGAAATCTTGATGACCGAAAGAGCACAACTGGAGGAGCATTCTTTATGGTGACAGACTTGTCACATGGATTAGCAAAAAGCAAGGATGCATCTCTCAGTCTACTGTAGAAGCATAATATGTTGTTGCTGCTGCAAACTACTCAAATATTGCATGGATCAAACAGTTGTTAGAAGGTATGCATATGAAGATCTCAGAACCCGTGATTATCTATTGTGATAACACTAGTGCAATAAACATTTCCAAGAATCTAGTCATGCATTCCAAGACTAAACACATTGCAATCAAGTATCATTATTTAAGATAACAAGTTCAAGAAAAAGAGGTGATACTTGAGTATGTGCAATCAAAAGAACAATTAGCTGATATCTTCACCAAGCCACTGCCTAAGGATACATTTGAGTACCTGAGAAAGAGACTAGGGGTCAAACCCTTGTCTACCAGTCAATAAAAGACTGAAGGCTACATTAGCCTATATATTATCATAATATCATTCATGTTGATGCAAGCAAAAGATGAACTTCAAAGCTACATCTATATACAGAAAGGTATATATCAGAACCAAGCACCAGAGCATATTGTTGTATTGCTAATGGATAAGGGGAATTCAAGGAATATATTATGGATGGAGAGAAAATATCACTTGACATTAATGTTAGATATATGTAAGATATTTGTTTGGCATCATTGTCAAAGGGAGAGAAAGTTTCCATATTATCACAGTCTTCAAAAAAAGAAGAAAGATTGTCCATTATCAGATTACTCCAACAGGGAGAGATCATATCCATAGGGAGAGTTGCTGACAAAAGACAGAGACATCAAAGAAGAAGAACAATCAAAAGAGAGATATTGACACAAGGGAAAGATGCATCACATAAGAACAAGAAACACAAAGAACTACAAGAATCAAATCTAAGCTAACACAGAGCTTACCGACGGTCATACATTTTTATCGATTATCAAAACAAACTGTTTGGTAGTTTGATGAATCTCAACAATTATATTTCATATTGTATTAGAAATAGTATAGTGTGATAATATAGTATGTTGCCATCAATGCCAAAGGGAGAGATTGATGACATGTAACTTATTAAATGTTTGATAATGTTAAGTTGAAGATAATGCAAGGCATTAAATCAGTTAATGGTTTATATTGTCATTGATGTCAGCATGATATCATATGTATGGTCATATATATAATGCCAAAGACTTCAGAGAATCAATAGAACAAAGATTATGCTTTCAGAAATACATAAAAGTCAAGTATTCACTAAAGTGATAGATAACACCAACGGAGTGCACACCATCAGTAAAGGCAAAGAACCAAAGTCACAGTGATACCCGACGACCAGAAGACAGTGTTGCCCGATGAAGCAAAATCATAGGATGCCCGATGAGCTAAAAATAGAGTTGCCCGACGAGTAAAATCCAATGATGCCCGACGAACGGAGATCCCAAAGCTGACTGGAGTCACACCGACAAAACTGGCAGTTGTCAACGATGACTAACTGCAGAGTTGACCGACATAATAGAGAGTTTAGAAAATGACAAAATATCTAACTGGCAAGAGATAAAAATAGACTTAACTAGTTGTTTTCATTGTTTTATTCGACCAAAGTTAAGTGATTAATTTAAAGAAGATTTGTATAGTTGGCAAGAAGATAACTATGAGATAAATTAGGAGTTAAGCTTTAAATCAGATTGGCTGAATTGTTTTTTACACCAAGAATCAAGAATCAAGAAATGATGAATATCATGTCTATATAAGAGACAAGTTTAATTCATTTATGTATCATCACAGAAAGGGGGAGTGAATAGAAAAAGGGTGCTGAAGAGAAATTGATGAAGGATAACTTCATACAGTCACGATCAATCAAGATGAAGGAGAGCTAAAGAATTCTGCAAACATCGACGAATAGTGAAGCACAGCATCATAGAGCAGAAAGTGTGGAGCACAAAGAATTGAATTGATACATTGATTAGAGAGGTAATGTACTTAAATAGATCTGAAAATCTACAATTCAAGTTGCATTAGAAACAGGTCATTGTGTTCCAGTTTAACCATTAAAGCATCAAGTCTCTTAATAGAGCAGCACTTAACAGTCTTCTATATATTGAGGTACATCCCAAGGAGTGCCAAAAAGGTTGATTCATGAAAGTAGCACTAGATTTTCCTAAAGCCTATTGACAGTCTAAGAAGGAGGTTGATTCAAGGATGGTAGCAAATTGAGTTTCCCGATACTAAGTGACAACCTCTATGTATAAAATCCTCTAACAAGGTCACACCTAACAGTGTGTTTGTAACCTTGAACATGGTTGGATCCTAACAGGGCTCACTTCAGAAAAGTTAAAATTTGGGGTACCGGTCCCAGTGGTTTTTTTTGTTAATAGGGTTTTCACATTAACATCCATGTGTTATGTGTGTATGGTTTATTACTTTACTGTTTTACATCTCACATATGCATTTATGGATTAATCGGTATACTCTGCATATTTACTGAGTGACGGTAAATAAGTTTTACTGCTTATTGGTAATCAAGGAGAATAAGGTCAGAAAAGGAAAACCGACAGATAGTTAATTATTATAAGTATTTCATGGCATGCATCTTGTAAGGGACATAATAATCTAAGGCTTATTTGATTGGTGGTTAGAATAAACAAAAGTTTTTTAAGCCACTGATTCACCCCCCCCCCCCCCCCCCCNGCCACTGATTCCCCCCCCCCCCCCCCTCTCAGTTATTACTAACAGCTTTAACCCCAAGAAGTATTTTTTTTTAACGTAGGTTGGAGTGGTGGGCTTACACCTCATTCTCACATGGGTCATTTTCGAGAGATTTTTCCCTCAACCGGCAGGCCCAACTAAAGGATTAAGTAAATAGCATGGATTGGCGATGAGAGGGGTCTAGATTTCTAATTTTCTCAAGGGGAAAAGAGAATACTCTCCTATCCAATGTCATTTCTCCCAAACACACCAAGAAAGTTGTTCTTTCCCAAGATTACTTTCTAAGTGAAATGCCAAATGAGTATAGGTTTCTGATTATCTAATCCAAGAGAAGAGCATACTCCCCTATCACTTAACAAGACACTACAAGTGAACCTTCTTTAAAATGCCTAAAAAAATATTAAAATCAGACACAAAGTTTATTTGTATCTCCTAGGCAACTTGCAAGAACAATATGTGAGTATTTTGATTTTGTCTTCTTCTTAAACGTCCTGCAACACACAATATTGGTAGTTTCAAAAATTAGTCTTCAAAATCGAGGTTTTGCAACACTCAGAGAATATCAGTAACCCAAAAACCTACTATAAGTGAAAAAGAACTGACACAGAGTGCAGACGATAGTTTAGAAATATGCACAAATGATAGTATGAAATCACAGATGACTACCAGAGAAAATGAGCAAACGACGGTTTATGCAAAAACTAAATTAATTATACCTGAAAAAGCAGTTTTTAAGGAGTGCAAACGACAGTCTGTGGAGACGACAGTCAACCTATGTAGATGACCAAATAGAAAATAAAGTTAGCTAACTGTGTTTAAGTAGTGATATTTTAAAAAAAAATTGGCAACATTTAATTATGTAAAAGTGAGGTACTATCAGAAACCCGAGAGTTAAAAACCAAAATATGCTAGAAATGCATTTAAAATCACTTAAAACCCAAAGGTTAGTTAATAGAGCAGAGACGACAGTCTCCTGGCGGAGATGATGATCGATGTAGACGACAATCTGCGTAGATGTTTTCTAGAAAGTTGTGGAAAATGTGAAAAATTATTTCAATTTTAGGGACGTGGGTCCCACCGGGCGTGCCAAAATGTATGTGATGAAAACCAACCTGTTGGGAGAAAGCTCAAACATGCAAACATTATAGATATAAATTATTTAAGCCACATTAACATATCTAAATCATACTTCAAAAACACAAAATTTCCAACACAACCTCCTATGAGTTGAACAAGGGCACCCAAGCCTTGTTGATTTTCTCTTAGAGAGGATTATGGGTGTGCTCTCCCAACAAAATGTATAAATCCCACTTGATTAAATGATTGAGATGCAAAGTAAAATGCAACTACAATAAGATGATATTAAATGACCCAAGAACTAGTCTCAAGCATTCAATAGATGACATGAGAGTAAATCATGAAGACCAACTACCAAGACCTAGCATTGAATGAAAAATATAAGTGCAACTACCATGATTGAATGAGATTAAACTACAAGACAAGGGTTACTACAAAAACTCTAAATGTAATGAATATGATTCTAAGCACAAACTAGCATGATAACAATGCATGAAAAATTATGGGTGAATTACTATTGGCAAGGCTCCTATTTATAGGATTTTGGAGGGCTTGGGTGAGGTGGAGCACATGTGGCATCCACATAGGTGCCACATGAGGGACATAGAAGCCATGCACCAAATTAGTATTATTTGGAAAAGTCAAATTTTGGAAATTTGCTCACACATGTGTGAGCAAATAATTAGGACTAATGGGTGTAGGAATCCTAGAATTAGTCTAATTAACCTTAGTTAATTAGTGACTTGGTTTATTTGGTGAGAGTGATGTGAGGTAGGGTAGGATCTAGGTTTAGATTTAAAATTAATCCAAATTAGATTTAGACTAATTGTAGTTTAGAAGAATTTAAGCATATGAGGGAATAAATAGATTTAAAAATTATTTAAAAGGGGATTTTTAATGTGGGAAGGTATTAAATTAAATTCAATATACTTTAGGGGATAAATATTCAAATTAAATTCAAATACTTTAGGATAATGAACATAATTTAATTAAATAAGTTGAAGATAATAACAAATATAATTAATTAAAATTAATCATAATATTGTAAGGGACAATTTTAGGCGTCTACAGTAAGTTTGACTCTTACGACTACATGTTTAACACATGCAAAAATGGCTAAACATAGTGATATCCCATGATACCTCATGATGACTATTCATTAATATTGGAATAACACTAGAACTAACTTCACATTCTAACAAAAAACATAGACTTGGCAGTTCCTTTTGCCTCCCATATACATTGTGATAAATGGCCTAAGAAACGTGTCCTCCTGTGGCTCTTTCATATTCTCCTACAAAACTAAAACCTTAAATTGTCTTTCACCATTGTGGCTACAGTGATAGCTTCATAATAGATGTTGGAAGCTTATGGACACAAGAAACTAGGTTTTCCTTCACGCGAGAGAGTTCAACCATGATACATAAACCTAGCTCAAGAATGGTTAAGAAATTTTTTTTGAACCAACGAATTCCCTCTAAAGGCTCACATTATTACAAGGGAATTGGAAAATCCCATAGACAATGTGTAAGCCTTAATTGCAAAAATAAATGAGAAAAGGTGCTTCAAAACTCTAAAACATGACCTTGCAAAATCTAAAATAGACATTTAACATCTTACAAAAATATTGTTGGGAAAATGTGTTTCAACCTTACAGCTACATATGATAGCTATTTTTAGTAATTCGTTTGTTTGAGAAACAATTTCTTTTTTGGATGTTCATTTTGGATATATAAGCATGTTGATAAAGTTTTGTGGCAAGATCATGTCTAGTTGTGAAGATATGATTTTTTCAAATTTTTGACGGGGTCATACAAAAACTTCAAACTTAATTTTGAATGTCTTAGGCTCCAAAAGGAACCAAAATTCATTTGGTATGACACTTTATAATCCTAGGTTGTAGAGTGCTTCGAGAGGTTTCCAAAAAGTGATTATAATAGAAAATTAGGTACACGATTCAAAATTTATGGTCTTCAAAAGTTGGGTCTCCTGAAATAGGAAATGAAAAAATGTATCGAACATGTAAATGAGTTGTAAAAGGGAGTTTCATGTGTTGGTGTGTGTATTGACACACCATAGGGCACATTTGATTGGAGATAAGATGAATGCCTCTTTTTGGGGTGGTTTTAGCCTGTGGTTTTGTAATATCATTTGACAATTTCTTGTATTGTATCTCTTATATAGTAGGTGCATAAGATGGAGGTTTTGTATAAGAGTCTTATAGCTTTCTAGATACATCTAGATCTTTGGTCGATGATACTCTTGAAAGAATATTTATCTACAAGTTTATTATAATTTATTTTTGATTGCTGAATAATATATTGGGTTTCTTTTGGAGTGTGGGGTTTTTCTCAAAAAGGGGTTTTCCCCACGTAAATATTTGTGTTATGGTATGAATGTTATTTATCCTTGTGATTATTTATGTTAAGTTTTTCTAATTGTGAAAAAAATTGAGACATTTTTTTTTACATTATTGTCCCCTTAGGATTAGTGTAGGAAGTTGTTTTGCTACTTAACTTCCTTACAAGTGGTATTAGAGCCTGATCACCTTTGGTTTCAGCTGTGAGTTGTTGGGGTTTTTGAACTAATTTATATTTGAGTAAGAGATTATGTAGAAGATACCTTGTGATCTTGTTGCAGGAATTCATAGATGTCGAGTTCTTCAAGGAGGATAGAGGTGGTGAAATTTTCTAGACATAACTTTGAAATTTGGAAGCTAAAGGTGCAGGATCAGTTAATAGATCAAGATCCGTGGGATGCTATTGATGCGAATGTCATGAGACCTAAATATCTAGATGAGGCTTCTAAATATGATGTTATGGACCACAAAGCCAAGGGTCTAATCAGATTGTGCCTTGCCGACTCTGTTCTGATCAATGTCCATGAAGAATCCTCTGCAAAAAAGCTTTGAAAGAAGCTTGGTGAGATGTATCAAGTGAAATATTTAGTAAATAAGAATTTCTTGAGGAATAAGTTGTATTCCTTGAGAATGGAGGAGGTTGGACAAGTTATAGACCACCTAGAAGCATTCAACATGTTGGTGGCTCAGTTGGCATTTGTTGGTGTCAAAATGGATGAGTAGGAGAAATGTCAATTCCTTCTTTTTTCTTTGTTTGATTCATGGGATTCACTTGTTATGGCCATTGGTAGCACTTTTGTTGTTTTGAGGATGAAATATGTGGTGGGTTATTTTATTTCTAAAGAGATGAGGATGAAGGTATCCATCAGAGCCAAGGAAGTGCTAATTGCTCGTGGAAGACCTAAGGAAAAAGGAGAGAAGAATGAGAAATATAACAAGTCTAAATCTAGAGGGAGATCAAAATATTCTAGAAAATCAAAAGTCATTTGTTGGAATTGTGATAAGCATGAACACGTCCATAAGAACTACAAACAAGAGAATAAAAATAAAACTAAGAAATTTGATTTTGATTCTAAGTTCGAGAAGGGAGATGGTGATGTGTTCATTGAAACTTTCACCACTCATGCATGCAATGATATATGGTTAATTGAATCAGGTGCATCTTTTCATATGACCTCTAATAGAGATTGGTTTTCTGAATATGAAGAATTTTATGGAGGTAAGGTGTACTTGGGTGATAATTCTCATTTAAACATTGTTGGTCATGGTAAAGTTAAAATTAGGTTTTGTGATGATAGATTAAGAAAGATTAGTGGTAGGATGCATCTCCCTAGTATAAGATGTAATTTGTTGTATGTTAGAAAATTGATAGATTTGGGAATGCAGGTAGTCTTTTCTAATGCAAGGGTACAAATAGTGAGAGGTGCTATGGTTGTTGCTAGAGGTGTCAGAGTTGGTACTTTGTATAAGTTGGATGCATACACTGCTGAGTGCAATAGTACTTCTATGGAGACCAAATTTGTCGAGACCATATCTATGAATACTTCATTGGAAAAGGTGAGAGTTTTACCTACAATAGATGATAATCAAAGTTGTCTGCGGTTTAAGAACCTTGAAAAAGAAAGACCTTGTTGAAGGTTTGAATGATCTTGACTTTGATTTATGTGAGCATTACAATTATGGAAAACAAAACCACATTTAGTTTTACTCGAGTTCTCATAAATCTTGTGGTTTTTTAGATCTTATTTATCCTAAGGTGTTTGGTCCTATTGATGTTCCTTCAATTAGAAAATCCACATATTATATTTCATTTATTGATGATTATAGCAAAAGGACGTGGGTATATTTTATAAAGAGTAAATCTAATGTTTTTCGTCAATTTAAATAATTTAAAGCAATGGTTGAATTGCAGACTAGAAGGAAGATAAAATGTTTGAGAATTGATAATGGTGGTGAATTTTTCTCTAATGATTTTGATAGATTCTATAAAGATTGTGGCATTGGTAGGCAGAAGACAACTCCGTATTCTCCACAACAGAATGCAAAAAGGATGAACATGACATTCATGGAGAAGGCTAGGAGTTTGCTGAGTGAAGTTGGCCTTGAACAAAGGTTTTGGGATGAAGCTATTTCCACCACTTGTTAACTAATTAATGGGTCTCCTACATCACCTCTTGTCGATACAACACCTATGGAATCATGGTCAGGTTATAAGCCTTCATTGAGACATCTTAGATTTTTTAGTTGTGAGACATATACATATGTACCAAAGGTGAAGAAAAACAAAGTTGGAGAATAAGGTCGTGAAAGGTATCTTCATCAACTACAGTTATGGTGTTAAAGGATACAAGCTTTGGGACCATGTTGCACAGAAGGTAATTCACAATAGAAAAACTATTTTAGAGAAACTAAGCCTTCTTCTGTTACATTGTAACTTGAACAAACTAAAAAGGAAGATGTGATTCAACTACCGTCTAAGCCTGAGAAAGTTGAATCAAGACCCCTAGATATACAAGAAGTTGAGAAGAGCTCATCTAGCTCTGAATCTTCAGAAGAGGAGAAATAACCTCCAACTCAGCTTGTTTGAAGGTATACAAGGCAGAGACATCCACCTAAAAGGTATTCTCCTAATGACTAGAGATGTATTTTTTCTTTGAGTACTAGTGTTGATGAACCTAGATTAATAGAAGAGGCATTAAGTATGAATGATGTAGAATCCTAGAAGATTTCTATGGATGAAGAAATGGAAGCTTTAAAAAAGAATGATACAGGGGATATTGTACCATTGTTTAAAGGATGAAAATTTGTTGGTTGCAAATGGGTGTTCAAAAAAAAGATTGATTTAGATGGAAGCATTGAGAAGTATAAATAAAGGTTGGTTCCAAAGGCTAATCTTAGGTTGAAAGTGTTGATTATGGTGAGATATTCTCCCTTATTGCAAAAATGGCATCCATTTGATTTTTGCTTTCTATTGTTGCTGCTTATGATTTAGAGGCTGAGAAAATGGATGTGAAAATGACTTTCCTTCATGGTAATTTGGAGAAGGATATTTTCATGACACAGCCAGAGCACTACGTGGTAAAAGGTAAAAGTAATTTAGTTTGCAAATTGAAGAAATCTGTGTAGGGCCTAAAGGAAAGTTCTAGTATGTGGTACCAAAAATTTGATATATATGTATTGAGTTTGGGATTCGAGCATTCTAAATAATATCATTGTGTTTATTATAAATTTAATGGTGGTCGTTTCCTATATATTGCATTATATGTTGATGATATGTTAGTCATGGTAAATGGAAAGTTATGATTGTAGAATGAAAGTCTCAGCTTGCTGCTAAATTTGAAATGAAAGACCTTGGTGCAACCAAACACATTCTTAGGATGGAAATCAGAAGAGATAGAGTGAACAAAAATCTATGGCTAGGCCAGAGTAAGTATGTGAACTTAGTTTTACATAAGTTCAACATTGAGGATTGTAGACCATTATGTGTTCATTTTACAGTTGGAACAAAATTATCTATTTTAGATTGTCCTGCATCTCCATCAAAGATGGAAGACATGAGCAAAGTACCTTACCAGAGTACACTTGGAAGTTTGATGTATGGTATGGTCTATACTAGACTAGACCTTGCCCAAGTAGAGGGAGTTCTTTCTAGATATATGTCTAATCTTAGTCAAGTTCATTATGGTGTAGTTAAAAGAGTCTTTATATATTTGAAGGGTACCTCACAATATTCTTTATGTTATCATGGCAATAATATGATAGGAGACGATATTATTTCCCTTGACAATCATGGTTATGTAGATGCAAATTGGGCAGGTGATATTGATAGGAGAAGATCCACCAATGCTTATGTGTTTACATTATTTGGTGGTGCAATTAGTTAGATGAGTAAGTGATAGGTTGTGGTTGCTTTTTCCACTACTGAAGCAGAGTTTATGGTATCTACTCATGCTTGTAAAGAATCCATTTCGCTTAAGAGATTGTGTTCAGACATTGGAATAAAACAAGGAGAAGTAACAGTCTATTGTGACAGTTAGAGTGTGATTTTCTTAGTGAAGAACCTGACTTTTCATGCTAGAACCAAGCACATTGATGTTTAGTATCATTTTGTCAGAGATATGGCCGAGGATGACAGGGTGAAGTTGGTTAAGGTAGAGACTTTGATGAATGTGATAGATTCATTAATAGACCATAAGCATAGAGAAGTTCAGATGGTGTTTAGGGTCTATGGGCTTTACTACCCCCAACAATTACATGATGGTGTAGATATCCCCTTTGCTCTTTCTTGCAAGGTGTTCGATAAGTGGGAGATTGTTGGGAAAATGTGTTTGAACCTTGTAGTTACATATGACAGGGGCACCTAAGAAGAAACACAACATGGTGGAGACATCAAGGAGTCACCAAGGGAATATGAAGGCTTGGAAGACAAATCAAATCAATTACAATGTATTAAGGCCCATTATGACATATTAGGGAAATGAATGTAATAAGTTTGTATAATGTCCTGAAGGTCCTGGTAAGGACCTTAGGACTAAAATCGTTGAAAATGATAAAGATGTGATATCTAGGGGTATAGTAGGCATTACTGTCATGCCCCACAAGGGAACCGGGGAAGAGAACAGAGATTCTCTTTGAAAAAAGAAAACCTAAGTAAAAATTCATGAAAATTTTTGAACTTTTTAAAAGAATTATGTGAACAAAACTTAAACTTAGATTCCTTCTAGGGTTCCCTTCTAATTTAATGCATGATTCAGTTAAGTCC
>MU222977.1:207348-230581 GCA_018584345.1 Thuja plicata
TTTGAGGGATCGCTCAGACCTGTGAAGCCAGGTGGAGACGATACCCGGTACCTGCAATCCTGCATCACCAAGAAGAGATACATATATATACATATGGATATTCATACAAATCAGATATATGCAAACAAATGACTAGGATCGATACATCGTGTGGAGCTCAACTAAGTGAGTAACTACGACTTCGTCCTGAGCCATGAAAACACATCAGACACATATCCATGAAACATAAAACATCATGATAATGGTTAGATTCAAATCCTTTGGTTAGATCCATAAAAGATATAAAAATAGATGGTTTTCTAATCTCATAAACATATAAATGATAACCATAAATGAGCATATCAATCATATCATCATCCACAAAATATAAATGTAAATGTATAGTTCTAACCATAATAATAAAATGTCCAAGTCAAAAGTCCAAGTATCACCATAGGAGAGGGTATTACAATTACTGATGCTTAATAAGGTATTTGAAACCCTTAGGAGTCAATGGTTTTTGAATTAAAGAGGCATTAAGCTATTTGTAATAGATGAAAATTTAAATATTTAAACTCCAACAACTAATTAGGATTTTGGAGGGAATTTGGGTTTTAGGAGTTTTTAGTGATTAACTAACCTTCCAACCAATCCAAATCAGTTGAGGAAGTTGGGAGAAGGCTTATAAAGAAGAAAACATCATTGTATGAAAGGGGAATGGTGTATGTACGAACTCTCTCAGAAAAAAGTGCAATAAAACTCAATTTTTTTCTTATTTCCATATGTTATTGCATGATATTGACTTCATAGAGGTTCTATTGCATTTATAATGTCTTGAGAACATTTAAATTGTTGTTTAAATCACATTTGAATGCTTTGAGGATCCTTTGGTTTCAGTTTAAATCAATTAGTGTTGACTGTCATTTTGAATCCACTATTTTTTAATAATAGTTTCATTCAACTTTGATGTAAAGGGTCATTCCATGAATGTTTGATGACTTTTTCTCATGGAATGATGCCTATATAATATTTATAGTATGAATCTAACATGACATTGTGTAGATAGTGTGAAATGAAGTGGTGATCATCGAGTTATTACATGGAAAATTGATGAATTTGCTTGGTTGGGAGGAGCAGGGAGCATTCTGATTGAACAAGGGGTATGTTTAAGAGTTGTAAGTGTCTTGGAATTACATTTTGATGGTGAATCCATCATTTATTGGTTACAGAAGTGCTTGGAAGTCAGACATTTGGAAAGCACTAGATTTAAGGGTTAATTGGAGCCAAATTGGGGCTTTTGGGTTTGCGAAGGTCTAAGGGTAAATTGACTAGATATTCCTTGGATTGGAGGCATTTGTGAAGATTTTTGAGAGTCTTGAAGTCAGGGAGTAAGATATTAGTATACTTGCTTTGTTAAATGCATACTTTTAGGCATATTTGACAGAGTAGAGTCAAGAGTTAGGATAGTTGGTCCAAGACACCAATAGAAAATATTTGGGTATGTTGAAGTATGGAATAATGGGTGTTTGAAGAGGTAATATGTTTACAAAGTCCTTTGGATGAGTTTTGAGTAAGGTATCTAATTAGGTCACTTTTGGGCTACAAGGAGCCTAGGCCTAATAGGACAATTTTGTGAGTTGAGAGTGTTGGGTGTGGTTACAACCTATACAAACTTGTTAATCAATTTTAATACAATATAAACAAATTGAATCCTTCATCTTTGGGAATTGGGAGGTTGCTTGGTTCATTTGAGAGCAATTTTGAATGTTTTGTGGCCTATAAGGGTAAATCTTTCACATTACATCCTTGTTTCATCATTACCACCCCAGCCTCTGCATCATAGTAGCTCTCTTGAAATATGAAATGTAAAAAATGCAATGAACATGTAATGAGTTATAAAGGGGAGTTACATGTGTTGGTGTGTGTATTGACACATTATATCACATCTTTGATTGGAGATAAGATGAGCGCCTCTTTTTGGGGTGGTTTTAGCACATGGTTTTGTAATATCATTTGATGGTTTCTTGTATTTTATCTCCTATATAGTAGGAGCGTGAGATAGAGGTTTTGTGTAAGAGTCTTATAGCTTTCTAGATACATCTAGATCTCTGGTCGACAATACTCCTGGAAAAAGCTTGCTCTGCAAGTATATTATAATATATATTTTTATTGCTGAATAATATATTGAGATGCTTTTAGAGTGTGGGATCTTTCTCCCGACAGGGTTTTCCCCACGTAAATCTTTGTGGTGTGGTATGAATATTATTTATCCTTGTGATTATTTCTATTAAGTTTTTGTATCTGTGAAAAAGATTTGAGAAAGTTTTTACATTATTCTCCCTTTAGGGTTAGTTTAGGAAGTTGTTCCACTACTTAACTTCCTTACAAATATAAATACCCACACAAGACCATTGAGGATACCACTATGTGTTTCAACATTTGACACAATATTATGACAAATTTGACTAAAAATCTATGCTAATATGGTAAAAAAATACAATCAAAGTTGTCTAATAACTAAATCACTATGAGACCACCTCTTTTTGTCACTTGTTTGTATTTATGCGATAGTTTAGACTATTAAACTACCAAACAACCTAATTCAAAAAACTTTTAATCATCTCATTTATTGGTTCCTTCCTTTTGTATTATTGTTCAAAATTAGGGAACTTTAGTGTTCAAACCATACTTTGAATAAGTAAACACATATTTTATTTTAATTTCCTCTTCAATATTTATTATTCTTTAATGCTTTTATCCATAAGTGAATATCTAAGCAAAGACTATTGCATTAATATTTGAATTGTGCATTCAAGAATTTACTCAAAATAGTAAAACCTGGACCTTGATGAGCAATAAAAAATTATGCTGATTTTCAATATTTACACTAGATTAAATCTCTAATCTCTAAAATTTATAAAACTTATAAATCATCTGACTAATCCAAAACCGTAAAATTCTCTAAGGGGCCAACTAACTTGAGGGACATCTAAGCATTTTAATGTGCGTATTTCAATATTGTATACACCAAAAGAGATACCCTACACAAAAAGAGGGAACATGTGGCTTTTTGGAGTAAGTGATAGAAAGCCACTAAAGTTTCATTAGATATATCAGGAAATTGACTTAAAAGCTATGCATGAAGGGTACACAAGAGAAATCCTAATTGAGAACTCTCAACAAAACCTATTTAAGAAAGAAAGTTACAATATTACTTGGAATATTGTCTACATTGAGAGTTTGGTTTGTGATATTCAATTGTTTGGCAAGCTTTGACAAGCTTATACAATGTTTTTGGAATTAATAGTAGCATTTTGTGTCACTTTTGATTGCTTGAATATGATAACATACATGTTGATCATCATAACTATTTAAAGAATATTTCTATTTTGTAAAATGAAAGACACATATTCATATAATACATAAAGCTATTGTCGATACATTCTTTATACAACAATATAAAATTATAAATAATTAAATTTAATAATCAATCTTATCCTTGAATTACTTTTTTTTACCATGTCTAATATCTTTGAAAATATGTCAAAGGATTTCCTTTTAGCATGATGTAATTTTGTAACATTTAAAAAAATAAGATTATGTCTAATTTGTAATATCGTTAGCTATTAGATTGAGGAACACAACTCTTAAACTAAAATCTCCTCAACTAACAATAAAAAATTGAAAATACCCATACCACCAAAATTAATAGAAACATGATCTCAATATAACTCTTATGTTTTAAGAGCTTTACTAGTTATAAAGTAACAATCTTAGAATTTGTTTACTAGTAAGACGGACATATGACCGTCAAATTGAAATGGAGCATAGGTAGGACGTTGTTGGATAATAAATAAATTATACATTGGAAGCAAACGTAGGAGGTAACGAAGCGGGGTCAACAAGCAATATATTGCTTGTAATACCTGTGTGTTGTTATTTCCATTAATACGGAGTGTGGGAAGGCATAGGAAGGGTAACATTAATTGGTGGTGTCAGAGACAGAGCGCAATGGGGGAATTAATTTCGGTTTCCATGTGGAGGGCGTGGGCAAACCGCAGGCTTAGCGAGTACGAGCCTGTGGCGTTGCTTCTCTTTTCCCTTGCAGCCTTTTTCTTTGCCTCAGTCCTTCCCCCGATCTTCCGCCTGCTTAACCACCCCCACTCTGTAAAAGGAGCTCTTTTTTCCATCGTCAACACCATTCTCAGGTATGAAATTTGATTTTATTATGATATTTTTCAGTGGTATGTAATGATTTCTTTAGGACTAATTATCATATTTTAAAATTAAATGTCTGCAGGCTCATGTTTAATATCATTTTGCAACTTAATTGTGTGTGTTGTGTTTAATGCCTGTTCTCTTCTTCTGTAGGCTGGTTCCCGGTGTTACTGGTTACATCGAGCGGGAAAAAGGAAAGGTGCACATCTTTATTCAACTGATCTGTTCGTTGTTAAAATATAGAGCTCTGAGATCAAATTTAAAATTCAAATATTAGATTTTCCATTAAAAACTAATAATCCATATGTAAATAATTAAACACTGCTAGACATTCAAATAGATGCAATTTTGTGGAATAAGTGTAACTACAATATGTATTTACCTTGAAAAGATGGCATGTCATGCACCGTCAGTTTAAAACTGCATTTCAGAGTAAGACAGCGTAATTTCGGCCAAGAGTTCATAAGGTTTTAATGGGCTACAACCATGTAGACCATTGAAGAAGTCCATGAGCTAGGTTGTGGTTATGCATATTTACTCAGCAGTCACCGTTGAGAAACTATAGGCATTGCGTGTTGGTTTTGGGAATCTTTAAACAACTAAGTAGTTTACGAATATACAATTATTGCTGTAAAAGAATACAGACTATGACAGCAAATATGAAAAATAACATGTGAAATAAATTGCTTAACCCGAAAATTGTATATGTACAATTTTGCGGATTTCAATAATTTTCTTTGATTTCGATTTGTTTTAAAAAAAATAAAATTCCATTTATAGCCATTACGAAGGCTCCTCCTTGAAATTATCAATTTATGAAGTGCACAAGTACTCAAACAAACCTCAGATAAACTATATTAGACTGCAAAACGTGGCATTATTAAGAACCAGGTTTACCAACTTGACTAATAGTAATTTGTTAACTGAGTGCTAACTACTATTGATTGTACGTTTGTTGTCAACACACCATGGCAGTATCACAACTAAAAGCTCACTCACTAGTCAATTGATTTATCATCACAGCCATTCATGTACCTAATTTACTTAAACAAATTGAACTCCTATCTCGACAACTATTCTGCTACTAACTCAACTGCTGGATAGTAATAAACTGTTCAAACAGTTGGAATGTTTATAGCTGTCCACAATCATTTGAAATACCCCTAATAAAAAATAGCACTATTTATTTAATTTTTGTCTTTGTTCCCCACTTCGATATTAGTCGAAAGGAATTAGCTAATGGTTTGGTGAAAATGTCTGCTGCTTGATTGCTCGACATAATGCCACTTCTAGAATATCTAAATGTTTGTTCCTACCATAAAATACCAGATTTGTGATCATTGTTATGATAGACTTGTTATCACACTAGATCGTAGTAGCTGAAATTTGTTTGAAAAAATAATCAAACAATACTTACCTCAACCATACTGCTTGGCATGCCGCTGAAGTAACTGCTCTGCATTCACTCTTGCAAAAGACAAAGAAGCTGTTGCTTGTTTTTTGAACACCATGATATTGCACCACTTCCCGAGCGAAACATTTGTGGTTCCTACTCCACCACTGTCGCTAAAGGTGCCCAATCCAAAACCATCAAAAGGAGAACCCAATGCCAAAATCTTTGGGGCCTTTCACATGCTGCATAATCCTTTTAATTGGTTGGAAAATAATTTTACTTGGCTCTTGCAAAAATCTTGATCTAAACTTACAACAAATACAATATCAGGCTTAGTAGCTGTTAAATACAACAAACTACTTGATGATGTTGGGATGAATAGATCTCTGATCTTGTTCTTCACTTCCATCATCATGAATAGATCTCTGATCTTGTTCTTCACTTCCATCGTCGTACGCTACCTACTAACCTTCTATACACTTGCATCCATTATTTCACTCCCATTGTCTTTTGACATCTTTTCTCCTAAAGACAAGAGGGCAAGAAACTAATTTTATAGTTAGACATCTTAAATTGTTCAAGTTACTTACAAATGGTCCTTGAGATATGAAAATTGCTTCCTGCATTTCTGTCATGTCCTCTTCTGAAGAAAAAAAAGAATTAATTGAATACTTGTAGCCTATTTTATTTCTTGTAGGCTAAGAGATAAAATAAGGGAAATAATTTTATGGCAACCTTAAGCTTAATCTCAACACTTGATGAAGGTTCTGCAAGAAGCCTACAACCTCACCAAACCCTAAGCACTAAGATCCAACCTCACAAAGTAATAAATGCAACCCAAGGAAAGTGTAGGGATTAGTGTAGAGTTTAAACACACTTTATGAAACTTAAATGCAAACGAAACACAACTACCTCAATCCTAGTGTTGTTTGGGAATGGGCTAAATTGAACACTTACTTATGGCTCTAGGTTACAATTAACATGCTCAAAAACACAAAAAAAAGACTACATTTTAAACCCAAAAGATGCGACTGACAAGCATATCCCATATTACCCACATCCGACAACAACATACATTAAAGGTCTCAACTCTTGCCAAGGGTCAAATTTAAAGCATAAATTAAGCATAAATTAAAGATCTTATTCCCCATCAAAACAAAGGTTCAAAACTTCAAAGCATAATATATACTTCATAAGCATTGATGTCATACACCCAAAACGACAAGCACAAAAGAGAATTTCAACTCCTAAACAAAATGTTGACCACACGACATCATATCATTCAAAGTGAGTAGATTTCCACAATCCATGATAATTATTTGAGTGCTGCTTCTAGATTTGATTGTGTGCGTATTTTTTCATCAACGTTTCCAATCACACTCCGTGATCCATCATCATGTGCATATTTTCTCCTTTTGCTTTCTCTCTTCATCCTGATGATGGATCACAGAGTGTGATCTGAAATGTTGATGAAAAAATATGCACACAATCAAATCCAGAAGCAACACTCAAATAATCATATCATTGTTCTATCACGTTCAAACGATAAACATATCATAGCTTCTACTTCGTAATAACTTCACATGCAAATTCGGTCCAGACATGGCACAATTAGGATTTCTCCAAATATGTTAAATCCCTTTTAAGACAATAAGTAAAAACAACTCAAATACACAAATTATATTGAAATGAATCTCATCATAAACATGGATGACTTAAAGTCCAAATGCTAGAGTCCAATTTTACGGAGTTAGTAATCCTAATTCAAGATTTGTAATATGCTGCCTTGTTTGTGTCTTTTTTTATTTTTTTTCTTTAAAAGCTTGAAGAGCGAAGATAGAATATGATTGAAGGGCAGATTTATATTGCAAATAAATAACAATAATAATACTCTGAAAACCTTTAAACTTAATCACCCAAAATCTGATACAACTCTGAAAATGAAATAATAATTTGCAAATTGTGATTAAATTATAAGCACAAGTTCACCATACCCATTTGTTGGAAATGAGTATTGTCTGCAACAATTACAATCAGCAAATACAAAGGGTTTCAAACCCTAGCTCACATCAATACATCACCAAAATGCCACAGCTGGAACTGTTATGCAGCAAAAACAATAAATACAACTATGAACACACTTGCCAAACTCCCCAAACTTCTCACAACTGCTGCTATAAATCACATCTGCAATATTCATCACTGAAGATTGAGATAATTACTCCCAAAAAGCTCCATTGTGACTCTTGTAGTGAAGCCACTCTCAATCCTCCAGATTGTATCTCTCAACAACGTGGAGAATGTCGCTTGTAAGAGTTTCCGTCTTCACAAACCAGCAAGAAGAAGCATTATCTCCTTCAAGAACCAAAGCATAAACAATAATGATATTCAACCAAGCACGCTCAAAAAGAGCTCTTCAATCTATTTTATAATGTTCTGAAGAGAGTTCATTCATTCCCGTTGCCAATCCGGGATAAACAAAATTACTTTTTGGCTTTCCCTTTTTTTCCGGGATTTTGTTTTTCCCCTATTTATCGTGATTGCTTTTTCTCCCTATTTTCTCGCATTTCCTTTTTTTCCGTGATGCTTTTTTCCTTTAATCTTAAGTCCCCAAACATTTTATATCACCAATGTGTTATTAAATAAAGGGACTTAAAATATTTTCCACTTAACTATAGTCCTGCATTGATAAAGTTAAATATTTATATTTAACTTTATGAATAAACTTTTTTAATGCATGAATAAATCATATCAATGATAATATAATTTTTCTGTCGATATTAAACATCTATGATTGACATGTCATCATCACTGAAGGTCCCGACTATGCCGAAAATGACTTACTATAAATAGTAAGTATGCCCAATACTACATCCAGACACCTCAGATCGACCTGCAACTGAAACTGCCTAGGCCAAATGGTGTAATGTCCCTTTTTTGGGGCACATTATTTCATGCCTTATAGTTAGCCTTTCATCATGGTCCGGTGGGCTAACTGAGGCTTGGCAGGTGATCAGAGGGATGTTTGGCCTTGGTGTTTCTAATTTCAGGCCAATCGGATCAGTTTCTACAGGGTTTCCAGGGTACTTACTATTTATAGTAAGTCGGCAGAACTCAGTTTTCTTGGCATTTCAGTAGTGGACTTGGAGCGCCTCGCCGAGAGCTTTCCGACAAGCTATCACACGTCTTCATCCGAGTTCGTTTGGCCCTCCGTTTTAATGCCAGAAGATTCCTACTTTATTTTATTATGTCACTTTATAACCCAACGTTATATTTATTTAAAAAATGACTTTAAGTGGAATATGAAGAGACAAAGTGGGGAAATTGAAGAGTCACAACTGCAACTTTAAAAGAAGACTTGGAATCTCATTGTGGTATGTTTTAGTTTTGATATTGTATTTGTCTCTTGGAGATACCAGGAAGCTTTCAACTTTCGAATTCAGCCTCGAGGACGTAAACCCTTTTGGCTTAGAGGTGGATTGGACGTAGCCCTAGTTCATCAGTAGAGTGGATTCACAACAGAGTTCACCATTGCATTTACAGGTTCTTTATTATTCAATTCTTATTGTTATTTTTGTATTTCAGATTGGGAAGTTTGTAATCCATGGTTATTGTATTGCTGTTGTATAATACGGTACCATTTCTCTGAAAAGTTATTATAATATATTTGCTGGTTTATTGCTATCGGATCAATGGTTTTCTGCATGCATTTGAATATTTAAATCTATATGAGAAATATTTGTGAAAACTTGGGAAAGACCCGATTCGGGTCATTACAGTGGTATCAAAGCCTGTTTTCCTGCCAGCCTGTGGAGTTTATTCAAAAGGGTTTATCAGAGTTTGTATCAGAGGATAAATTTCCAGATAAGTATTAAGTTTTGAGTCTCCATTGAAAGAAAAATTGTAAGATTATTTGATTGGTTAATTCTGGAATCAAATATTATTTTGCATGTCTATTATTAGCTGCGGAAGACGACCAAACATTCAAGGGTTTTAATATCCATTATTTCTGAAGGTGCCTGACAGAACATTGCCGCTAATAAATTTCCTGAAGTTTTATCGTTCAATGAATATATTTGGTGGTTGTCGTGGAAAATATTGGAGGTGTGAAATATTTGGATGGATACTTTAATGTGAGTGATTGCATTAAGCGGGGGAGCTTATTATTTCATTATATCAGAAGGTATTTCGTATTGAAAATTACATTCTGATTGAATGCGGGTTAGTGAAATTTTATTTTATTTCTGAGCATTCGTGGGTCCCGTATTCATTTGGCACAGGTTTAAGTTTGTATTGTCGACGCTTTGATTTTTATGTTTCAGACATCTATGCATATAGTTGGGCATAATATATCTTCAGCAGCAATAATAATTCTATTTAATTGAGTGCCTCTTCTATTATACGCACGAAAGGTTATTTTTGCCATATGGAGGTGACATTTGGTGTTGTTGTGAGACTCTTAATATTCCAAAACGGCAACCTGGAACAAATGTCACTAGAGAAGGAATTCTAAAGTCACAACAATTGGGAGAAGCCGATATCGAAGGAAGCAAATTCGTATACTCAAGGAGTCGAGTTCCGTAACTATTATCACCAGAAACATTGAAAGGAGTTGTCGTAGCTAAAATAGATGATTAAAAACAGTGGCTACGAAAGTTGATAGCAATACGGGTGGTCCCGTCTAGGAGCAGTAAGGATCGTGCACGACATTCACAAGATTAAACTCAACATATAAGCATTCAGTGGGTTCCACAAAATTGAGAGATATCAGACTGTGCGCGGTTTCTATATTGTGGGAAGAAGACCAATCGTATGCTGGCCCCTATGGTGGGAAATCGATATACTCACAGATGAGAACTCCATGCTTGGATGACTGTCGTGGAAGAGGTGTAAACGCCCTTTTTCTCATTGTAGTCTGTTCCGAATATAGAGTTCTTGACTAACGGTGCATGTGTGGTAGACATTTACACCCGAACTGTCTTTCCAGTGGATATCAAATATCAGTTGTTATTCACGTGCCTGGTGCGTGGCGTTAAGAAGACCCAGATATTGTTATATTGTTACGGTCAGGTGGTTGTAGTATTGGTTTAACACGAAGACTAACAGTGGTCCTCCTCAGTGGTATTCCCCCAACGTATTTGGAAGAACACGGTTGAGACTCAATAACGGCTGAAGAGCATCCACAACAAAGACACCAGCAGAGGCATTGGAACTATCGCTAAAGGCATTTATCAGTGTTCTGGGCGGTATTAACATTGCTAGGAGACAGTGGGCTCGGGAACAAAGCACGAGAGATTGTAGTGTTGGCTATGGGCAGTCCCAACTGCAGTCATTAGGAGACAGCCTTCATGAAAGCATAGCACTCTGTGAGGTAAGGATAGCCGTAGCAATGCAGCGGCAACATCAGAGGTCGTGGACCAACTGCAACACACAATGCTACATTACAGATATCTTGCGAGTCACTTGGGAGACACCAGTCCATACGCAGTCTAAAGGAAAACTCAGCAGACAAGGAATTCATGGTATTACAGAAGAAGAGAAAGTCGGACTGTATGTGACTTTATGAGAAGAAGAATACCGTTTGAATTCTGGTTTTGCATTGGTACGAGATTTAGTTACCTAAGGAAAGGTTCAGCCCTCAACCGTATTCAGAGGCGTTCATACTCATTGTGGACTGTTAAAACTTCGGCAGCCACCTTCAGTATTGAGACCCACCTGCACTGTAGCCACTTACCTTGTATATGATGTATTTGTTGAGTGTTGAACAAATGGAATGCCCTGTTACTTGCTGGTAATGTTGTCTAAGATTTGTTACTGAATCTTCCATGAAACATGACATCAGTCCTCACGACTTCCTCTTAGTATTTGTAATATGAAATGGCAACATCTTGAATGGCAAAACAAAATCCAGCACACTCAAACAATTCTGAAAATAAACACGGACAACCCTTGTGATTTAGTATTTCGTAAAGTTGTTCAAACTCTTGCAGCTTTTAAGAAACTATATCTAGGACACCGATCCAAGAAATAGAAACAGAGCAGTGGAGTATTGCAGGTCCGAACAGTTGCAGACTAGTGTTCACGGCATGTGTATCAGACTCAGGAACAGGTAGTTCTTTGTGGTGTAATGTGTTATCTCCTTGAAAGTTATGCTCTGCTGCAAGCACTAGTAAAAGTCAGAGAACCATATTATATATTAAAAGGAATTGAATAAAGATGCAAGGTTCAGAAAAAGTCTGGAAGGATCTTGTTAAGGTACAACAACAATTAGCCTAGATTTCACAACCTGATAAAAGGACAGAAATACTCAGCATGTATGAGGAGTATAACACACTTCCTCCACGGGTTCAGAGAGATTTAACCTTCTCTAGTTTCATGGACTTTTATCCAAAGCTTCAACACAAGACTTTAATGGAAAAGAAGCAGTGTCAGGATTTGGCTCGGAATCTACTTGCACAAGATAGTTGCAGAAATTTATATGAAGAGTTTCCAGATATCATTAATCAACCCATAAGTGAACAAAAAACTAAGTCAGTTATTGAAGAAAAGTTTTATGAGGTTGCCGTTGAAGCCGGGGATTGCAAAACAAATGTTGAATCAATGCATGACGGAGAGGCTAAAGAAGAGGTAGCAAATATGCAGGTTACAAAATATGAGGAATCATGTGATTTCTATAGTAGCGCATCACGTATGCATAATGATGAAGTGGATGAACAATCAGAGAATGCGTCTCAAAATGATAACGATAAGGAGCATGCCTTGCAGCGACAGCTGAAGGTCAATAACGATGCAATTATTGCAGCTCTTGTTCGCCATGATAGCACTCACCAGATCATTGAGGATCTTTACAGGAAAGCTTAGAGAGAGACATGACAAGGTGGTATAAGGATTGGATCTTATGTTGCAGATTTACAGGAGGTCAACATAACAATTGAGGTTTCAAAATTAGTATATCTATGCTTACTGTCGGATCGCGACTACTTGTTATAGGTTGCAAAAAATTATGCTGAGCAGTTGAGGAAAAAGGAAGATGAGGCTAATAAGCTCAACAAAGAGCTTAATATTGCTCAGGAAACCTTGGAACACACACATCTTGCTCTTAAGGAAGCAAGAAATCAGATTGTTGCCACTAGTCAGTACAGGGAACAGGACGACAGGAAAATGTTCGAATTCTTTCAGGAGGTGATTTAGGAACTCGATAATATACAGCAGACCTATGACTTGGATAGTTGCCCCAAGAGATCTTTGGATCATCTGGAGTTTCCTTATGAGTTAGATAACTTTCTGACGATCGACAATTTCTTGTTTGAGATGGATGCTGATTTGATATTTGATAATCCTTTCTTTGAGCTAGATGAGGAAGGTAGTTCCTATCCCCATGACGAGGATGAGGTCGATTACAGAATTTGGGACCTAGGGTCAGCTATTAGAGGTGAATCTTGGTCACCAGGTTGGAGTAGCGGGATGACCTCAGTTGCTGAGCAATGTGGTTCTTACACCAGCAGTCTAGGATGGGCAGTTATGTCTTGTGGCATGATGGGTGATATGCCTTTCCTTGCACTACCTCTCGTTGATGGTGTGATGTCTCGTGTTGGCGAGCATCCTTTGGATCATTCCTCTTTCCACACAGTCGTGACTCCTCTACATTATCATACTGATTCATCCAGTGCTTATGGTAGTTCTATCACCACATATTTTAGGCACGATGATGATGATCGGGTAGAGCTTATTCAGTATGGGGTTATCGAGCTTGGTATGATGATTATGCTTGTTGGGGTGAATTTTTCACACCATGGTATACATTGTATGACTCCGGGTATGGAGGGACAGTTATGGAATCCTTATGCCAATTCAGGAATTCCAGTAGAGCTAGTTAGTGCATCGCATGTTGGCCACACTATATGGGATGCATTCTGTTTTCCATTCAGCCCACCTATGGAGAGCTTCCTTTTCCAATTATTGCAGAGGTGCGGGGTGAGTGATTGGTTTGGCACGCTTCCTTGCTTGCAGGTGGAAGCCTTGTCCAACAGTCTGGGTACCTTGCCTCTTCAGTACTGCTTCCAGTACGGGCGACGGGTCAGAAGGGGCAGTGTTATGGCAATTGGACATTTCTGGTGATTCATTCAGTATAGGCATAGGGCATCAGGATATTTCAGCTAGTTGGGGAGGTGGATGACCCTTTTGCTTATGGGATCCAGGAGGGATGTACTTGCGGTTGGTATTTATTCAGGGAGCCCGATCAGTGTGAGGTTTGGTTTCCCCCTGCATCTGACCGTAGAGGTGCTGATGATCTTAGTTGGAGTGAGGTTCTCAGTTTGGTTGGGGACTTTCTCACAGATGATGGCGACACTAGACAGATTGGTACGATTGACCCTGCAATGATTTGGGATCCTGGCAGTAGATTGGTTGTTGTTTTGTTGCTGTGTGAATGGCTTCACAGGTCAGGGCATAATATCTGTTTCAGTTTCCCACGACAGATTGGTGGAGCAGCTTCCTTGAGGTTGGTTTGGGATCCAGGTATTAGGATCGCAGCATGCAGATACTGATTGCTTGAGGTCAAGCAATCTCCGGGAAGGGATGATTTGTAATGTCCCCTTTTTGGGGCACATTATTTTGTGCCTTATAGTTAGCCTTTCATCATGGTCCGGTGGGCTAATCGAGGCTTGGCAGGTGATCAGAGGGATGTTTGGCCTTGGTGTTTCTAGTTTCAGGCCAATCGGATCAGTTTCTACAGGGTTTCCAGGGTACTTACTATTTATAGTAAGTCGGCAGAATTCAGTTTTCCTGGCATTTCAGTAGCGGACTCGGAGCGCCTCACCGAGAGCTTTTCGGCAAGCTGTCACACGTCTTCATCTGAGTTCGTTTGGCCCTCCGTTTTAATGCCAAAAGATTCCTACTTTATTTTATTATGTCACTTTATAACCCAACGTTATATTTATTTAAAAGTTAACTTTAAGTGGAATATGAAGAGACAAAGTGGGGAAACTGAAGAGTCACAACTGCAACTTTAAAAGAAGACTTGGAATCTCATTGTGGTATGTTTTAGTTTTGATATTGTATTTGTCTCTTGGAGATACCAGGAAGCTTTCAGCTTTCGAATTCAGCCTCGAGGACGGAAACCCTTTTGGCTTAGAGGTGGATTGGACGTAGCCCCAGTTCATCAACAAAGTGGATTCACAACTGAGTTCACCATTGCATTTACAGGTTCTTTATTATTCGATTCTTCCTGTTATTTCTGTATTTCAGATTGGGAAGTTTGTAATCCATGGTTATTGTATTGCTGTTGTATAATACGGTACCATTTCTCTGAGAAGTTATTAGAATATATTTGTTGGTTTATTGCTATCGGATCAATGGTTTTCTGCATGCATTTGAATGTTTAAATCTGTATGAGAAATATTTGTGAAAACTTGGGAAAGACCCGGTTCGGGTCATTACAAATGGCGTCAAAGTCCCATAAATGTCCTGTTTAGCTCACGGGACCATGGAGAAATAGGCCAATGACAAACTCATACAACTTGTGCTAAAAAGGGGACATTACAAGATCGCAAGATCCCACTTTCACATGTACATTTAAACATAATATGTATCACATGACAAGTCCACCCCACATTTATTAATACATGTGCGGGCATAAACCAAGATAAATACAATATTCCATACTATGATAACATGGCACAACCTTTACATAGCTCAAGGCATAATGTAACGTGCCCATTTTGAAATATGTTTAATAATAAATAGATATAAAAGAATAAAAATGAAACTTAAATTATAAAATAAATAATAAAATTAAAGATAAGTAAAATTTAGTTAAGTTTGATGAATGGTCAAAAGAGATGATGAAAAGTTTTGCCTTCCTCAAACATGAGATATAAAAGGGAGAAGAGAACTTCATTTGAAAGGGGGAGAAGAAGGAATAGAAAAGGGAAGGTGTATATAAAGAAAGAATTAATAGAGAAGAAAATAAGGAAGTTACTCCTTTAAAAGGAAAAAGTTATGAAGGGTTGTGACTCTTTCAAAGGGTTGTAATAATGAAAGGTTGTGACCCTCCCAAAGGGTAGAAATGATGAAGGGTTGTGACTCTCTCAAAAGGTTGTAATAATGAAAGGTTGTGACTCTTTCAAAGGGCAGCAATGATGAAGGATTGCGACTCTTTCAAAGGGGTGTAATTATGAGAGGTTGTGACTCTCTCACCTTATTAAAATAGATGATCTACCACATAAAAGTCATTGAATTTGTTTTATAGTAACCGGTTACAATGTTACATAAATTTAGACTTGACACTTTGAACACACTAGAAAGGATAAATTTTAAACTAGGTTTATATTGATTTGTTTTGAGTGTGTAGAGGATGATGGGAGAAAAAGTCAAAAACAAATTGGCGTCTTATCTAGTTGGACAATAGAGTTTTTGAATTCAAACAAAAGATGCAACAATTGAAACAAGGGTGATACTTAATCAAGGCATCACAAAAGATTGCCTTTCAAAAGGTGCAAGAAAATTGGGCTATACACAAGCATTCAAGAAAACAACAAATAATTGCAGAATATTAATTGAGTTTAGTTAGCAATACACAAGTATACTCATATATATCCTTTTTTTGTGCTAAAAAGATACCTTGCAAAAGCTTTGCAAAGATTTATAGTCATTTGACCAGCCAACTAAGTGACAAAGATTCAGAAACGCACACAATACACATGGAGACACTCAATGAGGGTTGATTTTTCCATTAATCGTTCTATGTACAAAGGTTACAAGTGCTTATTACAAATTTGGGATGAAACCAGATCATCATAATAACAAAATACAATAACTTTATATGGGAATTGTAAACCCTTGTTGTGTTGTGTTGTGTAAGTTTTTCTCTCCTATGCTCTTCTCTAGTCCAATCCCATCCACCCTTCTTTTGGAATAATGAAAATGAAGCTTTTTTACCAAACACAGGTCGGATCCTAGAAGGAAACATCAAACACCCGTTAAGGAATCATGAAAATCCATGATTTTAGCTGTTGTAGGGTAATGCCATACATTCTTGTTCGGGTTTTTATCATATTCTAAACCTAAATCCACCTTGAATTGTGTTTTTTTGCATTCTTAAGGAGAATGGGAGGCCTTTGATCTTCAGTTAGTGTCACCTCTGGTCATTAAGGTTCTTGAAGCTTTTAGGAAGGTTTTGCTTTGGAGTGATGAAGTACTTTGCAGTTTTCAGATGTGCGTTTCCAGTATTTGGTGTGTAGTGTCATTTTCAGTTGTGGTATGATTTTCTGAGAGTAAAAATCAGACTTTTTTGAGGTCTGAGGTCTGAAGTCTTCTCATTTTGGCGACTTTATGTAAGGTGCTTTGTAATGTCCCCATTCTTGAACCAATCCCACTAAAGTAGTAAGATACCTTTGTGGACAAGGAGTGGCAATCCTTGGACACCAATAACAGATAGGAGTTAGTAGAATTAGTAGAAGTAACTAATTTAAATGTTAGTAAGAGAGTAAGAGATGAGGAAACCATGAAGTCTTATAAATAAGACAGTTTCCTAAGATAAATAAGGGTTTGATCCGAAGTAACGATCATCACCAATAAAAATACTAAGTATCTCTATCAATAAGACAATCAATACCATGAAGAGATCCAAGACAATAAATGCCATGTTCAGAGATAATTACATTCAGGTCAGCAACATAAATTATATAGATCACCATTCCCAACAACACCCATCAGCAAGGAGGAAGCATCTAGGAGGATAGTCAACATTAGCATCACCATCATAATAAGGATTGACTAAACCAAGGAAGGATGATATTAAAGATATAGCAATCACCTTAGAGATATCCATCATCCAATGAGATACAATAGATTAAGGAGATTAATGAATGGTGCAGCAAGAAGGGAGTAACTTCTTCTATATCAAGGAGAACTAAGCAGAAGATTAACACAGTCAGCCAACGCAAGATGACATCCGAATTCTGATAAAGCATTAAAGTCATACCATTGCAGATAATGATCAGCATTATAACAGTCACAGTAACAAGATAGGGTTGTGATTGAGGAAGTTATGAACAATCACCACAATTGATAAACAGAGATCATAGTCATCTTTAGCGACTATATCTATCAACCGCATGGCGAAGACTGATGGTGGAATTTACAGTAAAAGAAACAGTGATTGCTAGGAGATTGATCAAGGTTACTAAGGATTGAAAGCCAAAGGCATTATTAGGCTATGAAGAGAAAGATTTGCTGCAGTTGGAGTGACTACCCTATCTTGGCAGATTAATCTCTTCATGCATGTCATTATTCTTTATATATTCTAAGCATGATTTCTCCCTTTAAATGACATATGGTGTATCTCACAAATTACACCCCCAGAAGAAGAAAAGTGGATCTGCTATCTCAGATCTCATAATGAGAATGAGGAACTGGCAAAATATAAGGTGAAGGTAGAAACAACGATTGATCTAACAAGGGCAAAGGCATGAAAGGCACTAAATAGCTGATGCTAATAATACAGATTGATAAAGCAAGCTGCATGTAGTTTTGGTCGCCTAACTATTATATAGTTTTTCAAAGAAGTGTTCAAATTAGTTTCTATCAATCCAATGAATGGAGGCATCAATACAAACACGAGCTAAGTGAGATGGAAATAAAAATACTAACATCCAACAAAAAATCATTGAAGGGGGCTAACATAAAAATTCTTAACATAGGTGATTGAATAATAATTAGTAATGTAAGAGATTATGTAATAATCACTTTAGTTGGTAGAGATTAGTTGCAGATAAATATCATCACGAACATATCGATTGAGGTGAAGGGTGAAGATCGATAAGAATTTGTCAAACAATGTTCTTAGGTTTACCAAGTCAGCGGCTTGTGTAGAATCACCATCCCTAAATATTATTGACAAGTATGATCAAGTATATTATATCAATAAGTAAGGAGAAGAGATCGTTATAATGATAAAGATGGTAATCGATATCCTTTTGACGGTTAGCATCAAACTAAAGAATGTGATTATGATAAACACCGATTGTAAGGAGATTACACATCTGCTATTAGTAATAATGAAGTGATGAGATTTGTGTAAAGAGACAATAATATGCAGATTGAATGTGATTGACTCCAGCAAGTATCAATGGAAGATAACGACTTGTATCTAAGATCAATGTAAGACAGAAACGATGATAGCAAATCAAATACTCAAACATTACTAATGCCCAAATATCGATTAATAATGTCAATTAAGGCAGAATGCTAACTCTTGATTACAAGCTAAATCGATAATTATGCATAATTAAGTTGGTATTGACAGCGATCTATTATCTTACCTTGGGAAGACTAAGAAGGCTGATGTGATTAAGCATGGAAGAACAGATCAGCGATTAGTAATGAAAGAGTGCGATGCTTACTATGTACAAATCTGATCTATATGCAGGAATTGGAGCTTGTTATTGATTTTATTAGTAATCATTATGAAGGGACATACCTCACATCCTATACAATGAGATTCTTGATTCAAGAATATCGATATAAGAAGACATTCCCATAATTCATTCAAATCATCATTGAATATTACCTGTTTTACTTAATCCAGTTGGATCTGCTCTATTAGAGTGAATTGCCTCTTGGCATAATTGGTGGCATATAATCTAAGGATTGAAATCAGGAACAGCTTGAACATGTGATAAAGTTCAGATCAGACACAGCAATATCATTGCTATAAGTGATAATTAGAGACATTGCATACTTATAAGGTGTAAATCAGAAATAGCATCCATCATTGAAGTTGCAAGCATACAAATATAAATCAGAAACAACATATAGCCCTTGAGCGATATCTATTCATTGCATAGTCAGATCGACATATCAGACATAGCAATCCATTGCTGAAAGCAATATATATCAATCGCATAAGCATATCGTATATCAGACACAGCATCATTTCTTTATGACTATAAATGATAAAGTAATATCATTCATAGCATGTAAAGTAATTGTATATCAGACATTGCTATTCATTCAATATCAATTCTGCACACACACACACACATATAGCGATTGATATCTTGTGTAACATCTTTACTGGTTGCAGAATTGGGTAATTTTCCCGGCTTTCCGAGTTAGCCAAAAAGGGGACATTACATATTTGTTAGTTAAGCTTGAATACTGATTATTGGGGTTTTTGACACTTGCATGTACCTTTTCTTGTCAAGTTCAAGTGAGTTTTTTGCATGCTTTATGGTCTGATTTTAATGATAAAAAATTCTGATTTCAATTTCTTACCTTTGATATTGTAATTGAAGCTAACTCCAAATTTGATGGGTTTCAAATTTTCTTATACTACTTTTCTAATTCAGTGGTGATGGTGTCAAACCCCCATTTAATTCAGTAGCTGCAACCCCCTCTTTTGTTACCAACAAACAGTCTTTCTTCCTTCTATGATTTGTATTGATTGAGTGGCGATGGTTTTGAACCCCACACTCCATATAGTTTACTGTTGTGAGCATTGTGTTTGTTAATTTATGTATTTACATGTATTTGAAGCTAACAATCAGCGGTCATTCTACTTTAGTTTCTATATTGTTTCATATATTTCAAAAAAGGTCAGGGGTGGTTATTACAGTGGTATTAGAGGGAGTTTTTTCCTTTCATCCTGTGAAAGTAACATTCAATCAGACTTGAACTTTTTATGAGTGAGAGGGCACAAAGATACTATATTAAAGAACAGAGAAAACATTGTTGGCAGCCCCCACAAGTTCCAAAAAGAGATATAGTTTCAGAGATCTTAGGCATGCATCAAGAACCTCCTAGAGACGGTGAGAAGAGAGAGCTTGTTCTTTAAGCCCAAATGCACGGATGAGAATGAGATTTGAAACCATGATTAATATGATGTCTCAAATGTTGAGTAAGCTCAATCAGAGTATGCCCAATAATACACATGGTAATCAGAATGGCTCACATAGCAACAAAACAAACAATGCTGAGAGCAGTTCTAATTCAGAGGAGATGGAAGAGTAAGAGTCTTTTGAAGAGGGTGAAAAGGGTAAGGAGAATGATGGGAAGCTTGCCCAATCACATAGTTTTTAAAAGAATGAGTCCCTACACATTAGAGGGGTATTTAATGGGTAGCGATTGGTTGCTTTGATTGATATAGGAGCTACACATAATTTCATTGATGAAGGACTATTAGCATGTAGAGGACTTCAAACACAGGAGGTATATGGATTTTGGGTTATGGTTGTAGTGTTTTCACAATTAATTGCACCTGGATGTTCCCACAATTGAGTTTGCAGTTAAGGAACTATGAAGTCAAGGATGACTTCTATGTGGTGAGTACTGGGAATACTGATGCAGTGATGGGGATACAATGGCTTCAATCACTTAGTGAGATCACACTTAATTTTCAAACCATGGAGCTAAAATTCAAATCAGAAGGAAAGAATGTGGTCTTGAGAGGGATGTCTAATGGAGGATTATGAGTTGTATCTTTCAGATGTACGGAGAGGATATTTAGACATCATCAGGTTGAGTGGGTAGTAGATTGTGTGGTTATGTCTACAATGTGGAGGAAGTTAATAGATCATATCCACTTGCCTTTTAGGCTTTGCTATCTAAGTGAAGCAAGGTGTTCAGTAGCATCCTGCAAGTAGGCCTCCTTTAGAGGAATTGAGCATGTGATTGAGTTCGAGGAGGGGGCTAAACTAGTCATCACCACTCTTTAGAGGCATCCTAAGAGACATAAGGATGAGATAGAAAAGGCAATTAAGGAGCTTCTGGATATGGGGCACATTAGACCAAGTAAGAGTCCATTTTCTTCTTCAGTGGTGTTGGTGAAGAAGAAGGATGCGAATGTACATAGATTATAGAGTGCTGGACAAGAAGACTATAAAAAATAGGTACCCCATTCCATGGATAGATGAGCTCATTGATGAGCTACATGGAGCGGTCTATTTCTCTAAAATAGATTCGAGATTAGGATACCATCAAATTAGTGTCAGAGAGGACAGAGAAGGCTGCTTTCAGATGTCACTTTTGCCATTTTGAGTTCCTTTTCACGCCTTTTGGTGTGATTAATGCTCTTGCAACATTTCAATTGTGTATGAACAAGATATTCAAGAAGCAATTGTGTAAGTTTGTTCTTATCTTCTTTGATGACATTCTCATTTTCAGTAGATCTTAGGAAGAGCA
Source organism: Thuja plicata (assembly GCA_018584345.1). NCBI lineage: Eukaryota > Viridiplantae > Streptophyta > Pinopsida > Cupressales > Cupressaceae > Thuja > Thuja plicata. The sequence goes on from MU222977.1 coordinate 229,121, forward strand.
TTTGAGACATTTGGATGAAGTTTTGGGTATCCTTGACAGAGTATTTGTTTGCCAAGGAGTCCAAGTGTGAATTTGGTATCACAAAATTATTATATCTTGGACGCATAATCAGCTCCAAGAAAGTTAGTGTTGATGTTGAGAAGATCAAAGCGATTCTTGATTGGCCTCCACCCACTAATCTTACATAGTTGAAGGTTTTTTTTTGGGTTATGTGGTTTCTACAAGAGGTTTGTCAAAGGATTTTCTCAGTTGGCTGCCCCAATTACATATTTGACAAAGAAAGGAGCCTTTGCATGGTTGGCAAAAATGCAACAGCTTTTGATCATTTCAAGCAATTGATGAGAACATGCCAAGTATTAGCAATTCTGGATTTTACTAAGCCCTTTGAGTTTGAATGTGATGATTAAGGTGAAGGTATTGAGGCTGTCCTTATGCAAAATAAACACCCTATTGCGGTCGAAAGTAGGAAGTTAAAGGTAGGTGAAAAGAGCTATTCAATCTATGACAAGGAGATGTTCGTCATAATACATGCATTGACGAAGTTTAGGTAATATTTAGTTGGAGGAAGATTTATTGTTAAAACTGATCACATAGCCTTGAGTACTTCCTAAATAAGAAAGATCTTAATTGTAGGCAGCAAAAATGGGTTAGCAAACTCCAAGCTCATGACTTTGCCATTGAATATGTCAAAGGAAAGATGAACATAGTTGCTGATGCATTGTCAAGGTCACATTTGTCTTCAATTTCAGAGATAGCAGTAGATTGGAAGGAGCAAATACAAGCTGATTTTGCAAAGAATGCTCTTGCCAGTAGCATTCTTGATGTAATGTCCCCTTATGTATGTTCTATCTGAAAAATATCTTTGCATATAAACAAAAATGAGATACTTTGCAAAAATTAGATTTCTTTCTTAATCATGTAATAATTGGTATTCAGTTGTTATATTGATGCAATGGATATCATTCATTTGAATATTATATTCTGATCTGCAAAATATTTAAACTTTGATACTCGATGTTATGGAGTTATCTTGCTATTCCTGATATGTCTATGTGAACTATGCTAGTAATCCCCTTCTTCCGTTTATCAAATATACTCTTATGAGATGGCGGCAAAATGATGATGTTCTGTATAATTGATTCGCTTGATCAACCTGATCGCTTGTCTGATCTTCTTGTGAGATGGTGATAAACTCTTGGTTGTCCAATCTATTATTTGCTATGTCTGATTTGGCTCTATCGATATGCAAGATGTTTGTATTGGTCTGATAAGTCATAAGACCTTTGATCTCTATGAATGCCTGCCTGATATATGTGGTTATGACAGCAATTCTATAAGGGCCCGTTTGGCAGCAGGAATTGGACTGGAATTGGCATTATCTAATTCTGGATAATGCCAAATTCCATGTTTGGGTCCATGGAAAAAAATGGAATTGGAATTTTGAAATTCTCATTTTGCCCA
>MU222977.1:231521-252996 GCA_018584345.1 Thuja plicata
TTACAAAAGCAAATTTAATATTTCGTGGGATCCGTGACTATAAAGATGTATATTATATTGCTATAAGGATGTATATATATACATGTGTGTATATACACATGTGTGTATATACACATGTGTGTATATACACGTGTGTATATATACACATGTGTGTGTATATATACAAACATATATGTGTGCATATACACACGTATGTATGTGTGTATATACACACATGTATGGTGTGTGTATATGTGTGTATATATACACAAATGTGTGTGTGTATATATATACACATGTGTGTATGTGTGTATATATATATACACATGTGTGTATATGTGTATACATGGACACACTTGTATGTGTATATGTATGGTGTGTGTATATATACACACATGTATGTGTGTATATACACACGTGTGTATATGTATGTATATATACATAAATGTGTGTATATGTGTATACACACGTGTGTATGTGTGTGTGTATATATACACATGTGTGTATATGTATACATGGATACACACGTGTGTATAAACACATGTGTGTTTGTGTGTATATGTACACAAATGTGTGTATATGTGTGTTTGTGTGTGTATACACACACATGTGTGTATATGTGTATATACACATATACACATGTGTATATACAGACACATGTATGTATGTATATATACACATGTGTGCATGTGTGTATATATACACATGTGTGCATGTGTGTATATATACACACATATATACACACATGTGTGCATGTGTCTATATATACACACATATACACACACCATATTCAAAGAAATTAAAAAATAAAGAATTAAAATTCCTTGTGCATCTTCTCATTCATCTTCCGGGTGAACCAAACGGGTAAGACCGTATTCCGGATTTCATTTTGAGGATAAGCATCTTCCTGAATATGCAGCATCTTCCTGAATTGACCATATCTAGGATATGGTATTCCAGCACCCAAATGGGCCCTAAGACCTCAGATATGAATGCTTGCCTGATATATCTTGTGAATTATTGCAATTCCAAATGGCGCTGTATCTGATTCGTATCAGTCGTAAATATGCATCCAAAGCCAAGAGGCTGCTGCTCAATCTGAGTGAATCTACAAAGGATATGTAAAGTAGAAATAAAAGGTATTCGATGATGATCTGAAATGATTATCGATGCCTCTTTAATAGGCCTCAAGGCTGATTGGTTGCATCTCATACTTGTGAATGGACACATCGTTATCGTTTCTTAATCGCACCTTTCCATTATTCATGACCATTTGTTATTTCATACGAATCACGCTTTTATTCTTAATTGCTGCCTTGGCATTACTAATTAATAAATTATAATCGCTGTTTTAGTTTATTTACTTCACTTGTAATTAACTTAATCTTTCATTGGGCGGTGATAAAGATAGTATGTTGGTTTGCTTGCAGAGTGCGACTTCTTGTTTGATATAACCATCGAAGCTTTGCTATATACGGATAAGCATCATTATAATAATGATACCCTATTCGAAGGCTTGCTATTCTCTTTGATTCTGTGACATTCGATCACTTGATACCTCACCTTTCGTATGATATGTTGCTGTATGGAGACTTTGATACATAAGGATTTCTGCTTGTTAATTTATCTTGTTCGATGGAAACGTGAATATCTGCTGCAATATATATATATATATATATATATATATATATATATATATCCGCATGGCATCGATATTATGATCTCTGATCATTACTAGATCAAAGTAATATCATACTTCCTTCAATACAATATTTGTCTTGAGGATATCAATGGAATGAACTTTAAGATTGATATGTGTGATGCCATCTTATGGACATGTTGGAGTATGAATTTTCTGTTTATTATGTTGATTGTATAGGATTGATGCAAGGTTACCTCATGTTTCTGGAACGGGTATGGCAGGGGAATGAGTTTCCAGGATTGGACAATTTTTTTTGCCAATTTTGGGAATGACTAGGGGACAACAAATGGGACGGCTATATAACAATAGGGAAAATTAAAATATGCAGAGAAATTTAAAATATTCATATGAAAACATGGATAAAGCATGCACTTATACATAATAGAACCTTAAAATATAAGAATTAGCAGAATTCATATGCCAAATTTGTGTTACTTTGAGAGTCAAAGTCAAAATTCCCCTAGAAGTCAAAGTCAAAGTCTCCTAAGCACCCCCTGTCCCCAGGACGTTTCGAGGGTAGGGATGGCTGAAAAAAATACCGGGAACGTGTCCCCGGGTAACACTGGATTGTTGTAATCAATGGTAAAATCATATGATCTTCATGTTGATAAGGTTGGTGACTAAAAAGATCATCATACTCGACATCATGTAATATCTGGATCATATTTTTGTGTGATGTTGGATAAAGATATTGCATGCTTGATATTGATTCATGAAACCAAATGTTCTCATGGAACAACTTTATTGTCCAATATCATTTGTTGCTTAGTAACCAATAATTAAGATTATTTGCTTGAAATCTTCAAACCCTTGATCATATGAATGAGTGGATAGCAACTGAGCATATCAAATCATTTGGTCTCCAAACAATCCTAATACGTATCTTATTATCTATGCTACACTTGATGCTGGATAGGAAATTCACGAAGTCTTATAAATAAGATGATTTTCCTCGATAGGATCTTTATTTAATCCTAATGCCACTGGCTTTATTGATGAGAATATGTGGGACTATCTACTTGAACTTCTAATTGCTATGTACAAATTGTTTATCTCTATTCACTAACTACTTTGAGGTGTTCAAGGTCTGTCACCCCTTGATCACATATATGTACAATTGTTAGTTTTGTATGGGACATCATAGTCTCCCCTCCTTGAGGGTGCTTGGCTACAACTATTCTGAAATAAATTCTCCTTTCTTCATTTAATTGATAATTGAAACACCTTGTAGTTCCATTTTTTATTCCTTACTCTACAAAGAATGGTGTATGTGTTTGTCTTCTACATATCTCGCTAAGGAAATTCTCGAAAAATCCTTGGGATACCTTTTAAATCTCTCGATGTGCTTGAATGGTGTCATAAAAATGGAAGCTTCATTTGATTGGAGTTTGACAATTCCTTCATGGAGCTTGTTTGCTAAAGGTTGGGAATATCCTTGATGATAAAGTTGTACGCCCTTCTCAAAGCTTCTAGGAGAATTTTGCATTTTCTTTGATGACATGCCTTGAGGATCTTCATCATGCATTCCCTTAAGAATGATTTTCATACCATAACTTTGAATTCGAAGGTCATGGTCCTGAAGTCTTGAGTGTACTTGCCAATAGTTATCATCTGTTGTATACCTAGTACAACATCGACTTTACCTAACTCTATCACATGAAAGTCATCATTGATTATATAACTTACAATGGCGATCTCCAACCTTGGTGCTATTGTCTTAGCCATTTGCCATCATTATATTGAATTCTTCTTGCTTACTAGTTTGGAGTCCTTGGGAGATAGTAAGTGCGGAGTTTATGAAATTGTGGGTGGCCCCACTTTCTATGAGAATTGTTACTGGATGCCCTTGCGATGCTCCTTGTACTGTAAAGATATTGTATCTAGGAGTTCCAGTCATAATGGCAAATGTACCACTCTTCTTTTGAAATGAAGGCGGTTCATCCTCCGACTCATTTTGTTCTCTACTTTGATTCTCATCTTCTTCTCCCTCACTATTGTGCCTCGCTTTTATGGTTTATATAATGGATTTTTCCTTTGCCCATGTATTGATGCTCTGGCTCCCATGGCTCTTTGCATGCAAACCATAGCTTTCATCTTAAATCTTGTCGGTTCTCTTCGTCCATTTTGTTTCTCGGTGGTGTATCCCTTTTGAATGGTGGATTGGTTTGGGCGTTTGGTTTTGACAGTTCCTTGGGTGGTGCTTTGCTTTTGTTTGTGTTGGAATCCATGTCTTGATTTCTTGATAGCTTCTTGGAGTGTATTTGGGTCGAGAGCTTTCACCCATTCTTTTAGTGGATCCATTAGCCCATCCATAAATAAAACTATCAATCTTCTCTTGGATATGTCTGTGACTAATATTGACAGTCGTTGGAACTCCATTATTTATTCATCAATTGATCCCTTTTGTTTAAGTTGCACCAATTCTTTAAAGTGAAGCTTTGGATCTTTGTTGTTGAACCTTTCAATCAATTTCTCCGTGAATTCCACATAGGAGGTGATTTGTGCATGCCCTATGGTGGTCATGCCATGGTACCACCATTCATGTGCTACTTCATCAAGTGTAAGGTGGCATATTTGATAGCTTCTTCTTCTGACATATGTCGAGTTGAATATACTTGTCTATCTTTTGCACCCATGCACATATTGTGGTCTTGCTCAACCCATCAAAGTAGGGTATTTTGAGTTTCCCATCTTTTCTTTTCAACTCGGAGTGATTGTCTTGGTTTCTCCTCTTTGGCATGTGCTTCATCCTCAAGTCCATATAGTCTTTTAGCATTTCAGGATGAAGGCCTGTATCAATCCAATCTTGCCTTAGTTGGTCTTGAGATTCCACCAAGGTGGGCTCAATCTCTTCTTGTTACCCAGTCCTTGGAGTAAAAGTTGATATCATGGGCCTGGAGCTTTTAGTAGGGGTCCTATGATTTGGACTTCTATAGATAGATTGTCCTTCATTCCCTCTATTGTTTCCATTATGGTTGTTACAATTGGTGGTGATGTTGATCACCATTTGTGTAAACATGTCAAGTAGTTGAGCCATCTTCTACTGGTTATCTTTTTGTCCTACCAAGAATTGGTCCATCCTCTTGCTAAACTCTCCGCCCATGCTCATCCCTTCTTGCTTGTTGTCCTTAGGGCTTTGGTCGGATTTATTTCAGTAATATGTCCTTAGTTCCTTTTCATTCATAAAACTTCACATTTATTTTAGTAATATGTCTTTAGTTCCTTTTCACTCATAAAACTTCACAAGCTGGCAGGAAAGCTTGCTATGATATGTAAGTTCTTAAAATTACGAGACTATTTACTTATAATATGATTGCAAGAGACTTCCTTCTAAAAAAATCTTTACTTATAAACAAAAATGAGATACTTTACAAAAAACCGAGGCAGGAGTGGGAAGAACGTTGGCAGCGATGACAACCTGCAACATTCTGGGATTTAGGCTAGCAGCAGGCAGGCGGGCATGCGGCTTTTCGGGAACATAGGGGTTTTGTTTATCAACAAAAATGGAAGTAATCGATGGCCTTTTAATCGAAGAACCCAGAGACAATTCCAAACGAATGTCTCTCAAACTCAAAGGAGAGATAGTTTTTCCTTTAATAATAGCTATGATAGGGGTTACAGTAGGTATGGCAGGAGACAGGAGAATTTTGGGACAAACAGAGGAAGGCAAGTGGATTATGTGCATGTGGGTAAGAACTTCGACTTCAGGAAAATCGAAGGGAAGTTCTATAGACCAACACAGTTTGATGCGAAAGAGAAACCTGTGGCAATGCAAGTGACAGCGAGATAACCCAGAAAATAATATCATGTATGAGGTTTTGTCTAATATTAAAATCACTAATAGTCAATGGAAGGAACCAGTTGATTCTCTGCAGGATAGGGCTTTCTTTTTTAAATGGTTAGGTCCTTGGCTATCAGTCTCTACAATCAGAGATTGGTGTAAGGATGTATGGGGCAAGGGTTGTGTGCTTAAAACCCTAACCAATGGTTTTTATATGGGGATATGCTCCGTAAAAGAAGAGAAAACATGGGTTCTAGAAAATGGCCCCTATCTGATTGAAGGGAAGGGAATCTATTTGAAAGATTGGGAAGCAAATTTCAACCTAATGAATGAGAAGATTAAAGAATATCCAGTATGGTTAAACCTCCATAACCTTCCTATGGAATATTGGGGAGAAGAATCTCTAAGGCAGATTGGGGATATTATTGGTTCTTTTATATCCTTGAAGGAAGTTATTGGTGACAAAGATGCTTCTATTCACCCTCGTATCTTGATAACAATCCAAGAATGTGATCCAATCCCAGACTTTATTACTTTAGGAACTGAGAAAGGAGTCTGGAAACAACATATAGAAATCTGGAAAAGAGAGGAGAATGACTGTGATTCTGGCCCAAAGAATAAGGATGAGTTGCAGAAACAAAATGGTTTAATGTAGGATAGTTTGTTGGACGAGTTAGAACGGAGCTTCTTGACAGAGGGAATCAGTAAACCAGATTTAGCTGCTCAGTTTATAGTAGAAAGGATTAGTTTGTACGAATCCCCACCATGGAGGAAATTTTGCAGATCGGCAGTAGATGAGGTGATGGTGAACAACATGGAAAGACCTAATCAAGGGGTGCTTTGCCTTTCTACCCAGGTAGTAAAGGAAACCCCATTTTCCAATCTACAGGAGGGAGGCCTCAAAGAGGGTTTGGTTCAAACTCACACTCGAAATGAAGAAGCAATGCAAATAGAGCTGAATGGTTTGCTGGGAAAAAATAAACAGAGGAAGGTTCAGGAGAAAACCTAATAGTCCTAGATACAACGGAGCAGCCCACCCCGTGGAGAGAACCCCATTTGGAGCGTTTTTTTGAGCTGAACAATGATAAAGGAGTAATAGACCAGAAAGAAAAGCCTTGTCTGGAGATAACATCCAAAGATGATAATGTAAGTAATAATGTTGAGGAAGGTTTTAAAGACATTGAAATCTCTCCTATCAGAATTTGGATAACTCTTTAGAAGATGTAAAGGATAGTGGGGGAATCTCAGATGATTGGGAATCAGAATATGGTGGTAATGAAGAGGATGGTGGATTGAATGATCTGGGTTTCTTTGAAACCCCAAATGTGTTGGAAAAAAGAACGCTGGATCAGACAGATTTTGCATTGCTTAAACCCAAAGTGGGAGAAAAGAAGAGGAGAGGTGCTAAAACTATTAAGATCAAGTTGGAAATGGCTGGGAATGCAACAGACCAATCTAAACTTTTGAGATCAGGAAAAGGCCCTGGGAGCCATGAAAACCTTATCGTGGAATGTTAGGGGCTGCAATGCTCTTGACAAATTTCGTTTGATCAAGAGATGTTTGGATCAAATGAAACTTGATTTAGTGCTTTTACAAGGAACTAAGATTAAGGAAGATGATTTTCAATTGTTTTACCGTAAGTTTAGTAAATGGAAGTGTTTTATGACAGGAGCGCAAGGTGCTTCTGGTGGTCTTAGTGTTTTATGGAATGATGCAGTTTTGGATGTGACTATAAGACAAAGTGGTCAAAACTGGCAGTGGTTAGATGTGTATTTAAAGCAGCTCCATAGTCATTTGTCAGTCTTTAATATATATGGACCAAACAATCGTGCTCAGAAAAAGCTTTTATGGGAATGCTTAACAGGGATTTTGAATGGGTTCACCAAGGAGGTGGTTTTACTAGGGGGAGATTTCAATGCCATCTTAAGACCTGAGGATAAGAAAGGTGGTAAAGGCTGGAGTAAGGAGAGTCATAGAGATTTTAGCACCTTTGTAAGTGACTGTGGGCTCTTTGAAATCCCTTTTAAAAAAGGTGAGTTCACACTTCACACGGACAAACAAGAGAGAAGGATTTCTGAATATTGCTGAATAATTAAATCGTTTTTTTCTGACTGGCAATTGGGCAGAGGAATCATGGACATGTGATGCAGAGATGCTTCCTTTCCAAGGTTCAGATCATTTTCCTATTTGTTTAAGGTTGCAGGATGAGGAATCTCCAGAAAGACATCCCTTTAAATTTGAAGCAATGTGGTTTAAGGCTGCTGGTTTTAATGATATGATTGCAAATTTATGGAATTAAGCTCCGAAAAGGACAGGTAACAAAGCCTTTGTTTTCTTTAAAAAATTACAATAGGTGAAGGATCAATTGAAAATTTGGAATCGTGTTCATTTTAAAAATATCTTTGAAGAGAAACATAAGATTGAAGAGGATCTAAAAACTTTAAGCTTGAAGGTTATTGAATATGGCATGGAGGAAGCTGATTTCAAGGAGGAAAACATGTTAAGAAAGGAACTTGAAGGTTGGCTTGCAAAGGAGGAGATCTTTTGGAGACAAAAATCTTGTGAAACATGGCTCTAGGACGGTGGTAGGAACACAAAGTTCTTACATAACTCTCTAAAAATGAGAAGAGCTGGTAATAGTATTTATGCTATCCAAAATAAAGACGGGACACTTATAATTGAGAAAGATAAGATCAATGAAGAAGCGGTTACCTTTTTCTCAAGGAAGATAAATGATGTAAGATGCAATTCTCAAGAGCTGGAAAAAGCTTTAGTTGTCATCCCAATAATTATTACAGAGGCTCATAACAAGAGTCTTTCTACTCTAGTTACCTTTGATGAGGTTAAAGCTTCACTGTTTGGTTTGGGAAGGGACAAATCCCTTGGGCCTGATGGCTTCCCGACTTTGTTTTTCCAGAAGTTATGGCATATCTTTGGCAAGGATTTATTGGAGATTGTGGAGGAATCTAGAGTAGGGGGTTTTATTTTGAGGGATATAAACACCACCTTTATTGCTCTTGTCCCTAAGATGCCCAAGTATCCTTTGAGGATTTTAGACCCATAGCTTTATGTAACACAATTTACAAAATCATTTCGAAAGTTATAGCAAATCGCCTCAAACAAACCCTAAATGTGATTATTTATGAAGAGCAGAGTGGGTTTTCACCAGGCAAGTCCATATTTGAAGGGTTTATAGTTGCACATGAGGCAGTTCATTCAATTAGATGTGCAAAGAGTCAAAAAATGATGGTGAAATTAGACATAAAGCGAGCTTATGATGAGGTTGACAAAGGCTTTTTGTTGAAGGTGCTAAGAAGATTTAGGTTTGCTGAAGACTGGATAAGATGGATCCAAAGTTGTATTGAAACTCCAAGATTTTCAGTCCTTGTTAATGGAAGTCCCCAAGGTTATTTTGAACAAGAGAAAGGAATAAGACAAGGTGATCCATTATCCCCCTTCTTGTTTATTATTACGGATGAAGTTTTAGGCCGTTTGATAAATTGAAAAAGAGACTTAGGTTTATGGAAGGGGGATTCATATTACATAAAATATGGAAGCAATGACACATTTACAATTTGTTGATGACACTTTTTTAGATGGGGATGCTTCTGAATAGGAAGCCAGAGTGATGAAAGACACTTTAGAGCTATATGGGAAAGTATCAGGACAATTTATTAATTGGAAAAAATCAGAAATCTTCTTTTTTAACACTCCACAACATATCCAGGCTAAGGTTTGCAGAATTTTAGGAATGAAATTAGGATTATTACCCAATAGATATCTCGGGATTCCCTTTTTCACAGGTAGAAACAAAGCTGACTTTTGGAAAAATTTGGTGGACAAATGTATAATGAAGATGGAAGGCTGGAAGGGTAAATGGTTGTCTTTTGCAGGGAGAATTCTTATGTTACAAACTGTCATTTCTGCAATGCCGGTCTATTCAGTGATGTGCCTAGATATCCCAAAGAAAGTCCTAAAGGTGTTGGAACAAAGAATGAGGAAATTCTTTTGGAATGGTGCAAATGAAGAGGATAAGATACCTCTATTAGCATGGAGATGATTTGCGAACCAAAAGTGAAAGGGGGGGCAAGTATAAGGAATCGACACATAATGAATCAGGCCCTAGGTGCGAAACTCATATGGAGCATGTATTCAAACCCAAACCAATACTAGGTAAGGTTATTAAGCTCAAAATATTTGGATTCCAGAGAGAGGCATAGGATTTTAACAGTAAGAAATCCTCCTCAAGGATCAACTATTTGGAATTTTATGCTTTCGTGTAGGAAAGTTATAACGGATCATATAACATGGCAGGTCAGAAATGGACAAAAGGCAAACTTTTGGGATGATTCTTGGAATGGAAATCCAGCCCTTAAAGAAAATCCTGAGTTGCAAGTGTTGAAGGATTACTTTTCAGATAAATGGGGGGTGAAGGTCAAAGATTATATGACTATTGTTACAAATGGGGATGGTAGACGATGTAAGTGGAGAGATTTGGTTGATGAAGATTTATCCGAGCACCAAAAGGAGATAATGTCCTCCATTTTTGAAAATAGGAAAGTTCTTTAAAATGATTTGGAGGATAAAATTGTGTGGTGTGGTTCGTTCTCTGGGAATTATTTAGGAAAATTGGGTTATAGAATCTTGGAAAGAGAGTTGGATCTATCCTTCCCCTCACAAGATTTATGTTGGCATAGAGATCTTCTACCTAAAGCAGGGTTTTTTTCTTGGTTAACAATTAGAGGCAGAATTCTTACTGTAGAAAGAAGGAAAAGATTGGGTATTGCAGGACTCACAAGATGTGCTCTATGTGAAAATCATGAGGAGAATGTTGATCATTTATTATTACAATGTGAATTTACTTCAAAATGCTGGGACTATGTTCAATCTAAGTTAAGATGGTAGAGCCCAAGGGCTTTTTCTCTAAGGGAGGTTTTTTGATGGCTGGCCAAGGCAGAAAGGTAAGTCCACTCTATCTAGTATTTGGATTGTTATTCCTTCTTTAGTTATTTGGGAAGTGTGGGAGAGGAATAGAAGGGTTTTTAGGGGTGAGCAAGAATTGTTAAGGCAATGTTGTGGAAGGATTACTAATGCAATTGAGGAAGTCATGGGGGTGGCTGCCACTAGAAGACAATCGCTCCAAATCCCTTTTACTAAGGAAGATAGTGAAGTCCAAAAAGTTTGGACAGGGGTTAGATTCAACTCTCCTTCTAGTGCCTTAGTTGTGAAAAGAAAATCTAATGACAAGAGGCAGGTTGTGTGGACGGTGCCGGAAGATGGTTGGATAAAGGCAAATTTTGATGGTGCAGCTAAAATAAACCCAGGAACATCCGGGGCTGGAATAATCTTCAGAAACCACAAAGGTGAAACTGTGTTAATGACTGCTAAAAGGCTTGAGGATGGATCAAATAATATGGCTGAATGCCAAGTTGCTCTATTAGTCGTAATGTTAGCCAGAAGAAAAGGTGTTTGAAAGCTTCATCTGGAGGGTGATTCACTTCTAATAGTGCAAGCTATTTCTCATCTATCTATTAATGCATGACATCTCCAAAATTATATAGAAGCTATAAGGCAGAATCTAAATTTTTTTGATGACTTTAAGATCACACATATAAGGAGAGAAGGAAATGTAGAAGTAGATAAGTTATCAAAATGGGCAACTTCTTTGGATAAAAAAAGAGAAATATGGACGAAGGATTTTGATTAACTGAACCTTTTGACTACAGTGAATGCTTCAAAGACAAGGAAGAAAGAATGGAGGTAGGGATTTTTCCTTTTGTCAAATGGCCAAAGTGGATGGATAGGGTTAATTATAAAATAGACAGAGAGAATTCTTGGAATGAACTTAAATGTTATTCAAAATTATAAAAATGGAAGTGTGAAGCTAGTGGAGCCGGATTTCTTTCCGAAAGGAAAACAAACTGAGAGGAAAGGCCTCTCGTTGGCAAAAAGAAATGCATGATGCTTGCATCTAAAAGCATCAAGTTTTGAAGGCCTTTTGATTTCACAGCAAAGAAAGATAGTTGTGGTAAAGAATGCTCTTACCTGAAAACTAAAAGATTGAAGAAAGGTGATGAACAGTTGAGCTGTTGTAAATGGGTTTTTGAATTTTGAGGAAACCCAAATCTGGAAAGCGCCAGGAAGATAGCCGAATGCGAATAGTTATGCAGGTTTATTTGAATGCTGATGAAGATCTTAAACCGGGTTGATCCAGAAAGACTAGCGTCAGAGGAAGGTTTAAGCACCGATGGAGGAAATTGAAAGAGAAATTTGATGTTCTGAGTCTCGCATTGAAAGATTAAACTGGACAAAAAGGGTAGAAACACAACTGCCAAAGCCTGAGCGGAGGCTTAAATTTTGATTATGACTTAAGTTTTCAAAAAATTAAATTGAGCCTTTGAGGCCGATAGATAAAGGTTGTACTGTTAAAGTATTATGATGAAAGCAGTGTAGTGGATAGACATGGAAATTATTAAGTGATAGGGGTTAGGATTGAAGGAAACACCCTAGATAGTGTTTTAGCCGCTGGAGGCTTTTTTGGATTATGTAATAAGTTACTTTTTAATAAATAAAATATCCTTTCACCGACCCAAAAAAAAAAGAGATACTTCACAAGAATTAGATTTCAGACACCACTTGTATCATGATGAAAATCTTAATCAACATGTTCTAATTGATATTCAAGAGTTATATTGATGCAATGACTATCTCTGACATGAATATTATATTTTGATGTGCAATATATATAAACTTTGACACTTGATGCTATGGAGTTATCTTGCTGTTACTGATATGGCTATGTGAATTATGCGAATAGTATCCTTCTTCCGCTTATCAGATACTCTTATGAGATGGCAGTGGGATGATGATGTTGTGTATAATTGATTCACTTGATCAACCTAATTGCGTGTCTGATCTTCTTGTGAGATGGCAATAAAATCTTAGTTGGTCGATCGATTATTTGCTATATCTGATTTGGCTCTATCGATATGCAAAGATGTTTGTTTCAGTTTGATAAGACCTTCGATCTGTATGAATGCTTGCTTCATATATGTGATTATGACAGCGATAAACTGCTTGCCTAATATACCTTGTGCATTATAGACCTTCAGATATGACTGCTTGCCTAATATATCTTGTGCATTATAGAAAATTCCAAATGGCATTGTTGTTGATTTTGTGATTGTGTTCGTTGAACCATGGGCAATGACTCCATTATTGCCCTCCCAACCATAGAAAATACACTATTGTCTCCCCCAAGCATCATGATGTATATATCTTCATTCTCTTTCAATTGTTAAGTTAAATAAATGAGATTGCACATCTCATTATATATGTGAGAGGTGCCCTTTCACCAACGGTCACCACTCTTCACATGTAGCCCCATTAATTAAATGTTAATTATATAATTAATATATAATCATAATAAATATAATTATATTATCACAATAATAATATAATTATATTATCTCACAATAATATAATAATTATATTATCAATATATATATATCACAACAATTATATCATCACAACCTTTATGTTATTTATGTTGGCGTGAAGGAATCCGACCATATCTATAATAACGTTAACACTCGCTCTTAGCTAGGGAGGAACTACTTAGATATTTGAGTTAATGTCTACCATGGCTACTCCCAGAGGGTGTATCCATCATGGCTGCTCCCATGAATGGAAATGCAAACAAACACAAGTGCTCATCATGAAATCACTCACGTGATGTCATCTCACGATGACGATCACCATAGCAACTCCCAGAGGGTGACTCAACACAAGTGTTTAGTCATGGAGTCACTCACATGACCTCCACCATGGCTACTCCCAGAGAGTGAGTCCATCATGGCTACTTCCATGAATAGAAATATAAATGAGCACAAGTGCCTATCACGGAATCACTCAACGTGATGACGACACCATGGCTACTCCTAGAGGGTGAATAAACACAAGTGCTAAGTCATTGATTTTCTCACATGACATCCACCATGGCTACTCTGAGAGGGTGGATCCACCATAGCTACTCCCAAAGGGTGGAACAAGGGCTTTCACCTCAAACTTCTCCCTCACAAAGAAGAATGCATTACAAGGGTTGATACCTCAAATTTCTCCGTCCCAGAGAAAAATGCATACAAGGGATTGCACCTCAAACTTCTCCCTCACAAAGAAGAATTCATTAAGTAGGCTCTCTCTTAACCAGATATCAACCTTCTGATCTCCTCGTCCAGGGTTGCTTCTGATGAAATGTCAGACTCCCTCAAAATTTGATATCAACCTTTTGACCTCCTCGTCTAAGGTTGCCTCTGTAGGTTTGTCATACTCCCTCTGAATGTATACCGCAGATAAAATCAATGTCACTAGAAGCCACTTACTCATGCACAAAAGTGTGAAACATATATAACTGCGCTCAAAACGACAAGAGAGGACATAGCTGCTATTATCTCCAACCAAGAACAGAGTCCGTGTCCCATACAGCTCAGGTTAGGCCCAACAACACATGGATTCGATGTCAGAAATGATGAAATTCTCTACGAATTAATTCTTGGTAGATACCGTTTATGTTTCACCGAATATATCTCAACGCTGCATATGCAGAATGCCATTACTTGCTTCATAATTATAATCGTTGTTCACAGCCCAATATATAACAAATTCTGAAGTCGTTGTTCTCAATTCTTATATGTATTAACCACCGACAGATACTAATCTTCACTCACATTGCAAACTACTCAACAAGCCCCTGTTCAATGTCTTTTTCATACACAACTTTTTTTTTTTTGGTTTTGCTTTGGAAAGTTTGCATACTTATATAGGAGATCAAAGGTGATTGGTCTGTTTAAGAGGTTTGAAGAAGTTACAAATTGACCACAACCGCCACATCGACCACTGTCCATCGCGACTTTTCAAACTTTAATTCAAACCGTCACAATCATATACTACGTGTTAAGTTGTACAAAGAACCAATGATAGTTTAGACACTTATCGTGAATCATACCAAGTCGCAGGCATAAAATCAAACTCTATATTGCTACCGACAAAAACAATAACATCACCCGCATATTAGATGTCGTTACATATGTTGCATATCTCAGGATACGATACTTGTACTATTGTTTTCCATTGCTGCTTTCGTCTCCATGGGCCTTTTGTCCCCCGATGATTCAGTCATCATTGTTCGAATTGCCAACCAGTTTATTAATCACTCAAACATACATGTGCCATCCTCAAACATTAGACAACATTTTTAATGCGACAACTATTTTGTTCTTTCACCGCTCAGACCGCCTCCATGTTTATACACTGTAAGAGAACACTGTCTTTATGATTGTCTCTGCCCAAGCCTGATATAGAGTCGTCACAACCCCAATAGATATATGCTTGTTCCCATAAACTTTACCAATGATAATAAATAACTGTACTCGAGATACATGTTGACTACATCTGGTGCTTTCAAAAGATGCATTCTAGGTGCCAAGTGTTTACCCGTGTATCGTTGAGAGTTCCAGCGAGAATGAACTCACCATTCGGGGAGAATTTAAAGAAAGAAACCGGTGGAATATCCTCATACTTGGCTACGTCAGAGCCTCCTCCAATTTTGTCTCTTCTCGTCACCGTCTATGCAGAATATTGGAATGTAAAGATGCATATCCCAGTATTCCAATATTTGTCACTTCTGTGTCTCATTATGCAGATCAAACGTTGGTCAAAGATTGGGATAGATAGTAAGCAACACCTAATACTGGTAAATATGAGTTTCAGATTGAACCTGTCAAATACGCTGATCAAAGATGCCAGATATAATTGATATGACCTTAAGAATATACCTTGATTCCAACTGAATGATGAATACAGGATTTCAGAATTAAACCTGAAAACTTCTATGATTGTTCTTCTAGAATAGACTGTAACTTCCGGGAAGTATCGAACCTATGCTTGCAGTGTGGTGGGGATGGTTTAGTGAATGGAAGCCCGATATCAAGATGAGCTTGTGCGGTACAAATGAATCTAGTTTTAAACCCAAATACTTTGTTATTATTTTTCCCTTATGATATAGAAGGAACTAGGCCCGAACACAATGAAGAAGATTGCAAAATCTGATGCCAAATTCCATATAGAAGAGGCCAGACCTGATATCAGGTATAAACATGTTACCAAACCGTTGCTAACTGTCTACCTTCGTTCATTATGATTTTGTAATACAAAGTCTTATTGAATCATAGTTCAAGGAAAGTGACAAGATCCTTGTTATTGGTTTGTACAGGTGTCAAATCGAATAACTAAGTCCCATAGATGTAATATAAAACAATTGCCGCCAAAATACAAGCTCACCACCAGAAGTGTGTAAGGTGTCTCCACTATATAATACGACAATGAGTCCACACCAATGCGAAGTGTGTTCATAGCGAAGCGATGAAGCGACAATTCTCGAAACATTCTTGACACAACTTTGGGTATGTTGTTTGGCATTCCCACAAATTGCAGTCTTTGTTCTCTTGACACAAGTTAATACTTGTAAATGGATGATGGTTCTATATGCTGGCTTAGTCGACCCATATTGCCAAGTTGTGAAGATTGCGGCATAAATAATTATATCACCCCTCCAAATGTATGCTGATCAATTCTCTTCTCAATTTTCCCTCTGTAATATTCCCTTGCGTGGGAGATATTTCTACCTTACTGTCCAACACTATCTTACCTGAATCGTTGAAGCAACCAGGGGAAAGGTTTGGGTGTGGCACTACATACAAGTGTTGTAATATTCGGGTGTTTCCCTTCGGTATTTCCATGAATGTCGATCATGTTCAAGTTGATTCGTTTGTTCCTTAATTGTTGTCTAGATTTATATTTGTCACCAGACTGATCAACGGACCATTAAATTTCTGAATGAGATTGTGGGAAAGGCTACTCCTCTACCGTTTTCCTTTTCATTCAATGGTTCCTGTGTTTGCAATTTGTATGATGCGATATTAATCACGACCCCCAATTATTAATTCACAAAGACAATAGTTGCAAGGAATATAGGCCTTCTTCTAATATTGATCCCATGTATTTTATCGGAGAATCTCTGAAGATGAATAATCCTCATTATTTATCCTGCTTCTTTTAATGAGTCTGGGTCCTTGAATTGACTTAATAGTATGATTCATGCAATTTCTATTGTGCAATTATATCGCAGATGTAGATTCGGTCACTAGAAACTAATGCTTGACAACTTTAATACATACCGACGCGCACAATTGATAAAGAGACACCAATAAATTCAATGGCAATCAAATATCTGAATTGCTTTCATGGATACCATACCTTTCTCTGTGCTTGATTATTCCTCCCAGGCTTTGTTCTGATACCATGTTGATTTTGTGACTGTGCTCGTTGAACCACGGGCAACGACTCCATTATAGCCCTCCCAACCATAGACAATACGCTATTGTCTCCCCCAAGCATCCTGATGTATATATCTGCATTTTCTTTCAATTGTTAAGTTTAATAAATGAGATTGCACATCTCATTATATATGTGAGAGGTGCCCTTTCACCAAGGGTCACCACTCTTCACATGTAGCCCCATTTATTAAATGTTAATTATATAATCATAATAAATATAATTATATTATCACAATAATAATATAATTATTATAATATCAATATAATTATTATTATTATAATATCAATACAATTGTTAATGCTATTATAGCTATGGTCGGATTCCTTCAGGCCGACATAGATAACATAAAGGTTGTGATGATATAATTATTGTGATATATCATCACAACCTTTATGTTATCTATGTCGGCCTGAAGGAATCCGACCATAGCTATAATAGCATTAACAATTGTATCTGATTTGTATCACTTGTAAATATGTGTCCAAAGCCAAGAGGCTGCTGCTCAATCTAGGGAATGCACAAAGGATGTATAAAGTAGAAAAAAAGGTATTTGATGATGGTCTGAAATGATTATTGATGCCTCTTTTGTTGAACACAACTAGGTGCTGAGAGAGGGGGGGGGTGAATCAACACAATTAAAATTTTACTAAATCTATCTCTAAACTGAATTAGTTTAACCAACGATCAGCAAAAATAAAGTAATGATACCATCCACACATGAACACAAGATTTACGTCGAAACCCAAGATGGGGAAAACCACAATGAGAAAAGTACTCACTATATCAAATATTTGATTACAATGTTTTAGGCCAGAAGCCAAGGAACTCATTGTTCCTACCAATTTAGGCACACTACCAAGGATTACACTAATCCCCAAAGAATAATACAGATTGTAGTTGAAACTCATTGATTTAGCAATGATAAAACTGAACATCCTAATTCACTGCAATGACCTTCCAGTCTAATTTTTCAGTAAGCACCTCAGTTCTGCCTTGTTTGCATAGACTTGCCTTCGCACTTGAATCATACAAACTTGGCAGCTCACTCACTCTCACTCATGCCTATCTAATTCCTTTTTGTCAAAATATATAGAGATTTGTCCATCGGAAACATCAACAAGGCCGACCATAAGAAAGTAGGCATTATTAGTACAAAGTCGGTCACCTTGAACAAAATACTTAATGTGGTCCACTCCAATAAATAAAGAGGATCCAAATACATTATTAAAGTTCTTTCCCACATAATATAATTTATCCATTGTATCACAACTCCTTCCAAAGCCGGTTCTAAAGTAACGTGTGAAAATGCATTAAAAAATAGGTTACTAGTCAGCCCAAAACACTCTCCAACGCATGTAGCACAATTCAAAGCACGACATGCCGTGGCAAAAACATCTTAAGTCTCTTAGCACTTCCCTTGACCTATATCCAGACCCAAACAACTCAAATCAAGTCACCACAAATAGCTGAGTTGGCCAAAAAGCCAACACAAACAACAAAATAGTAGATGTGACAACAAATCTACACCTGCGAAGCAAACCATCAAGAGATATGTGAACTGAAACACCACATGAACCATTTGACCAAGTCCACCGAACTGCATACCCTGAAATCCCATTGCGGAGCAATGCAAGCCATTCTTCAAGCCTGTCCAACCATCTTGACAATGAGCTTTACTGTCAGCCAAACAACGCATCATATCTTTGTTAAATAATCAGTTTGGGAACCTATACACATGTTAGTGCAATATTCACAGTAGCCAGTCATTAACTGTAGAGCCGCAAGTAGTCATCATCTCAAAGCATTCTTCAATAAGATCTTCAAATACTCTTTCCTGCTTATTCCTGTTATCCGGATAAGTTACAAACTTCTTCAATTATTATTCAAATCTTCTTCATCAATCAAAGTCAGCCTCAACAAATTATCATTCATATTTTCAGCCACTATTCAAATCTTCTTCATCAATCAAAGTTATAGCCTCAACAACCATCCATCCTTTGCAAACCGACATTAATACCACACTAGAGGTTGACATCAATGACAACACATATCATAATGCTGACATCTTTAATAGGCCTTAAGACTGATCGATTGCATCTCTTAGTTGTGAATTAAGACACATCATTATCCTTTCTTAATCACACCTTTCCATTATTCATGAAGATTTTTTACTTCATGCAAATCGTGCTTTTATCCTTAATCGCTGCCTTGGCATTATTAATTATAATTGCTGTATTAGTTTATTTACTTCATTTGTAGTTAACTTAATCTTTCCTTGGGCGGTGATTAAGATGGTATGTTGGTTTGCTTATTGAGTGCGACTTCTTGTTTGATATAACCATGGAAGCTTTGCTACATACGAATTAGCATCATTTTAATAATGTTCGAAGGTTTCCTATTCTCTTTGATTTTGTGACATTCAATCACTTGACACCTTACTTTTGGTATGATACATTGCTGTATTGAGACTTTGATACATATTGATTTCTCCTTGTTAATTCTTCTTGTTCGATGGAAACATGAATATCCACTGCGATATATATATATATATATATATATATATATTATGTATGTATGTATGTATATGTATGTGTGTGTGTATGTATATATACATACATATATATATGTATATATATCTATGTATGTATAAATATACACACACATACATATATATATGTACACACACACACACACACATATATATCTGCATGGCATCCATATCATGATCTCTGATCAATGCTAGATCAAAGTAAGATCATACTTCCTTCGATACAATATTTGTCTTGAGGATATCAATGTAATGAACTTTAAGATTGATATGTGGGATGCCACTTTATGGACATGTTGGAATTTGAATTTGTTGTTTAGTGTGTTGGTCATATTGGATCGATGTAATCAATGGCAAATTCATGATCTTCGTGTTGATAAGGTTGGTGACCGACAAGATCGTCATACTTGACATCATGTGAGGTCAATATCCGGATCATATTTTGGTGTCATGCTGGATAAAAATTATTTGCTTGAAGTCTTCAACCCTTGATCATATGAATGGCTGGATAGCAACTTAGCATATCAGATCACTTGGTCTCCAAACAATCTTAATACTACATCTTATTGTTTGCGCTATACTTGATGCTAGAAAGGAAAATCATGAAGTCTTATAATAAGACGATTTTCCTCGATAGGATCTTTATGTTGATCTTGATGCCATTGGCTTTATTGATGAGAATATGTAGAACTATCCACTTGAACTTCTAATTTGTTGATGTTTTGTAGCTTCTGTTGGATAAATCCTATGAGACTATTGAAATTTTTTTTATTTTTATTATGTGAGATATAATATATATAGATATGTCTAAAATAGTATTAGGAGAAATTAATATAATAATGATTCAGAGATATTACATGTGTGTGTGTGTTTGTGTGTATATATATATATATATATATATATGTAGTTACATAATAAATTGTCATTATATTAATCTCATAATAATGAATAGACAAGTCCCTCATGCGACATGTCTCTCCTAGCCTCATTCTCAATATAAATGAAAGAGAGATTGCTGCATTTGGAAAACACATACAACATAGAGTGCAATTACATTTGCAGCTATCCTAAAACTTATCATGGTATCAGAGCCAGACTGCAAATGTAAGAGAGTAGTTTGTTGATGGTGAATGTGTGACTATCTTAGAAAACACAGTCTCAATACATGGACCATATCTCACAAATACACCGTTGGATTTTGCTGAATTTTGGATATGGTGGTGATAAACAAATTGCAAAGAATATCACGAGTGATTGGAGAGAACGTGTCGGGTTCAAAAGTTATGACCGACTGTGTACACCAAGTGCAAAGAATAAGGTCAAATAAATTGTAGCAGAGTGTTAAGAAGCTAAAGGAGTGCTTTAAGAGTTTGGTAGGGGTTGGTAGAGATTTTGGGCCCTAAGGCAAGGGTCTTTGGAAAACTCAATCTTTTTAGACGTTTTCTGATTTGTTGCATATGAGCCCTCATTGGAGCAACTTGTGTCAAGAATGTTGATGCGCAAATAAGTATTTATTATCCTTGAATATTACATTTATCTACTCATTGTAGTCTCTCTCTCATCTATATTTCTATACGTACTATAAGAGCTATTTGCCTTGATCTTTTCCGGGGATGCTTTTGCAGGAAAAGAAGATTGATATCAGATTCAGAGGGAGTCTGACACTTCAGAGGTAACTTTGGACAAGGAGCTCAGAAGATTGATATTAGATTTAGAGGGAGTCTGACAAGTTATCTTAAGCAATCTTGGATGAAAAGATCAACAAATTGATATCTGCTCAATGAGTTCTTCTCTGAGAGAAGTTCGAGGTGAAATCCCTTGTTTCCACCCTTTGCGTTGAGGCATGGTCGATGTCATGTGTGTGATTCCATATTTTTAATGGGCCTACCCCATGTTTACATAATGAGGAAGTGACGACTTCAAAATGATTATCACTTGTATTTATAAAAGTTATTGGAAGGTGACGATCTTACAATAACTTGATCTTCTATCATGATAGACATCTTATGATGGCTGAAACAGATCATGATAGATGATATCTTGCATGGTGGATTGAGTTCCTTAAACATGC
>MU222977.1:253503-292535 GCA_018584345.1 Thuja plicata
ATTGAATATATATATATATATATATATATATATATATATATATATATTTTATTATGTGAGATATAATATATATAGATATATATCTAAAATAGTATTAGGAGAAATTAATATAATAATGATTCAGATATATTACATGTGTGTGTATAGATATATATATGTAGTTACATAATCAATTGTCATTATATTAATCTCATAATAATGAATAGATATGTCCCTCATGGGACATGTCTCTCCTAGCCTCATTCTCAATATAAATGAAAGAGAGATTGCTGCATTTGGAAAGCACATACAACCTAAAGTGCTATTACATTTGCAGCTATCCTAAAACTTAACATAATTGTATGTATAAATTGTCTATCTCTATTTGCTAACTACTTGGAGATGTTCAAAGTCTGCCACCCCTTGATCACACATATGTTTAATTGCTAGTTTTCTATTAGGTAAAGGATGGGGACATCACACTTGTAGCTACATGATGACAGGTACAAGGTAAGGGAGGGTTTCATTTTCTACAAGGATATAATAATGTTAGTACCTAAAACTAAGATTATAGATCAGATTTTAAAGACATCTCATGACATTCCAATGGCTGGTCATCCAGATTATTAGGAGTCTTTTTTAGGCAGATCTGTGAGAGATTCTTATTGAAAGGTATGAAAGATGACATCCTTAAGTATGTTCGTGAGTGCCAAGTGTGTCAACAATATAAAAATGAGCATACTTACCCTGCTGATCTACTGCAACCCCTGCCTTTTCCTACTCAAGATTGGGAAAGTATTTCAATGGACTTCATCACATGGTTTCTCAAGGTGCAAGGGAAGGATTGTATCTTTGTGGTAGTGGATAGATTTACTAAGTTTGCTCATTTTTTTTTTCGCTATTTTAGTAAGGTATATAGCAGTTTAGGTGGCAGATTTGTTCTTCAAAGAGGTGTTTAGACTTCATGGGACACCTAAGAACATCATTAGCGATAGGGACAACAAGTTTATGATCTTGTTTTGGCAGTAGTTGGTCAAGTTGTGTGGTATTGAATTGATTCCTAGCATTAGTTATCACCCTTAGACCGATGGGCATACATAGAGCATTAATAAATGGGTGGAAGGCTACCTATGCAATTATGTTTCAGGGCAACAAAAAGTGTGGGTTAGGTGGTTGCATTTGGGGGAATTTCGTTACCACTCCACTCTTCATATGACTATCAAGATGTCTCTTTTTATGACCTTATATGATTTTGAAGCTCCTAGCTTCATTGACTTACTTTTTGGTGATTGCAGAGTACCTAGAGCCAAAGATCTTCTGAAGAGTCAGGACACTATGCGATCTTTGAGGGAAATTATACAACATGCTCAAAATCAGTAGAAGTTGAATGCTGATCAGCACCGTATTGAGCAAGCATTTGAGGTAGGAGACATGGTTTATCTAAGATTGCAACCCTCTAGGCAATCCACTCTCAAAAGGAGTAGGTCAGAGAAGCGTAAGCCTCGATTCTATGGACCTTTTAGAGTCACCAAGAGGATTGGAGAGGTGGCTTATGAGCTTGAGCCACCAAAGAATAGCAAGGTGCATAATGTTTTTTATGTATCTTGCCTCAAGAAGGCACTTGGGCGTAAGGTGACTCCTATAGAGTTGCCTCCATTGGATGAGGAAGACAAGTTGATATTGATTCTTGAGGTTGTGATTGATTTCAAAGAGCGTACCTTACGAAAGACGACTATCAGGGAGTACCCAGTGAAGTGGAAGAACTTACTGGTGGAGGATGCTACTTGGAAGAATGAGAAGATTCTTCAACACCAAGAGTTGCGATTGCTTGAGGACAAGCAATCTTTGGGAGGGAGGACTATAATGTCCCCTTCTTGCACTTAAAAAGAAAAAAAAAAGTATTTTTCCAAAAAATAGTGAAAAAGAAAAAATGTACTTTACCGAAGAAAACAATGAAAAAAATAAAAAAAATGCTTTTTAAAAAAAAAAGCAAAAAAGAAAAAATATGCTTTTTCAAAAAATAACTAAAAAAAGAAAATGGTTTTAAAAAAATAGCAAAAATGCTAAAAATGCTTTTTTGAAAATGTGACAAAAAACTAAAACGTTTTTTTCTAAAGTAGCTCTCAAAAGTACTAAAAGAGAAATTGGGGCTCTCATTTGGCATGCTGAAGTTGATATTTAAGGTTATGTTGTCAGAATGATTCCGGAGTTTATGTTTTGATTGATTAAAGACGATGCCTCTCTTTCGGATTGCTGGTTTTGGTGGTGAAAGACCCACCCTAGCTTGTTGGCTCCCACAATTACATGTTTTTCAATGTTCTTGAAGCTTTCAAGAAGCTTTTGATTTGGAGTGATGAAGTATTTTGTAATTTTTGATGTGGGTTTCTAGTATTTGGTGTGTAGTGTGGATTTCAGCTGTGTGGTATTATTTTTTGAGTAAAAAATCAGACCTTCCGAAAGTTTGAAATCTTCTCGTTGTGGCAACTTTATGTGAGGTATTTTCTAGTTTAATTTGAATACCAATTATTGGGTTTTTTGGCACTTGCATGTGTCCTTTCTATCAAGTTCAAGTGAGTTTGCAACATGCTTTATGGTCTGATTTTAATGATTAGATATTCTGATTTCAATTTCTTATCTTTAATATTGTAATTGAAGCTAACTCCATATTTGATGAGTTTCAAGTTTTCTTATACTAGTTTTCTATTGTAGTGGCGATGGTGTCAAACCCCCACTTAACTCAGTATCTACACTTTATATTTTGTATTGATAAAGAGGTGAAGGCTCAACCCCCTCTCATTTGTTACCAACAAACACTCTTTCTTCCTTCTATGATTTGTACTAACTGCGTGGCAATGGTTTCAAACGCCTGACTCTATATAGTTTATTGTCGTGAGCATTGCATTTGTTAGTTTATGTATTTGCATGTATTAGATGCTAATAGTCAATAGTCATTCTACTTTAGTTTCTATATTGTTTCATATATTTCAAAAAAAAAGCAGGGGTGGTTATTACAAACAGTAGGTTGGAGATGGCATATTAATCTTCAAGTCCAACAATAATTGAGGAACAGGTGAATGCTATCAGATTAAATTGTGTAGTTGAAGAATGTTGAAATCGCATTAATGGCATCTCAAAGGGTAAGAGAGTAGGCGGGAGATGAACTTTGGATGTTATGGTGCCTTGTGGGAACGCTATGTGTTTTGGAGTGAAGCTTTATGGAAATTTGGAGTGCAATTGAACTTTGTGGGAGTTGGCTGCTGAATTGGATGTGTGGAGAAAACCACGCGAACTAAACTTGTGGGGAAGCCCAACTGAACCAGCTAACATTTCAATGTTTAGACGTGTTGTTCAGGTGAAAATTTCCAATGATGTCAACGAAAGGATAGAATGACATCGTCATGGATTGAGATTGCTTGAGATGGGAATGATGATGCCAATAGAATGGAATGATGTCACCAAAAGCACACGGTGAGATCAACAAAGTATGGCTTGTGGGAAAATGCAATTGGATTGGTTTTGCGGGGAAGTCCAATTGAACTAGATTATAATTCAACTTTTAAAAGGTCCAGTTTAGTTGGTTAGGGAGTCTTTACAAAAGTATTGATGATAGAATAATGACATGATGTGTGGAAATTTGAAGATAATTAGACTTAGTTCATATTTTAAGGATTGGGTTTAGATAGGCCTCAATTTTTGTCAATTATTCAGTTTCATCTTATTAATTGTTTGGTGTAGAGAAAGTCAAGTGAATCGGATGCTTCACTTTTTGCTTGGTACAAATTAGATGGGTTTAGGGATCCCATGCAAAGGATTTTAAGTATGTGGAAATTTTCAAATGAATTGGGCATGTGGGGAAAACTATATAAAATAGGTTTTTACTTTTAAAAAGGGAAGTTCAGATCGAGGTTAGGTTATTACAAATGGCTTTAATCATATTTCTTCGTGCTTTTTTCCTTTTGTTGGGAGTAGACCAAATCTTTTGGAGTAGACTACACCTAGCGAACCTCCTTCCTAGATTGGTTTGGGATCTAAGAATCTCATTGATGTTTTAGGATTGACTGGTTGTTTGAGATTGACAATTGCTTGAGGGCAAGCAATTATGGGGAGGGTTGTAATGTTCCCATTTTATGTAATAGTGTTTTGTGAGCTTTTGGCCAGTTTTCAAGTTTTCCTGCAGGCATCTAGGGGTGCTGGGGAGAAATCCAAACTTCTTGGAGGATGCAAGTTCATTATTTCAGGATTTTTGTTGGTGGTGTTAACCTCAGTTAGTATTAGGGATCACTGGGACACTTTCAAAAGTGTTTTCAAACTCCTGAGGTGTTATCCAAACTTTTCGGACAACATGCATGTCTTTAGTAAGTCATCTGGTTTGTTCTGATCATCATCCTAAATTCAGTATCATCCCAATGTGATTAGAGTTTGCTTTTAATTCAGTTGTAGCGCTTTTCACAATTTGGGTGAGTTATTAGACTGCAACTTATTTGTAATCACTTATCCAAGTGTCACATTTTGAGGTGTATGACTGAAATATACTTTTAGACATATAGCTGTTTATTTCTTGCATTTTGAAGGTGTTGGACAACTAGGTAAGTGTTATTCATTTGGTGCCCTTGGGCAGTATTCCATGTAAGATTGAGAGTTTGAGGGTATTCATGCTACTATGACTTGCAAACATGAACAAAAAACCTGTAACAGACCTCTCACATCTTTTAGATCTACAACACTCTTCTTCATCACATTTTTCAAGGTATTTGCAGTTATATTCGATAGCTATGTGTTGATGTGAGTTTTGTGATCACTCCAACATCCAGAATAAAATACTAAGTATTCTATCCTCTTGAACAAGGAAACCTCTTATGCTAAACAATATAGCAATTATGTGATCAAATAAGGCAACCCCCAAGGTTTACATTGCTAACTAGCGACTTGGTGCCGGATATAACTTAGTGAATGTGATGCAATGTGTTGGTAATCACAAAGGGACTTACACTCTTCATTCAATGGGCTATCAACTTTCTAAATGAGAATGATTTGGCAATGCAAGTGGTTCAATTAATTCTAACAATGACTTGAAAAAAAGTACAAAAAGGACACGAGTTTAAAATTCTAAGATAATTCTTCCTCTAACTCTACCAATGCAAGAGACTATTGATGATGTGGTGAAACTAGACCAATCCTTGCTTTGCCAACTTAAACAACTATGGAGAGAAGGTGCAATCTTCTAAGGGTGCATGGATGATTTTCATATTGCTAATGTTCATTCAAATACCCAATTCTGGCACAATCCAAATTTGCATTCCCAATTGAAGTGCCTGCAATGAGTTTAGCCTAACCTTGCACTGTTACTTGCAATCAACAAGTACCAAAAGGTATGAACTTGAGGTTTCACCATGAATCAATAATAATATCTTTCATTCATCTATTTAAACAACTCCTACTTAACATATGCAAATCCTATTTTTAGTGAGAAATAGGAAACCATGCAACACTAAAAAATAACACAAGTAATTCACGATGAAATCAACAATGAATCTGCAATTACTTTGGCATCATTTTAGCAACAATTTCACCAAATCTTCCTTTACAAATGATTTGGGTGAGCCTTATATAAAGGCTTCAAGTACAATGGGTGGCTCAGATTGATCCAAGATCAATGGCCTAGATTATTTCAAATAACCCTAATTAGGGTTTGCATTAACTACCACCTACAAGTATTAAGTGCTATCCTATGAGAAAATTACATTGCTTTGAAATACATATCCATTTGAGGATGGACCAATAAGAAAATTCAATGGGGGGAATACATTAAATGCACTCCACATGTCTGCTTGGAATAACTTGATTGGTTGAACTTGGACATGTCAAGGTGGAATCCTCTGATTGGTTGAAGATGAGTGGGTGCCACCTCAGCATTATCTTGCAATCTTTGTTTCAACTCCACTTCTCCATCTTCCTCATTTTGGAAATCTTCTCATTGACACAGTCTTGAAATTGTTCTTGTTTTGATGTCTTGGCCTTGATCCTTCCTTTGATTTGAACTTGTCACTCTCCATCTTCCCTTGTTTGGGCTTGATCATGGTGCTGTCACTTGCATTGTTTGTTCACCATCATCTTCCTTGCAATCACTTTGTCTTTGAACTTGATTTGTATTGTGACTTGCATCATAACTTTCCTTATTCCATGAGATGTGTATTTACAATTCGATCATCACCTTTGAATGAGGTTTCCAACAAATTTGGATATACAACATTGAGCAAGGCTTCTCATAATCTTTTCTCGAAGTTGTGATGTTCTTCTTATTGCTCTTTGAATTCTCCTTCATGTGGTTGTTAACTTAGGCCATTGCATTTGTAACTCCATTTTGTTTTCCCATCCTAACTTCCTTTGCTAGCTCGATGAGTGATTGGTGATTTGCCTTGTCGATGCTTCCATGCTGTCCTTGATGTTGTAATCATGAAATACTCGACCTCGAACATCACCCTTGCACATAAAAATGTTCAGCTCCATGCCATCTTCTTGCTTGTCATCTCTATCCTGTAAATCATCCTTCGCTTGAACTTTTTCCTCCATGTATCCTCTTCCCCATGTATGAATTCTTGCAAAACAAGAGAGATTTGTGTTGAGTAAAATACTTTGTAAGAAGATAATCATTAAGATTTTAATCAAGACTTTGAAAGAAATTAACTTGTGACTTGCACCTAATTTGCAAATTTACCTTTTAAGAACCTTGACATTTGATGACAACCATCAATCATCACAAAATCAATGTCTGATTTTCACACTTAACGCCTGGTTTCTCCCTTAAGCACGCCCAACAAATCATTAGTTTGATTAGAATTTCACCATTGCATAATTGACTTTATAATGAAATCTTGAAAAATCTGGGTTGTCACACCTTTCCACAATCTTCAGCTTGAACTTAGAAGGCTTTCCTGTCTTAATTTTTTTTGATTCACCTTGAATAATTTTGATCTTCGCCTTGCTCAATTTGCATTGGATGAGGCGATCAACTTCTCCTTTATGTGCTCCCCTTCAAATAGTCATTTGCTGGAAGTTTACAAGGGCTGACTTGGTTAAGAATTCCATTCATTTGCAATTTACTTGTATTTATCCATGGCAGACTTGGTATTGCAATTTGAATTTCCACTCAATGGGGGGGTTGAATTTCCTCAAAAGGCATTTAAAATTGAAGCCCAAGGGAGGTCAATTTCCGTCTGGGTTGGGCTCTTTGGCTTGAATGAAATTCAAAGTCCACGTTTGCTCCCATTTCAAATTGAATTTCCCTCTCCTTCAAATTTTTTACTTTGCGGATCAGATTTTCTTTCAATCGTTTAGATTTTTCATCTTATTGCAAATCAAATTTCATCTTGCATTTCAGAATTTGTCTCAATTTCTAGGGGGAAATCATCATGCCTTTGGGCTCCAAGGCCAAGGGAGGTCAGATTTGCAACCTTTTTTGGGCTCTCTTATTAAAAACAGTTCACCAAAATCGCTAAGTGTTGAAAATCTTTGTTGAAATGATATCAGATCTTTAACTTGTTCTTCGATTCACAATTGAAATGCACATCAGATTTCCATTCTTGACTTGAATTCTTACAAATGTTTGCTGAAAGTTGGATGTTTGTTTGCACAAGTGCATGGGTGATTAGATTGGGTTGCTTGAATGTTTGGCAATTTCATTGATGACAACCAGACCACACCTTTCCCTCAAGCTTCCTCATTGATTGCATGTTGAACTTCACCCTTAGTTTGGAAATTTGGAGGCCAAGGGAGGTCGGATTTCTGACCTCGGTGGGGCTCTTACATTAAGACCAACTTCAAAAATTTCAACTAAGTGTTGGAAACCCAGCTTGGAGCAGTCAGATTTTTACTTTGTTTTCTTTGGTTTCCATCAACATTCAGATCAAATTCCATCACTTGTTTGCACAAATTGCCTTGGGTTGAATTGGAATTTTACACTTGTTTGGAGTTTTGATCAACACTCATTCCAAGGGCTAAGGAGAATACTGTTTTATGGTTGCCCGGACGGACGGATTATAGTTCATTATTAATCAGCCTGTTCACTAGAATAATATAATAATAGGGGCTCCAATTATTGTTGTGGTTGGGAATCATAGTTCGGGGCACCCTTTGCTTCATTAGAATAATGGCCGTGTTCATGGGTAAGAATTATAGTTAGACCTCATGCACACCAGGGGTGGGTGGGAGGCCGGGTGGGTGGGAAGCAATAGTTCCGATATAGGGATTGCTGATCCCTCCTAAAAATAGTAGGGCCCACCCATTATGTTGCCTCCACCATAGCCCCCCCTCTATATAATTGAGGAAGATGCCGTTTAGGGGTCCACCCCAATGAATTCTCTCTTTCTTCCACTTCCTGCTATTGCATTCTTGTGCACCGGGTGATCGCCTCACTTCCTTCTCGACTGATGAACGACTTTAGCCACTCGCCTTATAATAGTAGGGCCTCTTAACCAATCCTTTCACTCGAGCGAGAATCCAAACATAGATGACAAGGCGGTAGGAGCGGGAAAAGAGAAGGCACTCGATGCAAAGAGCTGACCTGACCTGACATGCGTGGCACTGCACGGGTGATCGCCATAAATGTCCTACTATCCATATCTCCCCCCACCCATGGTAGTGTTGGGAATTCTCATCATGCTCAAATCGAAAATTAGGTGGTTTGCTTGGACAAAATGTTCCATCTAACTCAGAAGTTTTGTAGTCTTTAGGAACCTTGCTTAGGATCAAACCAAAGATTTTCACTGTGTATCATGACTTGACAATTGAAACCTCTAACTCATTCCAAGATCCTGACTTGCAACTAGGGATCAACTTGCACCTTAACCTTGCTCAAATTTCCTACCTTATCAACACTTGAGACTTCAAAATTGTTGCCAAACTAAGACTGATCTAGACAAACCACTACACTACTAAGCAAAAAACCAACTGGGGGTCCCCGTTTGCAATGGGACATGTGTGTTGACAACACCATGTATGCTAAGTTGGTATTGATTCACTTTTGTATGTGCCATTGTACTGCCCAGTTTCTGTAATCAGCATTGCTAAATAATTATATAAGCATTTTATGGTAGCCATTTATCATTTTATTGGCTTGCTTATGTTGATTTTTCATATTGGCAAAAAATAAAAATAGAAAAAAAATTCTAGGGTGGTTACTACACCATGTTTGATGCTACCTCACCATGCTTGTACCACACCATATGATTTTTATGTAAACTTCTCCCTGAGGTCCCTTTAAAAGTTAAAATGTCCATGACTACCTTAATAAAATAGGTGCTTTGATGCAACATCCCCTTCATCTTGAATCCCTTCTCAGTAATGAACTTCCCAAATGAATAGAGCCAATTAACACCAACAACTATACTCACCTCTTCTATATTGCTATTATAATGATTACCTTGATCTCAACAAGTTCCTACCACGTTGCCTCCAGTTACACCATCAAGAAGTGGTTTAGTATTAGATCATATGTGTGCTTACAGGTGAGTATACCAGTCATAAATTGCTCTGAATTTATTCTTAAACAGAACTAGAGATAAGGGAATGTTTGCATTTAATGATCTCAACAAGTAAATCCTCTTACACACAACATTAGACCAAGAAAGTTTCTCCACAGCATCTCTGTCGCACATCGTTCTCTCGCTCAAAATTAGAATTGTAGTGGCTGGAAACCATCTTGTTCTGGTTGCAAATTCTTTGACAATGATAATAGGTCATGGCTGCAAATAGAATGTAGAAAAATGTGGAAATGTGGATAATAACAGTTCTAAATTGGGAAATGGCACTCATAATGATCCATGCACCATAGTTCTAGTTATTAAATCTCCAATCAGCCATGTTAAGTGGATGATTCTTACCCAAAGATCTTTTTTCGTCCAAACCTCACTGGGTAGCCATCTTCAGTGTGACACAAATCACATATTTTCAAAATTGACTGAAGTATCTTACCTTGGAGTGGATCCTTCATTAACTTCATGCATTGAATGGCATGGTTTCCTTGAACACTTATGTCGATTCTTTTCATTTCAGCTATGCTTGGGGCTCCATTCAGTATGCCTTAGAGTATCACTTCCTTCCCAATCACTTTGAATTTGAACTCCATTGTTTGGTAGTTTTGAGTGAAAATCCCAAGTTAGCGCACTCATTGCACATCCAAAACTTTATCCATTTCCCCTATCCCCATAATGGAGAAATCATCCTTGACGCCTTCCCAAAGGTAAGCTGAGCTACTATATTTGCTTCCTACAACGAATAATGTGGACATCCACAAGCATAACATTGATTCCATTGAATTCTTCAGTATCTAAAGCTTTCGTAAAAATCAAATTTACATTTATGAAGTTATGAATGGCCCCACTATTGATGAACATTGCCACTTGTGACCTCGCAAAACTCCTTGAAGTCAAACGGAATGGTACTTAGGTGCTCTGGAAAGAATAGCAAGGGTTCCTTTTGAGAACTGTCTTTCTTCCTTGCTCTCGTGCTTCATCTCATCAACAGTAATTTTAGGCTTAGGTTATTTTGCCACTGAATCTGTAAAACCTCTCTATAGAATTTTGCCCAATATTACTTAACTTTCAACTTAGTAAACAGGGTTGAATTTAAATATCTTTGCATGCATATATTTATATATAGATGATCTTGGAAAAGAGAATATTATCCAAATGGTAGATGATCATTAGATGAATCTGAACACAAAGATTGTTATTCATTATTCAACATATATTGAAACTGTGAAACATATTACAAAGATATTGTTCCGAATACATTTTACTTGATTGTAGAGGAGAAATTTCATTTGCTGACCTTAATATTGGCAGATAAGATTCTTCTAGCAGTGCTGATGCTATAAACCGTGTGAGATGACAAATAATCCAATAAATATTATCACCCATTAAAACAAGAACTGTTGTTGCAGATTTGGTGTCTTGGACAGCCAATAGCAACCTTCAAACCATCATCTCCACATTGTAGGAAGACCACCCAGCTGAAGTGATAGTACCACTTTGTCCCCTTTTAGACTCAGCACTGTTAAGTTTCAAACTCCAGCAACCTACAGGCCCAGAATCATAGAATGCACTGTCTGCAAACAAGTCTGAAATGGCAGATTTCTCACAGTTACAGATGATTGGAAGCCTGAACATCAGTATACATCAAAAGAATTCCCTCTAACTCCTCCTTGAAAGCTTATCCAAACTCTTATACACTCAACAACTACTCACACACTTCTGTCTAAACCTTAACCAACGTACATGTCAACTCAGGTAGGTCTGAAATGTGCTTCAGATATTAATATAGATCTGCAATGACTGTCCTGGGCAGCAATATCACGGCAATAACATCAAACTGGATCCCTTTTGATGGCATGCAAGTCTGTTTGTCCATAGGAAATTATGTAACAGGTGACAACAACTATTGCAGAGGTAATCAGTTCCAAATCTTCTTAAAAACTCCATAAATCATTGGGTCTGCCTCCCACCACTAGGGTTACCCCTTCAAGATTACTCCAAACAATCCAAACAGCCTTCGACTCACACAGAGAGGGCAGATTTATTTGTAGTCTGAGATGTAGCTACTGTC
Source organism: Thuja plicata (assembly GCA_018584345.1). Lineage (NCBI taxonomy): Eukaryota > Viridiplantae > Streptophyta > Pinopsida > Cupressales > Cupressaceae > Thuja > Thuja plicata. Next base: position 265,084 of record MU222977.1, read on the forward strand.
AAGACCGTCCTGAAAATGGGTGCACAAGACAGGAAATTCCCTTTAAAAATCATAATAAATTCATTCATCCTTTGAATCATGTTCAACTTGCCTGAAAATGATAGCTGTTGGTGTTAAATGTCTGGGCATCACTTTCAGGTCTGTAAAAAACCCTTAATAGTTAATCTTCAAGGGACCTACATATGGAGTCTCACGACCAGCTAGCATGGGATTAGTCCACAATAAATTCAAACCTGCAGAGAACTCAACCATGATAGTGATTGGGTCGCCCAACCATGGCATATCTTCTGTAAACAACTCTAACTATATTCACTCTTTTGATGCCCTAAAATCTGCAAAATCTCAAACCACAAAGAAATTAGTCTTCAATGAAAACTTGATCAAATTTCCAAACCTCGAATGTTGAAAGCCAATTGTGAAATCTGAGTGATTCTGCCAAACACCAGCTAGGGTGGATAGTTTCACCACTGAAATGGATCTTCCCAAGAGGGTTTGCATCCTCGAGATTGAGTTGGAATGGGTTACAATCTCCAGAATCACTTTTAATTTAAAAGAAAGAATAATCTCAACATGCCCCAAATGAGCCCCTCATTGCTCTCTAATAACCATTGGAGACATCTCTTGGTTTTCTCCCTTCTTTGCCTTTTGGTTTTCCCTTTCTTTTTAATTTAAATTTGAACTTGAGGGAAATAATAAATGACTTAATTAAATTCTCACTTAACTCACCATTAAAGTTACTTTATCAAATTAATTAAATAGTATTACCCTTATGATTAACTTTGAGGGATAATACTAAATAATTAAATTAATTACTTTTATGACCTTTTAAATAATTAAAACGTTACATTTCTAGGCCAAATAAGAAGGGGACATTGGAGAATCCTCATCAGGAATAACCTCTAGTACTGTATTTGCTCCTTTCCCAGGAATCTATGTCCTGGCCCTCGTGGCTCTCTACAAGAAAAAACATAATTTCTTCCTTTGATCTTCATTCTTAGATTCTTCGTCCAGGCTTGGTTTCAAGATAGTGCTTCAGGTTGAGAGAACTCCTTTTGAAAAGGTTTCTTTTGTTGCCTTGTTGGAGGAATCTTGGAGTAAAATTTGTTCTTGGCTACTGAATCCTCTAAATTCAAGGCTCTTTTGATGATATTAGATCAAAGGCCTTGAACAAACCCCTGAGTGATATGGCTGGCACCTCCATAAATAAGACAATGAGTCTCCTCTCTGTCACATTTGAAACCATGATTGGTACTTGCTGGAATTCTTCTACACAATCATACACTGCATCATCCTGTCTCAATTGGGCTGGCTCCTTGAAATGGATCTCAAGGTACTTCTTGTCAAATCTACCCATGAGTTTGTGTAAAATCAACATAGATAACAATATGGTTGTGCCCTTGTGTAATCAACCTATGATGTCACCACTTGTGGGCTGTGCCCTCCAAATGAAGGATTGCAAATTTGATGGCTTCTTCCAACATGGGGCCAAGTGAAAGATTTGTCCAATTTTTGGTCCCAAGTATGTACAACACTTTTCTCCAAACCATCAAAAGGAGGAAGAATCAACTCACTCAACTTTTACTACAAATCTCTATGGGGCTGTTTTGTAGGAGGTCTTCTATCCTTTCTTGGCCCATTCTTTGATCTGAAATTGCAATAGTTTACAAATTCTATATAATTTTTGATATTGGAGCAAGACCCATGTAGCATTGATTTCATATGTTGTCGGATTCTACTAGTCTTGTTCAAGTGGCGTCTCTACCCTAGGTAAAATGATAGGATGAAATGGCCTACCCACTGATCCAACTGAAGCTCTGTTATTACTTGTGTGATTGGTTGGGCCATTTTGATTGGTTTACTCCTTTCACTTGTGACATTATGTGTTGGCCTGGTGGAGCTCAAGGTTGCATTAATGTTTTGCATTTGCTACACCATTTGGATTAACAACTGTCTCATTTGATCTTTCTTCCTTAGAAAAGCATCAAGCTATCTTCCTGATCTACCATGTGACTTTTACCAATGCCTCCTATCCCAACACTAGCCTCTTGTTGTGATGCTTCTCTCACTCTGTGTGTGTGTGTGGCCTTCAAATTTCACTAATTCACTTGCAAACACTCATTAAATGCACCCACAAGCTCTCATTAAATGCATCCACAAGCTAGCAATAATATTGCTCTAATACTGATGTTACGTCCTCAATAATTTTACTTTTTTTTTGTGCTTTCAACCAAAATGAAACTTGAAACAACATGAACGTATTTTTGACAGTAGATGAATCAAACAAACCTTGTGACAAGCACTTGAAACAGCTAAATAAAATCCTTAATCAAAGCTGGATATAAGATTGCATCACTACAACACATTTACAGATTTTGATCTGACATTGAATTTTATTTGCAACCATAGTAGTGTTGCTTCAAAATATTTTCAGAATGTGGGACAACTGATCCCCTGCTCAGAAAATATACATATTTGTAGTTCTTACCGGGTGTCCTGTCAACAAAGCCAATAGGAGTATGGTGATATGCTTTAGCTGCAACAGTGTTGTTTAATAGCCTTCCTACACCCTTGAATGGACAGCTGCGGTGTTTCACTTTTGTCAGTATGCAGAAATCAGCCAGGCGCTCTGCAATGGACGCTTATAGCGAGTGGTGTCCTTGATGTGATTGGTGGTCTAGTGAGTGAATAATACCCTTGAATATGCTATTGACCTTTAATTAATACAGTGCCCAGCCCAAATCCCACCCACTAGCATGAAAATAGCGACTAGCTTTAAATAGTGTGGTGCCCAGCCCATATCCAACCCCGCAACGAGAATATGGTGATTAATCTCCCAGGATTAGACTCAGGTTAGAATTCGCCCCTGTAATTGAAACATAAACCTCCAATTCAACCCAATCTGCGATTCCTGAGCAGAAATTGCTAAGTAAAGGGTAGACTTTCTGTCTTAACATTTGAAAATGTCATCAAGGAGTTTTGCCCCTATAGGCATGAGAACTTGAATCTCAAACAAATACAAATATTAAACATTAGATTATCCAACTGAGCAAATGAAACTTGTCAATATACCTTCTACACTTAGAAACCATGGGCCCTATTTTGACACCACAATTGAACTTTTTCTTTTTATTATTTTTTAATTTTATATTTAAATGTTTATTTATTTATTGATTGATTATATTAAGCTAGTGTTTAAAAACACTTTTTATTTTGATACTACTAATATATCTTAATTTGGGAAAAATGACTTGACATATTTGCTAGATAGATCTAGAGGGCCTTATTTTAACGTAGCTTTGTAAGTGTAATGCATAAGAATTTGTTTTTCACTCAAGTTATTTTGTTGAATAAGCCTTGCCTGCCTGAGTATTTTGTTTCACACGTAGAAAATAAGATAACTTGTTTCCAAAATTTATGAAAACAAAGCTTTTTTAGGGTCTATTTGGTGTTGTTCCATTCTTCCATATCTGTTTCTTATGTCCTTTTCCATTATTGTAGACTGACAAGTATGTTCATCTCTTAGATGGTTCGTCAAACTAAAACCATTGGATCGACTTTGTCTCTCTCTAGGTTGTGGACAAGCTACAATCTAGTGTGAAGTCTGGAAAAGAAAACTGGCGGACTGAGCTTCCAAGGGCTGGACTTGGCATCACAGTATTAGAAAAGCTAAAATTTGAGAAATCAAAAGATGTGCAATGGAAGGGAAGGTGCTCTGGTACAGTGTATGTGCAAATTTTAAATTCACATGGATGATCTTGTATTTGTAAAATTTCTGCACTCTTTGATGTATTTGACAAGGAGTTACTTTTGTATTGAAACATTAATAAACAACCGCATCATGATTTATGAGTAAACGAAATATTATGTGCAGGTACATTGGTGGGAGTGAATCTGATGGACACTTTTCCTTGATAAATGAAGCATATTCCATGTCAGTAAGGATGTAGAATGATTTGTTTGCTTACTTTAACTCTTTAAGTGTTTAAGAAAAGCTAACTTAATAAGAAAAACTGAAAAAGTGCCATAGTTATTGAATGCTTCCAATATTTTTTTTTTTTTACATTTTTTATTGCAACTAAATATGAGAGGATCCAGTTATAAGTTTACAAATGAAGCCAAATACAGAGAAATTAAACATTGTCTTCCTTCTTTGTTGGTTCTAATTCATTTACAAAAATGAATTGAAAACATGGTTTGTTTTTCTGGTTTAGAATTATAAATTGTTTTGATTTTTTATTTGATGACTATCAATGTGGCGTCCGCCCCTATAAATATGCTGTAGTATTTTTCACTTTTCAGTGCTATAACTACAAATAGAGATCTAGTCACTTATTGGCATTTGAATATTATGACTATGTCAAGTATTATGTATTTCATCATAGACAGATTTAATTCTTGGATGAAAATTGCAATGGGGTTGTGTAATGTCCCCTTTTAGGATATCTTGGAATATTGGGACAATTACTTCAATTCATCACACTTACACTATCTTATCTTTGCAATTGAACTATGTAATGGAGAATATGAACAATATTACTTACAATATCTGATTCAACCTATAATATATATTCAAAATGACTTGGTTTATATAATTTGTCTTTTGCCAAATGATATTTAGCTTCTTCTGATATGTCAAAGGAAATTAGTCTATATCAACTAGTAACAATTTCTTTTATATTAATATGAAGTATGCTACGTGTTGTGAGGTTTTCATACCATCGCTTCTATTAGTCTCTCTAAGTGAATGGGGCTAACAAGACAAGGCTTGGACAACCTTCTTCACTTTGAACTCCACAAGACTCAGGAGGCTATTCCTATATGAAGGCCTGATTGAGTGATAAACACATGATGAACAATGGATTTAACACGTATGATTGTGGATGGTTCTCAGATTTGTGAGACATGGGTATTTCTATTTCATAAAATTTAAACATCATCCCACTTACTTGAGTATCACTGAGAACTAACTACACTAATCCTACACCTAATAACATGAAATAAAATGGCTTTTGATTTGAAGTTGATTTTGAAAATGCCTCAAGCCTTATCACAGACCAGTGCCTAATCCTGGGCCACAGAGTCAAACATGAAACCATAATAGAAATCCTATGAGTAAATGAAATTTAACCAGTGGGTTTCAAGGTGTTAATGCCTTACATTAACAAATCCATTAATCTCATCCTCATCCTTAAGTTCTTCTTACATATCCAAATAATGTATCCAAAACCACAAATATTTTCTCAAAGTATTTAAGTTTTTAACTCTTTCCTTGGAAGAGACCCATGAACAAATATCAAAATAGCAGGGAAGGTTGTAAAGACAAATTCAAATATCCTTGATATTACAAATTTGTATGGATTTGAATACAAAACTCAAGATCATAGCTGTCTGATCAGAGAGATTTAACTCTTTCCTTGAAAGAGATCAATGGACAAACAACACAACTATAGAAAATTTGCAAAGGTGAATTGTAAAATCCTTAATGTATTCAATTTATATGACCTGAAGTGTACAAATCTGGAGACAGCTTCATGGCAATAGCACTGTAATTGCACAAACTGATTGAAAATTGCTCATAAAACCAGACTACTACAAAATTACATACTCTATCTGCAACCTAGACTCAAACACAACTCAAACACAACTCTATTTACATGCTTGAAATGAAAATTCAGAACTTGTAACAATGAAAAAGAATGGAAAGATATAGAAAAGGAGAGAATCCTGGATATGATCTGATGATGACTGTAATGTCCCCTTTTTGTATTTATGTGGACACTACGTGGATTAACAAATGCTAAGTGCAGATATGTGAATTATGACAGTGAACTATGAACACAGATTAATGAATTATGAATATGACTGGTAATTCCAAATGCTACAATAATGGAAATGCACTAATGAATAACAATGCGATAGTAAATGGGATGAATATATATGACTGGTAATTCCAAATGCCAAAATGGAATACAATGTGATAGTTCCAATTCTATTACAATGATAATGCAGAGATAATTAAATCAATGACTGCAAAATATTCGTGGCAGTTCGAAAGCAATATATATATATATATATGTTGGTTGTTTCTGATTTAGCAATGAATTATGTGCACATTACCTTGTGAGCCGTCTCTGATCTTCAATATGGTAAATGCTGCAAATTACAGGATAGATATCTCGGCAGAGGTATGCCATCTCAAGTATTCTGATATGAAATATGCAATTACTCTATACAGGAGCCATCTCTGATATGTCTATAATATTATGTGTTCTTGATTGGAGCCGTCTCTGATCTGCGATTATTATACTTGCACTGAAATTGGTTGCGATAGCAACCGACTATGCTCTTTATCGAGCGGTTTCCACAACGGGAGATAAGTTTATAAAATCAGTTCTTCACATATCCTTTTGGTGAGTGTGAACTCTCCCTTATATCTTGTGCGGTAAGAATGGACGTCATTGAAGGGACACGTCTGTTTGTGCTATGAAGACTTCGCACCTTTCCATATAATTTGAATAATTACTTCAATCGTTGCTTTTCCAAGTAATAGATGGCCAACCAATTAATAATTATTATTAGTCGTTGTTTCTAATACTATATTATATTGTTGCGCCTATAAGCTTCGTATCACTTGCCAGAATGTACACATTAACAAGGAGGGAATAAGGTAACGTCTAGGCAAGATGATAACACCGCCGAAAGATATGATATTGGATGATCGTCTTCTTAAGTAAGATGCCGTCATCAGTCTTCTTCATATTTTATCAGTGCCTTCATATCAACTATCATGACTTCCCTAGTGTATTTCATAATACACTTGATAGTTACCTTGTATGATCGCAATACTCTTCGCCTTGTTATTGGTCTTCATACTACCACTGCTCTTGACCATAACCATTGCCAATCGTATCTTAACCCTGATGTTATGACCCCATAATTCCTTATATTATTGGCAGTATGTAATCTATATGTTTGTTCGCTGACTGGATAAATCATAAGTATGGATCGCGTATTGTCTTCTCTTCTTCTCCGTAAGGATTCATCCATAGATGTCCTTGTGCTTGTACCTAGAGCCATCATTTTTATCCCCTGTTGTTTGTATTTGGTTTCAATAAATAAATTTCAATCTTTAATCAAAATTTATTTTAATCGTATTATAAATGTTCTGAATTTGGGGATATGACAATGACACTTGTCTTTCCCTCCAAATCTGATCTGCACTCTTTCTTTGACATTTGGCAGTCTTCCACCTAGAATCTGGAATCTTCCCTTTTTCATCCCTCAATCTGAAAAATATCTGATATCTCTTTGATCTGCATTCTGAAATGATTCTGATTTTCTTCTTTGCCCACTCTTTCAGTTGCAACCAAAAATATCCTTGCAACTAAAATATTTTCTTTATTTTTCTACTTCTTATCTACCCCTTGCATCAAGTAAATTAGTCTTTTTCCACACTCAGCCTTTTCGGTGAACTATCTTTCTCTATGATAAAAACATATCACATCTCATCCTAATGATTTGCATGCAAGTATTTTAATTTCAGATGGAATTACCTGCTCACATTTATTCATTTGCACCATCAGTGAAACCACTTTCACCCATGATTAAAAACAATTAATTTTCTCTTTGTAATTGTAACTGAAAATTTTAGCCTTTTCTTCCTTCGTATGGCATCCATTATTTTATCCTGTTGGTGAAATATTCCATTGTTTTTTCCACTAATTCTTCTCCATGAAAGCACACTAAAAATTGTTTTCACCAATTTAATATTCCTGTGTGAAAATGTCTCATTTCATAATTGTATTTATTTCTCTGGGTTTGGTGAAAATAATTCACCATTTTCAACATGTTTTCACCCCTAAAATCAATATTTATGCATAATCCTTTCTTTGATAGTTGATCAAAATTCTTTCCATTTCACTTTTCATTTGATTCCTTTCATGAAATCATTCACCCATGGGTAAAACAGACTCACCAGTAACTGAACAATGCCCATTTTATACTTACCAACTGTTTTTCACCATCAAGACTCCAAGATGTCTTTTTATCAAAATAAGGTTTGTAACTGCAATTTTATTCTTAAAATTATCTCTCTTTGCAAATAATGTCCCACATATGCAAACTTGCAATCTTGCTTATTTGGCATACTTTGTAAAAACATCTTACCTTGAGGGGAAATATTTCACCCTTCATCATAACTTACTGAATCACCCTTAAAACATTAATCACTTAAAAAAAATGATACTCGCATTTGCATCTTGTCTCTCCAAATTTAAAAGGCTTTTATTCCATTTCATATTCCCTTCTTCACGGTCAAATGAAGCCTTCAAGTTCTTCCATCAAAGAGAACTGCCTACAATGGAACCCCCACAACATGCTATTGGTGTACTGAATAGCAGCAACATTGTCTGCAGATTTTAATGCTGCTAAATGCATTTTGATCAAAGAAAAGACATGGATGCCCCACAATTCCATTGCTGGCCCAATGTACAACAGTAAACACAAAACAACAGATCCTCCAATATTCTAATGCAGTCCCATACTTCAAATCTGATAATCAAATTCAAAACAAATTTGACTATTAAAAAATCTGCGCAAACATACATTGTGTATTAGCATTAAATTTGTTGGAGGACACCAAAGTTCCAAACTATCTGAAAACTGTGCTCTGGGACCCCCTCAATACCCCCATGTAGTAGCCCATATAACAGTAAACAAAAACATTGAAACAAAATGTACAGAAAATACGCTGCCCAGCACAGCCTACAACAAGCACCCCCCTTACATTTTCTTCAGATGCTGCATCATATGTTTTGGTTACCTCCATTTACTGTGCAATCATGAGAAAGAATATCAGTGCTCAATAGCTTTGCTTCCTTATTACACTGAAACCAGAAATAACTAAAAGCGCCCCCAACTTTTCATTCAAATCTGCAACTCCATTTTCGTATATGTTGCTGCCCCATACTGGCAAGATTAAAGTAATGTTTATGGCAGCATACACACATACGCTATGCACCAGCAAAAGAACAATGCTTCCCAAAACAGACATGTGCTCATGAAGTATACAGCATCAGCCTTAGTTTGCATAATGGGCAGGCGTGGGCACCATTACATCTTCGAAAATCTTGTGTGTGCATCTTTTGTGATGTTCGGCATATTCCCCTTTTCAATGTGTTCTACCATTGAAATACAATTTTTATGCTTTGGTCCTTAGCTGGGCTGGGGAAAATGAATTAGTTTGACAAGAGCACCATAGAACGTGCAGCTCATACAATTTCACCATGGAGTTTTCAGCTTTATCTATTTTCATTTCTTGTACTTCTCATTCACTTAGGGATCACAAAATCCATCTCTGCATCAACAGAAAGCTAGGGCAAGCATGAAACAATTAGATTGCCTTGCATAGGCTTCTGGCAGATATCTTAATGGTCACAGTTTGGGAGTGCATGGCTGGGGTGTAGTTCGGCATTGATAGTTGTTCCAACATGACTCCAGGCTGAGAATTTTCAATGCAGCTCCAACACACATACTTTGTGCAGCTATTGGGCAATGAGAATATAATAGGGATTTGTAGATTTATCACAACCCAATAATCTTCTCTTTCACTTCACATGATGCTAAAGATATCAATTCCTCCATCTGTGCGGCCACTATGAACAGTGTTGACATCTTCACCCCACATGGATTGCTCTAAAATTCTTCCTTGATCTTTACACAATAGAGAAGTTAAACTCTGCAAAAAACCAAACGATTAGCACCACCATCAACAGATTTCATACAAACAGGTAAGGGAGACAGTCTCCATATTTGTAGTTTCCTCTGCATTCAGCCGTCTTTCTCTTCCTCTGCATTGAGGATAATGATTAATGATCGAAAATTTGGTGATCTCACTTCTTCTCATCCTCATTATACAATTAATCTCTGCCTGGCTCTATAAATTTTCTTTCCTTCTGTTCTGCAGGAAGATCAAACCGCCATTAGCGGAAGTAATTTGCCTGTAAGAAACATACAGAGAAACCATAGGTAGAAACCTTAGCATTAAAATTTTCCCCCTTCATTCACGTGGTCACAAAAAATATCAACCTGCAAGATCGCAGGTTGTCTCCTGCATTTTCTATTTGGCCTGCGCTGGTGCGCTCTCTTGACACATGATGAAGATAAGGAAGAGAACACTTTTTAATATTTTTGCTACTACATAAAATTTTGGAGTGCATGTTCGCGAATTACCTTAGCACTTTCCTCTTGAACCTGCGCTGGTGCGCACAATCAATGCGTGATAGGAACATAAACATTTTTTTTTCAATCTGCCGACCTTTTACCGATTAGTGTTTGGTCCACCATCTTTAATGTATTTTACATTGCCCGAAAACAAATCACAAGCCCCAAACTTACCTTTGCTTGCACATCCACGGGCAGTTTTATGGTTTGGTATTTCTGCCCACGAGGTTGTGGGTGAGTGCCACATGGCACAAGTTTATTTCAATTTTTTTTATAAAACCTTTAAATGCTTAAATCTTTAATTGCATCTCCGCAGCGCTACAAATCTTTGCCTTAAATTTCTCCGGTCCCACCTTTACCAAATCGCTTAAACATTAGGTATGGCTTTAATTTTTCCTTTTAAAATGTTTTGAGCGCATCCTCGCAGCCAACATTAACATCTTCCTTTTATAGTTGCGCTGTTGTGCTTTGCATGACATGTGGTAGATGGAATAATTAAATGATAATGCAAGCCCCTTTTAAAATTTTCAATCTCTGTTCAATTTCACGGGTGCACCACTCATTATTTGCTTTTTATAATACCCATTGCAACTCATTTTAAATCATTTGAAAATGATTTAATTTTTGTTTTAAAACTTTCTCTGATTAGGCAAACAATTTGTGAAATTTTAAATTATTTAAAATAATTGAAAATTATCTCCTTTTTTACGCTTCACCGGGATAGGGCTCTATTAATGCCTTCTATTTATAAAATATTATTATTTAAATTAGAAATAATTAAAAATAATAATATTATTTTAAAATCATATCAAAGTTCCCTGTGACTCCATGGTGAATGCCGGGTCCCCTTGTTGGCCTGGCCTAAATTTTTTTCATTCTAAAACCATTTTTCACTTCAAACCAACCTGAATGTGACCTTGAATGTATCTAGAGCGAGAGATGCAAACTTGGTTGTCGTCAAAATCTGACTTCGGATACCTCTGCAAGATGACCACAACATGATGGATGGCCCCCGAAAACTAATCAAACGATCTCCTGAAGCCATGAAAATGAACAAATTTGTAGATTCCTGACAGGGGAATATAACCACCAGACAATTCTGCATGACATCATCAGGATTGAGAAATATTAATATCCAAAGTTAGCCATTTGGTACTTTCTGCAACTAGACATGTCAAAACACATCTAAACCTTGCCAATCGTGTGCTCTGATAAAATACTGAATCTCACTTTGAAGAGATGCCACTGGGCATGCAAGTACATTTAAGTACAATAACACATGTGCAAATGGGTTTTGCCTAATTCCATTCTATGTGTAAAATATAAATGACCCAACTTGACAATGTTAAAACTTTCGGGGAATGCAGATGTAAAAACATAGTAAACTGCATTTGGATCTGGCCTTGCAAAAATATCAAATCATATCCTGAAGCTCTACAATCGACCACATGGCTATATTTACATGTGGACAATCCAATGGATCATCCCACTTAACATGAAAGTCATGTAGCATCAAAATATTGATCTATGAAAATAGTTACATGGAAGACAAGATACTGTGCATGCAGAAAATCAGAAGAAATTGCACTTGCTTTAAGCTCGGTAAAAATATCAAACGGGGTGACTGGGCTCTGAAAATGGACAGAGGGGTTCATTGATATGTTGTCAATATAGGGGAACAATCCTTTTACCATGACAATTAACTAGTTTTAAAAATGAATCCTCAAAGTGGGCTGCTTCAGCAAATCAGATAATGGGCAAACTGTGAACCTCAAACTAAGTGCTTCAAAAATCGATCAAAACTGATCATGGAAGGCCATAACTTGACAAATATGCTTACCAATGAGCAATGAACATGATTCCAAAACCATTTCGCATGACAACCACCAGATGTCAAGTTATTCAGTCTCAAACAAATCCGTTCAGAAGTGTTTTCACAGGGGTGTATCTAAGTATCAGTCAACTTTTTCATCGAAAACACTTAAAAATCCTTCAGAATTCGAAGGTGCCAACAGCCCCATTGCAAATGCAGAACCCTTCTTTTTACTTTGCCCGTTGGTAGTTAGTTTGTTGCAACACTTTTGGGTCTTGAAGATCATTAAGGTGGAGGGTTGAGCTAGTTTCCAATTGCAAGACAAGTCTAGTTACCAATGTTATTGTTGTTTCCATCTCCATTGTTGGCACCCAAGTTCACTCCCATATGTGAAGTCATTAATTTTGTCAATAGTGCCAGGTGCTAATTTGTTTCTTGTGTTCTCCACTCTGCAGCATATTGCCCTCTAACAAGTGTTAATATTTTCAGATTATCATAAGGAATGTTTAATCTATAGAAGTCTTTCAAATACTAAGCATAGGATATAGTAATTAATCACCAGAAAGGAGAGATGTTACCTGGATTTGAAGTCCTGATTATGCCTTCAAATCTTCACTTGTTGCTCAATGATTTGCTGAGGATCCCCGATCCACGAAGCAAATCCTCTAATCGCCAATCTTCATTATCAACCTTCCTAGATGCCACTAGGCTGAATAATTTAGCTTGTGTCAATGCAATCTTGGATAAATCAGAATGTTGTGTAGGATCGGTTCCTTAATTCTTGGTAACTTCGATTGCTTTCACTAAGCAATATTTACTTCACCAACTCGCACCTCAGAATGTATATTGCTGAATCCAATAAGTCTTATAAGTCGCAGCGATAATTGCAATGTATATAAGTCTCAGCCCTTACAATCAAGATCACAGGTAAGGATATATATATCGCAGCCCCTTCAATTGAGTTCGCAACTCACCAAGTTTGCAACACTTGGCTTTAACTTTGCCCTTCAAGATTTGAATTACTCACACCTTAATCTGAGATCGTACTCCAGGCAGATTGATTTGCTGCCTTAATACATTACTCCCATTCGCTCTTTAGAAGACAATCGATCTCTACTCCAAATTCGCACTAGGAAGAATATCGATCCTTGGTGAAAAGATGCATGTTATGTTTTGATGATCTTTCACCAAGGATCGCTCACTTATATATATGGGTATAAGTGATAAACTCCACCACCGCAAAGGTGGCCGACTTGGGCCCCCCCAAGAATAAATAATAACCTTTTAATATTTATTATTGAAATCACCATAATGACAACTTGGGCCCTCCCAAGTATAATAAATATTTGTTCTTATATTTATATTTAATTACCATAAATCGATCCTTGTATAATAATGATAAATATACCCCTTATATTTATTATTATTATTAAATCAATTTAGCCATAATTAAATATAAAATATAAACAATATATTTATTATTATTGTTTATTTAATTGTCCAATATATTGAACTTTGCCGTAAAGGCCAAAAATATCAACAAGAAGAGCCTCCATCATGTTCAGTTAACATTCTTCTCCTGAATCTCTGTCACCCATATTGCCTATTCTTTGTCCTTTTATTGCTCTTTGTCCTTCAACAATCAAATTTGTGTTAGACCTGTTCTTGCAAGTGTTTTAGTGACGTGTGAAAGATTGCTGATCTAAGCCTAATATATCACTGCTCTATCATTCAGAACCATTAATGATGGCAGGATATGTTGCTCTGATACCACTATTGTGTACACCTTTTTTTTTTGTTTTTTGTTTTTTGTTTTGAGACTGTTTATAGCAGAAGAGAGATGAGTAGAAGATTGTTTTGACAATGATATTACTTGTGGGCTTGTAGCAATGTAGTAACTCAGAAAATCACAATATTTAGAATACTCCACAAAATGATACAACTCAGATTTATTTTCACAGTTGGGGTTACAATGTCAGTAAAATGAACAATACCCAGACAACCAAAATGTTTCAAACACAATACAAGCATACCCATTAAATCCAGAAGCACATAGATTGAATTCTGATTTTGCAGTGAAATCTGCAAACTAGCATCAAAGCTTTGGACACCACTCTCCAAGTACTTCTCCCAAGGCCACAATTTTGATGTCTCTGATTATGCAAGCTTTAGACAGTTCCAAACATCAACAATTTCCCTTCAAAACCCTATCGACCTCCTTTCCAAATCCTCATGCCACTCCTAGGGCCGTTTGACCAGCAAGTACAAGGTTTGACCTGCTAAAAAAGGACTCCAGAATCTGCAATACACTCAGCAGTCCTCCTCTACCAGTCTTTGTGAACAATCTCTGTCAAATGAAGCTTTGAAAACTGATGAAAATAGCTGAATCATAACACTAGTGAAGTTCCAATGTGATTCCTGTATGAAACCACCAAAGATCTCCCAGATTTGATCTCTCACCAACATGGAAGACGTTCCTTGCAAGGGATTGTCCTCACAAAGCCACATGATGAACAAGTTCAAGCATCAAAGAAGATTTCCAACATATTAAAATCCAATATGAAGAAATGAGCTCATAAGCTTACCTTTATTTCTTCTCCCTGTTAGTTTTCAGATTTGTCACTTCACTCTATATTCTCATGCCCAAACAAATGACAAAGGAAACTACCGGTTGAGTCAGCTATAATGATGTTTTATACCAACTCTCTGCTTACTTTACAAGGTGTAGCTACCTTCGAATGATATACAATGAATGAAATTCATGTGTGCTTTTAACTAGAAATCAGATGAAAGGTGTAGTTAACCAAAAAGCTTTAAATGGCAACAATCATAACTAAATTTGAAACTAAATAGAATACAAAGATTCTATGCCACACGAATAAAATCTTGTAACATTAAAAACGAATCATCACTGCATTGTTTGTTCAAAGACAAATCATCTACAGTAATATGCATAAGTAAAATTTTGGCCATTCAACAGATATCATTAAGCTATCCAAACAATGGTACATCTAACATAAGAAGAACAAAGCATTCATCAATTGTAACACAAATTTCACAACCTCAGAAATCTCATTTAGGTAACTTGCATTAATATCTATGAAGCCAATGTATCAAAAAGTCACCCTTTAACAATCCTACCCAAATTATATAACCAAGTCTTATATAACAACTTCTTGAAGACAATTGTTTAAAGATAATTTAAAAAAGATCCTTTTTCAAAAGAAAGAGATGGCCCTCCAGAGCCTATAGTTTTTATGCTTTTTAAAATGAAATGAAATCCTTCATGTTGTCGTTAATTTCGTTTTATTGAAATTAATGACAACCCCATGAAATTTAATCAAGATTTCGAATAAAAGCATGGTTGAAAACTCTTAAGTATGTTGTAAACGTTAATGAAAATATAATAAATTTTAATTATTTATTTTTCGTTAATGGTTTCGTTTAAAGTCTTTTTGTGGTTTAATTTTAGTGGTTTTTCGTTTTATCTTTATAGGTTTTTATTTTTAATAGTCGATCATTTTTGAGCTAATTGCAATGTTATATATAATATATTATAAAAAACCCCAATATATTAAAGTGAACCTTCATTTTAATCGCAATTGGTTTTTAGAATCCCGAAATAACCTTGGGCGGACTTTTTAAAAGTCATTACACTTCGTTTTGTTGATGTTTGGTAGCGTCAAGAGATATCTGCATACCTGTGTTCGCATCAGCATTATGATTGAGATATTTGCCATTGTATTATCAGCTATGTTATCTAATTCTTTATTAGGTCAAGGCTGCGAAGAGTCTTCTTTTATGAACGGTCTTTCATATGAAAAGCCACGCTTCTTAAAGACAATCAAGAGGCTTCAGCTCTGGGAAATGAAAGGTCATGTTCATGTACTGAAGAGATCCTTCTTGCAAAATCAAAGAGTCACCGCATTGCATATGAAGAGACTTTGTGTGACTGTTGAAGTCATTCTTACTATGATGCGTCATCGTCCTTGGAGATTAAAAGGCTGGCTGTAGTGTCAGGTCTTCTTCTTGGTGACATGCGTTTTTGGAGTTGTGTTATGTTTTGCAGTTTGTAGTTTTCCGAGTGCTGGTTCAGATATTGAAGCCGTGGTTTTTGGTTGTGAATGTTATCTATGTCTGCAGGGTGTTATTATTAGTGTGGATTTATTTTGACAGAAGTTTTTGTAAACATTGTGAATTGTTTGTTTGCAGTATATCATTGTCTTC
Source organism: Thuja plicata (assembly GCA_018584345.1). Classification (NCBI taxonomy): domain Eukaryota; kingdom Viridiplantae; phylum Streptophyta; class Pinopsida; order Cupressales; family Cupressaceae; genus Thuja; species Thuja plicata. Next base: position 281,345 of record MU222977.1, read on the forward strand.
TGTAGGTGATCATTGAGCTTTGTATGTAGCAATTTTAGTGTATAGTTCTTCTATAGCAGAGATTCATTTTATTGTAAAAGAGAGTACAAACTATTACTTTCAAAAGTGTGAAGACTCAAGGATTTGTATCTGGACTTTGCTATTCTTAATAAAGGATTAATTTTTGTGTGGCTGGGTTTTTCACCCTCAAGTGGAGGGTTTTCCTAGGATAAATATGTGTCTATCTTTTCTTGTTTTTGTTTTTAGACTTCCGCTCTGTGTTTATGCTATTCTGGTTCGAAATTTAACATGGTATCATAGCGGGTTTAAGGAAGGATACAAAACTAGATTTATTCAAGCATCAAAGTGTTCTTTTCTTCTCTTCAAGTTTGTTTCTTTCAGGTTTCTAAAATGGTGACTAGACTGAAGGTTGAAGATAGGCTGACTGGTGCATCAAATTTCTGATCGTGGAAATTTAGAGTTCTAATTGCACTAGAAGAAAATGATCTTCTAAACTATGTGAAGGAGGATGTGCCTGAGCCAACCGATAATGCCGAGAAAGCTCAATGGAAGAAGAATCACATTATGACAAGGAAGATATTGATTGATTCTGTAAGGATCATCTTGTGCCTATTATATCCAAGTTGAATTCAGCTAAAGATATGTTTGACTCTTAAAAGCATGTATCAATTCAACAATACCAACAGGGCTCTGGCTTTGAGACATCAACTTCTTCATATAAAAATGGATAGAGGAGAATCGGTTATCTCTTTCTTCATGAAGATTACATAATTGAAAGATCAGCTTAGTGCCATTGGAGATTCAATTGAAGATAAAGGCCTGGTTATGTTGGCCATGAATGGTCTCCCTCATTCTTGGGAGTCTTTTATCCAAGGCATTAGTTGAAGAGATGAATTGCCTAAGTTTGATCATCTTAGAGCTGATTGCATTCAAGATGAATGCAGATTAGAAGCAAGAGGAAATGGACGGAAATCTCATCATGAAGAAGATCATGTTCTTGCTGCTCAAACTTCTAAAAGGAAAGGAAGAGAAGGGAGAAAAGGAAATTTCAAGAGGAGTAGAGATAGAAGTTCAGATTCAGCCCCTGAACCGAAGAAGGATCTCTCTAGAATTCAATGCTTCAGATGTGACAAGTATGGTCACTTTCCCCATGATTGTTTTACAAGACCAAAACATCAAGCTGCTGCTACAAATGGTAATGATGCTTCGCCACATAAAGAATCTAGTGACAATTCAGAGGGATTTTTATTTATCTCAACCCTTTCAAACAATGTTCTAGTTGATAGTAATGCTTGGCTAATTGATAGTGGTGCTTCACGTCATATCACAGGATAACGAGAGTATCTTTCTAACTTGGTTGAAAAAGATACTCATTTGCAAGTTATTATTGGTGATGATGCTTGTTATTCAGTGAAAGGTGCTGGAACTACTTCTTTTCATCTAGATTTAGGCATTCCTCTTCACTTGAGTGACGTCTTGTTTGTTCCAAGAATCAAGAAGAATCTGATTTCAATTTCAGCATTAGAAGACAAAGGATATCTAGTTACATTTGCTGAAGGTAAAGTGCTTGCATGGAAGAAAAACACTAGCATTAAGACAACTCGTGAAATTGGTGTTCATCAAGAGAGTCTATATAGACTTTTTGCTTGTCCTATTCAAGCTTTGGCACATGATTCCATCGGTTCAAGTGAGCTGTGGCATAGAAGATTTTCTCATTTAAATTTCAGAACTCTTTCTTCCATGTAAAAGATGATTGTTGGCCTTCCAAAACTCAATCAAGAACATGGTGGTATTTGCAAAGGTTGTGCTCTAGGTAAGAATGTCAAAGGTCCTTTCACAATAGAGAAAGTAGAGCAAAAGAGATTTTAGATCTGATTCATTCTGATTTATGTGGACCTATGTTTGTTGCATCCTTGAGTGGTTTTGGGTACTATGTAAATTTTATTGATAATTTTTCACGTAAGACCTAGATTTATTTCTTGAAATCTAAGTAGTCTGATGAAGTGCTTTCTAGATTTAAGGAGTTCAAAGCTCAAGTTGAGAACATGTCTAAAAAGAGGATAAAAGTTTTAAGATCAAATAATGGAGGGGATTATACTTCTGGTATCTTTCAAAATTTATGCATTGAAGCAGGTATTAAGAGGGAGTTTTGTGTTCCATATAACCCACAATAAAATGGAGTTGCAGAAACAAAGAACATAACCATTGTTGAGGCAGCGAAAGCCATGATTCATGATCAAAATCTGCAAACCTTTCTTTGGGCAGAAGCCTGCAGAACAACTGTTTATGTTCAGAATTGAAGTCCACATCAAGTTTTCGATAATATGACTCCTGAAGAGGCATTCACAGGCATCAAACCAAAAGTTAGTCATTTTATAATTTTTGGGTGTCCTATTTACATTCACGTGCCTAAAGATAAAAAGTCTAAAGAATGTTTGTTGGTTATAGTGAGTCTTCTAAAGCCTATAGGATCTACATTCCAGGATAAAAATAGATTGAAATTAACAAAGACGTATCATTTGAAGAAGTGACATTCAATAGCTCAAAAGGATCTTCCATTGAGGTTGTTAGAGAAGAACAAGAGACATCTCAAGATATGGACATTGCTGCTCTTGATTCCCGTTCTGAGATTCAGAGGGAGGTTACTAAATTAGAAGAATCTATGGGATCAATCCCATAGAACCAACCAATGGACCAGATAATGTTTCATTAGAAAGAAAGAGACCTTTGTGGGCTAGACACACTATGCGGGAGGCTGAAAAATATGCAACTCCTCGTGGCACTTTCAGAGAAAGTAAGAGACCACATAAGTTTCCAAGTTATGTTGCATTGATGAGTCACATTATTGAATCCAAACCTTCAAGTTTTGAGGAGGCTTCAAATCAACAAGTATGGAGAAACGCTATGATTGAAGAATATCAATCTATCATCAAAAATGATGTTTGGGATGTTCCTAGGACTAAAGAAAAATCAGTTGTATCTTCTAAGTGGTTGTTCAAAATTAAGCATGCAGTTGATGGGAGTGTTGAAAAATATAAAGCAAGGTTTGTGGCAAGAGGTTTCTCTCAAAAGGAAGGTATAGATTATGAGGAGATATTGCTCCTGTAGCTCGGTATACTTCTATCAAAATTATCATTGCTATTGCAGCAGTTAAAGGTCGGAAATTACATCAAATGGATGTAAAGACGACATTTCTTGCATAGTGTGTCTAGCAATAGATTCTTCTTCAATCACACAATCAAGAAATGTCGTCTTTACATCCATTTGATGTAATTTCCAGCCTTTAACTGCTGCAATAGCAATGATAGTTCTGATAGAAGTATACTGAGCTACAAGAGCAAATGTCTCCTCATAATCTATACCTTCCTTTTGAGAGAAACCTCTTGCCACAAACCTTGCTTTATATTTTTCAATACTCCCATCAACTGCATGCTTAATTTTGAACAACCACTTAGAAGATACAACTGATTTTTCTCTAGTCCTAGGAACATCCCAACCATCATTTTTGATGATAGATTGATTCATGGAAAGGAATCTCATGTATGCAGATTGAAAAAGACCTTGTATGGCCTTAAGCAAGCACCACGTGCATGGTATCAGAGGATTGATCAATAATTATTGAGCCTGGGATTCTCCAAAAATGATGCAGATCCAAATCTTTACTTTAAGGTAATTAATGATAAAACTTTAATCTTATCCCTTTACGTTGATGATTTGTTTCTTATTGGAGCTGATAATCTCATTATCAAATGTAAGAAAGAGTTAGCTTCTGAATTTGAGATTAAAGATCTCGGTCTTTTGCATTACTTTCTAGAAGTGTGGCAAAGGCCTAATGAGATTATACCGAGTCAAGGGAAATACTCTATAGACATTTTGAAGAGATTTGGTATGCTGGATTGCAATTTCATGACAACACCTATGGAAACAAATTTAAAAAAGTTACATGAATGTGCAGCCAGTTCAAATTTAGTAGATCACACCATGTACATGCAGTTGATTGGATCATTGACGTATCTAGTCAATACTAGGCCTAATATTTGTTTTGTTGTTAACACTCTGAGTCAGTTCACGTGTAAGCCTAGACAAATTCATTTTGTTGTAGCAAAGCATATATTGAGATATTTGCGTGGTATAGTGGGATATGGTCTGAAATATACTTCTTGTGAAGATCTGAAATTGCAAGGCTTTTCTGATTCTGATTAGTTCAGATGTGTGTCTGATAGGAAAAACACCTCTTGTTGTTTCAGCTTAGGTTTAGCTATGATTTCTTGGTGCAGTAGGAAACAACCATGTGTGGATTAAAGTATAGTAGAAGTTGAATATAGTGCAACTTGTGTGGCATCTCGACAAGCAGAGTGGCTTCGAAAGCTTCTTGTAGGACTGTTTGGGCAGACTTAGGAACCAATAGTGATTCATTGTGATAATCAAAGCTGTGTGAAGCTTTCTGTTAATCCAGTATTTCATGATAGAACCAAACATGTGGAGATTAAATATCATTATTTAAGAGATATGGTTCGAAGGAAAGCAATTCAACTCAAGTACATTTGTACTAATGAGTAGACATCTAACATTCTCACGAAGCCACTTTCCAGAGTGAAGTTTTCATATTTTCTAGATAAGTTTGGTATTGTGGAGAATGATGCTCTTGCTGAGAGAGAGTCTCAACTTCAATGATTCTTGCTACTTGCTTATAATGTACTTTTCTCTGAGAGGGAGAAATTTGAGGTGAAAGCCCTTGTAATGCATTTTTCTCTAGAGACGAAGAAATTGAGGTGAAATCCCTTGTTGCTCTTTCCACTCATGGGAGTAGCCATATTGGATGTCATGTTGAGAGACTCCATGACAACATCACGTTGAGTGACTCCGTGATGTGAGCTTGTGTTTATTTCACACACGGGAGTAGCCATGGTGAACATCATGTTGAGTGATTCCATGATGCGATCACATTAAGAAACTCCGTGATATTTTTTTTTGTTTTCCTCACAATGGGTGTAGTCATTTTGATTGTCATGTTGAGACATTCCATGACATGAGAATCTGAAAGTGATATCTCCCTTGCTAAGAGGGAGCGTTGATTTTTGGTAGCATCAGGAGATATCTGCATACTTGTGTTCGCATCAACATTATGATTGAGATATTTTCCCTTGTATTATCTGCTGCATTATCTAATTCTTTATTAGGTCAAGGCTGCGAAGAGTCTTCTTTTATGAACGATCTTTCATATGAAAAGTCACGTTTCTTAAAGACAACTAAGAGGCTTTAGCTCTAGGAAATGAAAGATCACGTTCGTGTACTGAAGAGAAGAGTCATCGTGTTTCATATGAAGAGACTTCGTGTGACTGTTGAAGTCATTCTTACTATGATGCGTCATCGTCCTTGGAGAATAAAAGACTAGCTGTAGTGTCAGGTCTTCTTCTTGGTGACATGCGTTTTTGGAGTTATGTTATGCTTTGCAGTTTACATTTTTCCAAGCGTTGGTTCAGATATTGAAGCCGTGGTTTTCGGTTGTGAATGTTATCTATGTCTGCAGGGTGTTATTATTGGTGTGGATTGATTTTGACAGAAGTTTTTGCAAACATTGTGAGGTGTTTGTTTGCAGTATATCATTGGATTTTGTAGGTGATCATTGAGCTTTGTATGTAGCAATTTTAGTGTAGTTCTTCTACAACAAAGATTCATTTTATCATAACAGAGAGTACAAACTATTACTTTCAGAAGGGTGAAGACTCAAGGATTTGTATCTAGACTCTGTTATTCTTAATAAAGGATTCATTTTTGTGTGGCTGGGTTTTCCACCCTCAAGTGAAGGATTTTTCCAGGATAAATATTTGTGTCTATCTATTCTTGTTTTTGTTTTTAGACTTTTGCTCTCTGTTTATGCTATTCTGGTTTGAAATTTAACACGTTTTATAAGTGATTACTAATGTAAAGAATTTTAAAAACCTCGAAATATGCTTGTTAGTCGTTTTTCCTTGCTAAAAGGTTAAATGTCAGCTTATAAAGCCCTTATTGCATCTTTTTAACATGGAAATGAGTCCATGAAGCTCGACGTTTTAATTTTTCCCCCATTTCGGCTATTATTTCAACTATTCAAAGTCAACTTCCAAGTTTTTAAACTTGTAAAAAGCTTTTTAAAACTCGAAATTATATGCTATTGGCATGTCTGGTCTCCTATTTGGTTTTACATATTCAAAACTACTGATTGGAACTTGTATTGAGCTCCACGAAACCTGCCATTAATTTCTAAGTGCACGATCTGCTTGAACAAGCCTGCAATTCGAGTTTTTTCGGGGATTTTGTCTCTTGGAATTTGCCATCTGTCAAGAACTCATCCAGAACTCAAGATTCACATTCATGGTTGAATTTTTTCATTTGTATTTGATTTGTGATTCATTCAAATCCTTTTTAAGCTCACATGAGAGGATTTCTCAACCATTTGCGAAGTTCTTAAGCTTAGAATGTGCGTATTGTAGGTGTTTCAGCAAATGTTTTCTTTCTTGTCCTTCTGCAATATCAAAACTTCATATATTGGTTGCGTTTTTAGCTTTTCTAGGTACATTTTCCCTTAAAAACATGTTGTTTATGGTCGTTTAGGGTTTCTTTTCTTTTTTGTTTATCAATTTGTTGTTTTTCTTTGTATGTGTTAGCAAATACGTGGGCTTCTTTTTCTCATCCATTTTTGTTAGGGTTTCGTTGTTTATGATCATGGTTAGCTTTCATTTTTTGTCTTTTTCATTCTCATTTGCCGTCTTTGTATGAGCCTTTGAGCTTATGTACGTTCCTTAGTTTATAATTTATTGGTATGCTTAAGGACAATCTTTCAGTTATTCTTAAGATTATTGGCATTATTGCTCCAATTAGTGCTTAGAAGTGAAGTAAAAAATCTCAAGTTTGTAAGTGAATATTTATGAAGTGGAAATTCTTCTTGAAGAAAGAGGAAGTGATACGTGAAACACCCAATCTTAGATTATGTTTGGATTTCTTGTTAAGTTCTAGTCGATTCAGCAGCAGTAGAAAGGGCGCCTCCCCTATGTTGAGAGGAGAGATTATATCTCACATACTGTGTCTAAATACTACATTTTGTAAGTAGTGTGTCTATGACCACTTACAAAATATGTAGCCAACACTTGAAAGCATATGAAAATAAAACTAATTAACGAGGATCACTTGTTCTCTTGCTCCTTGTTCTTCGTCCTGTGCTTTTTTCTCCAAGCACAAACAACTTCCTTTCAAGCATATCCATCCAGACTACAGATTCATTTTCTTTTGGATCATTGATAATCTTTTCAACAACCAGGATGATTGAATGATTTTTTGTGATCTCTTGTACCTCCTCAAAAATCATTGCCAAATTGCTTTTCTCTTTCTTAATGTTTTGTAAATTTGCATTCAAGGCTTTTGACTTTTTTGACATTTGGGTATACGCTCTCATGGAATCCTCTATATACAACATCCCATCAAGAGTAAGCTTTTCTACCCACTCAACAACTGCCTTAGTGATATATTAACATCTTTTGATTTGCTTTAGCTTATCAGAGTCTAAACCCTCTATTGTGATGCTAGGAGTTTTCTCTATTGGCTGATCATTTATTTGCAGAATAGATTGTATGAAAGAGGTTGAAACATTTGTTTTTGTAGGTTTACATTCTTCCACTTTTCAGCTTTGACTCTGTTCGATAGCATGCTCATTGGGAATTTGGCATGATAAATATCAACCTCAAGAGCCGAAAGGCCCATATCAATTCTGCTTAAATTAAAGTCTTCTTCTGTGACTTCATGCTTATCCTTATCAACAATAGGATCTACAATCTCCAAAATCCGATGGCTTGTAGCATGCTTAGTAACCATTCTTGGCATTTTTCTATCCTTTTTAGGCTTAGGTGTTTCTTGTAATAGCTTGGCCATCATGTCAACCTCAGTATTTATCATAGAAGCATATCTTTTCTTCTTCTCCACAACTATCTTTAACCAAGGTGGAGAGGTGACTGTAGAAGAACTAGCATTAATATTTGCAATTATATTATAAGGTGGCCTAGAAATGGAATCAGGTGGCATAGATTCACATATCATAGGAAAATCGGGGTTATGGAAAAGAGAATTAGAAATACCATCTTCACTAATGTGATTGAAGAGGAGAGAATCACTATTTTGGGCAGTGATAGCAAGGGTTGGCAGTTTTTCTGTCGATGATGGCATTGGAGTATTTGTCTTGTTATTTGTTTTCTCTTTTGATGGCATTGGTGCATCTTCTTCACATAGGTTGTTCTTTGTAGTCCCTTTGACCCTTTGTGGTTTCTTGTTGGACATTAATTTATTTATCTTATCTTATTTTATCTTATCTTATCTCCATCTCCTCTGGACTATGAATTTACTCTTTGGAAAGTAGGGTCTGTACTAGTTGGAGCTTTTGAGATATTAGGGCCTTGAGTTGTGTTCTGTTCCCTGTTCGGAGTTCCCTCTGGTGTGGAAGAACCAACATGTTCATTTATCTTCTTTCTCTTTTGGTGGCATTGGTGCATTTTCTTCACATAGGTTGTTCTTGGTAGTCCCTTTGACCCTTTGTGGTTTCTTGTTGGACATTAATTTATCTTATCTTATCTTATCTCCATCTCCTCTGGACTATGAGTTCACTCTTTGGAAAGTAGGGTTTGTACTAGTTGGAGCTTTTGAGATATTAGGGCCTTGAGTTGTGTTCTGTTCCCTGTTCGGAGTTCCCTTTGGTGTGGAAGAACCAACATGTTCATTTATCTTGTTCTTTAAAAAACAAAGGATATCCTAACCTCAACATCTATTTCTTTATCAGAACACCGAAATTGGGGAAGAGAACTGAAGACGACATCCTGATAGGCTTCATCAATAATTTCAGAGCCATCATCTACCTCATTTTCAGTAATTGGTAATCGTAAATTGAAGGCCCTAATCTGGACTATTTTTAGCCTCATCCAGTCTCATCTTTGGACTTCCCTTTCATCCACACAGTCTTCCCAATAATCCTCTAGTTGTGGTTGGTGTTCATATAGGCTTCCTCCATAAAAATTCATTTTGATACTTTTTTCTGTCAAAGTGTGAACTCAGTGACAAGGAATGAAAATTGAATTCTGCCAAGACCTTTCCTACATTTTTTGCAGCTTCATTACTTTTGCATAAAAAATTAGAAAGATAAGCAGGAAAGGAATACCCTCTCTTCTTCATTTTTAGATATTTTACATTTACTATTGCCATTTGGTGGCAAACGTCCAGGAAAACAAGGTAGTCGAAGACATGCCTCGATAATTTTAATGGGGCACTTTCATAGCCGCCTATCCTCAAATAAGAAAATCTATCAAACTGAATGGAATAGCTACCATATTTCGGCACTAAGGCTGCAGCTTCAGGAGAAATTCTCTGTTTAGGTGATCCTTTAGTTGTTTTGATCATGACCCACAAGAAAGCATCATTGCTGTAGAGAAAGTCTTTCATTCCCACTTCTTTCTAAAACTGTGGAAAATATTTAAACACCAGTGTATCTATTGCGAGAGACCCTTGGGTCCTTAGAGCAGGCCAAACAACCACTTTTATTGGCAATGATGTAAATCAATAAGGAACACATGTGAAATGACGCCCTTTGTCTGTAATTGGCCAATTGCTCATGTAAATGCCCACTTATTAACTTGGCCCAATTAATGTACTAGTTCTCACTACAAATGATTAGTATAAATTGACACATCTAGGTCTGGAATTCATTAGACTTGTGACTCCTTACAACATGATACAACAAGGTGATTGTATCGACTATTTCTTCTTTGAAATGGTTTCTCTTAAGGCGGGTAGGGAGCCTAGACTTGCCTTTCCTCTCTGTTTTTAGCCAGGTCTTTGCGATACGGTTCAAACACCAATCTTTTTTCCTATTGAAATAGTCCCAGCCCGAATTCAGACACATCCACAACTTGCTCCCGGTTTGGTATCTTTAATGCTTGTGAGACAACTTCAGAATCGACTTTCTCAATTATAGAGCTATTAAAGGCTCAAATTTATTGTGAATTCGGGTGATAATTATCAACACATGAAATAACCAACTCCGGGCATGGAACAACAGGTGAGAAACCTCGAACACTTACAAGCCCACTTTCGACAATTTTCTTACCAATAGAGGAATTGATCTTGTAATGTCCCCATTTCCGACCCTTTCTAAATGTCAGCTATTTTCTAGAGATTGGCCTATTAGCAGGGTCTCGTAGGCCAATGAGACAGATAGGGAACCCATCTAGGGGTTTTAGATTTACATAGTGCATCTTCCGACTGCATTTCGGGAGTTTATCTAATGTCGTTAGGGTTCAGAGACAATTTCCTAAATTTTAGGAGAGACTCCTTTTTTTTAGGAGGGGGCCTAGTTTTGTGGTGGCTGGTAGAAGGCTTTGTGAGCCATTTTGGATGTTTGGAGACAGTTTCCTAAATTTTAGGGAGATCCCTATTTTTTAGGGGGAGATGGACAGTTGGCTTGTTACTTGCACACATCACCAAGTGACCACGTGTAGCACCAGTTCTCAATTTCAGATGATTTGGTGAAGGGGGTTCAGAATAAATATTATATATTAAAGTTGATAAATTATTAACTTTAATGTTTAATTTAAATAAATAAATAAAAGTACGTTATAATAGTACTTCATGGGGGAATAATAAAGTTACTTTAATATTATATTTTAAAGTGACTTTTCAAATAATAAGGTTACTTTATTAAAATAAAGAAAAGTGAATTTATTATTATAAAATAAAGTTACTTTACTAAAGTGACTTTTATATAAAACATTATGAGCCCAAAAGGTTACGTCCAGCATTGAGGGGATTTTATAAAGTCAATGCAAAAATTATTTTATTATAATTAAGTGCTAATGTGAAACCCTAAAAGGTATGGTTGGTTGAGAGGAAATTAAAAAGGGTTTGGAGGCTCCAGTTTGCAGATTCTAGAGATCATTTTTTACAAGTGAAGTTGCAGATTGGAGCTGTGGAGAACAGGGATTCAACTGATCAGGTTGTGGAGACGAAAACTTTCATGATTTTGGAGGCCTACAGGAGTGCAATACGTCCCAAGGGCTGTTTTATTCACAAAACTCAGTGGGAACAGCCGAAGAAATCCATAATCAGGTTGCATCAGCTGATATAGCAGGGTTTTAACATCAAATAACAGTCTAAGGGGCAGATCTGGACATTTTCT
>MU222977.1:292585-302837 GCA_018584345.1 Thuja plicata
TTATATTTTAGCATCATTCAATTGTTACAGCAGCCGTACCATTTCTCTGTAAGAAGTGATTAAGGGGGACACATGGGGCTTAGTGCAGGAAATTAGATCAGAGGGAAGTCCACAACTAATCCAGATCGAGCAGATCTAGCAGTGCAAGAATTTCATCAGAAAACAGTCATTTTGTTGCTAGGCATTTCACTTGGGCTTGCCTGGAAAAACCCTAGGTGTTGGAGATTAGAAAATATCATTGTAACTGCAGATTGGTGTGAGGCCAGACCTAGCTGCTGTCGAGAATACTTCAGATTGCTAATAATTATATGTTGACATTTGCGTTGGAATTAGGTTATGCTTCAGATTCCATTGATTCCAAATAAAATATGAAGTTGTTAAATAAATTTTGTTTCTAGTTTTCAAGTTGTTCTTGTTATATCTTTCTATTTATCTCCAATATTTGAAAAGATAAAAAAATCCGCAAAATCATAAAACAAACAAGATATCAGATCGGTACAAAACTCCAAAAAATCGGGAAAAACACAGGAAAAACTGAGATCAGAATTTTGGCACTTTCAGATCGGGGTGTTTATTACAGATCTCTTGCTGGATTCTTCTCAAGATTTCTTGGAGGCTTATATCTCCCATATCTGTGTCCTTCACATTATCTAGGCCATTTTCTATTATGGGTGGCATTAGGGGACCTTGGTATTTGAATTTCAAGCACAACAAATAATTAACAAGAGCTTCTGTAATTCTAGCAGATATTGGATAAGCTTGCAAGATACATAGGGTTTCACTGTGAACGCATGAGAGACACTTTTGCACCAGCCAATCTTAAAAGAATTCTCACTTCTAATTAAGAAACAACAGAGGAATTTTCAGCCTAACCCATTTCTCAGCACCATCGTAATTTTCCTTTTATTGTCGAAGCTCTTAAGTCTTCTCTGGTTTTCCTTAGAACGAAATGAATTTTAGAATAGGTGACAGCCTTTTAGAGAAAGAAGTATTAATTTCATTTAATTTTGGCGGCAAAAGGTACTGGCTAGTTCATTAATATCCACTATCGTTCTTCCTCAAAAACTTTGCCAGTACACTTTCCCACGCTCTTCGCCATCTAACAGTTGTTAATGAGTTGTACTTGTTGACGTCTTGAAAAGGTTGCATCTTGAGAAGCAGGGGTCACATTAAGCTGGGGGATCGGCAGATTATTGAACTTTTGAACAGTTGATGTTGGAGGGTACAAAGGTTCATAGAACTCGTGACCTACCGACTAAGAAGAGCATCGTTGCTATGCGATCGACAACTTACATGTGACAGTTGAGGAGTGGGGCGATCAGGTGGTTCCGGAAAGGACGAACTTGCCGACTGGGTTCAAAAGATGGACCAACGGCCGACTATGGGCTATGAATCAGCATGGTGAGGGGCATGATGTTTAAACAAGGTAGAGGCAAATAAACAAGGGCTTGAATTTCAAAAAGGCAAAAATAGAATTTCAAAATGAAGGGTAAAACTCTCAAAACCCACGCCCAACCAAGGAGTCTTTTAACTTTTAACTAAAAAAAACCTTGTCTCGCCATAAGTGGCGTCCATCCCCCAAAACGCCACCTTCATTAAACTTTACATTACTTTAATATTGGGCGCTCATATAGTCTGCATTTAAATAAATTAAAATAACAAGAAAATTGAATCTTTAATTTAGCTTATAACTTTATAGCTTATGTTTGTTTAATTTTAAAGCACTATATTATACCAAATATTGAGATATCATCATTAACTGCAGCCATTGATAAATATAAAAAAATTAATATTGACACTGGCTTTGTCGGAACCCGAAACTGACTTACTAAATATAGTATGGGGAAAAACATCCAAATCCACTCCAAAAAAGGTTGTTACACACATCTCCACTGCTTGAGCTCAATGGAACTCCTATCACTACCACACTGCAGGATCAAATTGCCATATCGAGCTCCCTGACCCTAACTCATTAGCCTGCGGGAACCCACTGAATAGGCTAATGATCTACCATACTGAACTGCTTAGGAAGGGGACATTACAAAGGAATTTCTAAATGTTTCCTTGGAGTCTTGATTGGTGTAGAGGGAATTGGGGAAGTTGCGGGCCTTCAAAAAAAGTAACAACTCAGTAAACAAGAAAAGTTGTGGAGTTTGTGGGGGATTGTGGTCAGGAAACAACCTTTCTATAGTGGTTTGGGTATATATTAATATAATAGTTGAAGAGGAGTGCCTTTCATCGCTGGGTGTTACTAGGCTGAGCGACTTGTTTAGTTGCAACTTATTTGTAAAGGGGAGTTGCTTTAGCAATAATATAAATTGCAGATCCTTAAGAACAGTTGCCAGGGTAAGAGTAGAGTCAGAAATAGAATTAACAAGTCTTGTGATATTGGCCGCTAAGGATAGAGGAATGTCCAGAGATTTGTTGATATTAATTACGTATATGTGTAAGAAAGTTACTGTCGCCTGCCTGTTGTAGGAATAAGCAATGTTGTGAAGGATGTGTGTGGGTTGCATAAGTGGAGTCGACTTGAAGATCACTACTAGTCTTAATTTCTGTAGAATGGCACCAGTGTTGTAGGGGCAATTTGTCAAGGTTGATGACTTATTAATCTAGTTACAGATTGATAGAAATGGTGAATTCATAGGTACAGACTACAGACCCATGTTGTTAATTTTACACGGGCACGTCTGTTGTTCTACTCATAATATTGACTGGTCTACTCCAGATTTTTCCTTATCGGCTAAAGAGGTCAGCGAATTTGAATATGAGTAAAATCGAATAAATATTCATTTCAAGTTTTAGAATGACAATTTTTTTTTGAAATGACTATGCATTGCTTTATGACAGCAACCTGTTTGTAAGAATGTTTATTCATATTGCCATACATGTAACTTGCATCTATTTAACACTATAGAGAACTCTCAAATAATGTTAGTTTTCTATTTTAATAAATTATTCGATATAATGTCTATGAATCTAAGTGAAAGATTTTTGCTAGATTGTTGAAATCCTAGCTAGGCTATTACAAACTGTCCACAACTGCTGATGTAAATGAATTCAGAGGTATTTATGAAGTATTAAAAACTGCCGTCATTCATTTATAAATGTGAGTGGATGCAGATGAAATGGATTAGATGCCCTAAGCAATATTGTCTCCATGATGCTTTAAGATAGAATGCAAACATTTGAATAATATGATCATAGCTATAAGTGTGCAATTAACTTTCATCTTTCTTAGAGTTGGAAGCTTTTTCAATTACTTTTTTGCTTTAATATAAATATTGAAGCATGTTGATGGAAACACTTTCTCATTATTCTGCAATTTAAGAAGAAAACAAAGAGAACTCAACTTCATATAAATAATAAAGCATGCTGATGGAAACACTTTCTCATTATTTTGCATTCCAGTATTGTCTTAATATGGCATGTTTTTTCAGGTTTGCTCATACAAACCCACTTCATCTGGACATTTTCCCAAGTATAGCACGCTTTGAGGGAGAGGTAGTAGCAATGACTGCAAGCATTCTTGGCTGTAGAGAAAAAACATCTGGAGGGCAAATTTGTGGTAATATGACTTCAGGGGGCACAGAAAGCATATTGCTTGCAGTAAAAACTTCACGAGATTATATGAAAGCAAAGAAGGGAATTGTGAAACCAGAAATGTGAGATATGCACTACAGAGAAGTGTTTATATTTCTACTAATATTTTGCAAGTTTTTTAGCAAGCATATCATTCCACATTTTCACTTCTTATCTTTCTTGATCTTCTAGGATAATTCCAGAGTCAGCTCATTCTGCATATGATAAAGCTGCTCAATACCTAAACATTAAGCTGTGGCGTGTACCTGTAAATGGAGATTTTCAAGCAGATATAAAAGTGATCAAGCGCTATGTGAACAAGAATACAATTATGGTACAGTGACTTCAATGTAGAATAATTTATATGAGACCTTCTGTATTAGTAAGGTATAGTTTGCTGCTGTAGTCATTTGAAGGTTTTGAGCTTACGAGGACTCTCCCATGGGTTCTTTTCCTGGTTGTTAAATGAAAATCTCCTTATTCATGGTTTATACACTCAAAAAATGCTTACTAATGCTTCTGATGTCAAGTGGCTTGTTGGTGGGTTCAGCTAGAACAATTATGACATTGCAAATATGATATGGTGCCTTCAGTGTGTCTTAGGTCACTACCGTTTCTTCTTAGACATTTATTCACATTGTGTTTACCTCTAAGATGCCTTCGCATAACCTCGTTCGACGTTTACCATTCGATTTGTTCGTCCTTGATTCCTTTGATCTCAATTTGGTCCCAAGGACAGTACTGAGTATGGAAGGTTATGCTTGATAGCACCAAGTGTGGAAAGTAGCTTGTTTTATATCTTTTTCACTTTGATTAAAGCTGACACAACAGACATTTGGTTAGATTGTGATTAAAGGATGTGCAACCAACAATTGCCAGTATAGCTGGCCTTAAAAGATACAGGTTTGAGAATCGATATGTGTATTTATGCCCTAAGCCTAAGCCCATTTCTCAAATCAAATGGACATACCTCTGCTTTTCTTTGTGCATTTACAACAGACCTACAGTGATTCAGTAAACCACCAAAGAGGTCAAAGGATCTTAAATATACTTGACTAATACTTTTTCATCCATTTCATCCATATCCTACCCTTGAACTGATTTATGTTTTTTTGTTAGAATTATTGTAGATTAATTGTATGCTTTTCAAGAAGAAAAGTTAAGATGAACTAATGAACTAAAGTCTAAAATTGGTATTAGAAGTTATTTGTATAGTTGTACTAGTGATTTTCTAAAGGTGCGTATACGAATAGCGTGTTGCTGTGCAAGAGATTCTAGTTGTTCTGCTATTGTTGTGCAAAAGATTGTCTTTGCTGCATAAATATCTTTCTTGTTGCACAATGTATCTCTTCCGCTTAGCAGTCCCCTTGTTACACATGGTATTCTTTGGCTGTGCAAGCACTCTCTTTTGCTGTGCAAGACAATATTTGTCACAAATGGATTGATGAGCTGTCAAAACTGATCTGTAGCT
Organism: Thuja plicata; assembly: GCA_018584345.1. Taxonomy (NCBI): domain Eukaryota; kingdom Viridiplantae; phylum Streptophyta; class Pinopsida; order Cupressales; family Cupressaceae; genus Thuja; species Thuja plicata. The sequence goes on from MU222977.1 coordinate 297,639, forward strand.
GATGAGTGAATAGGATGCCAAGATACATACAATGGCTCAGCATATAAACACTTCCAAGCGAGTGTATAAGATTTCAAAGATGTTACGTCGTTTCATAACAAGAAGGTGCTGTTGGAGGGTTGGTTGAATAGCTGAGCTGCTTGGAGCCGATGTTATAGAGAATGGAAAAGTTTGGCATAGAGGCAGTTTAAGGAATAGTTAGGTAGCAATCTGACTCAGAATTTGCTGTAACAAGATTTCCACCTTTTATTATCTATATAAACATAGAGTCATAGGCAAGTACTACACATTCAGCAACATGCAAAATAGTTTTTGTGCAAGCAGTAAACAATTAATAAATTAAAGACTTCTGTTAATCTTATTAATTCAAGTACCCGTTTAAAGGAGTACTTTTTATCTGTACATCTATCTGATCAGGAAAGGGCCTACCTGGGGGGATTGGTGGCAACTATTGGGGTTGCTTGATTGTTTTGTGTAGTGTGTTTAATTTCAATTGTGATTAAGTACTATTTGTTGAATGCAAGGTTGATTTATGGTTTATTCATAATATTTGGCTATGATATGTTGTTGTTAAAGTTCTCATATCACTCTGGAAACTAAAAAGTGTGCTGTGAGCTGAGTGATTTTCCTTAGTGCACTGTTAGGTTTAGTAATTTTTTCTATCCCTAGTCATTTATTCTTTTAACTTTTCTTAAAATTATCAAATTAGATTCAGCTTTTCATTTAGATGCTTAGCTTTTGAAAGTATATGCAATCTTGCATATACTTTTTAAGACACTTGATTTTGACCAATTTTCATGAATTCTAAACAATATTTGAGTGTACCCAACATTTTTTTGACACCGTTGCTAGCTGCAGGTGTTAATGATAGTAGTCCTCGTTTTTGTAAACCTAGGTTAAGATTCAAGGCATTAAATGGAATTGGATAAGTAGAAGGTTAGCATTCAATCTATTTCTATCCTTGTGGGTTGGTATTTGTAGAAGCAATGTCCTAATAGATGTATGAATCATAGAAGGGATAACAAGGGATCATTTCTTCCAAACAATATTAATTTGGATGCAGAAGCAGGAACATCAATAAATAAATCTAAGAAGGGAGCAAATGCAGCAAAAATAAGAGAATCCTCTTAGCATAAATTCTCTGTTGTTGACCTATCAAAGGAAATCTGTAAGGGAACATCATGTTGAAGTTGACAAGGGGTTTTCTGTTATGCTCCACCAAGTTTTGGGTTCGGGGACGGAAGGGGTGAAAGGTTCCGCTCAGAATTCCAGTAATTAACACAGAAAATTCCAGAACTGAAAGATCACTCAAATCTTCCAATTTTCTTATACCCAAAAACAATATTTAATAAAGGGAAAATTCAGTATTCCATGTACTGTTTAACCACACAGCTAAAGAGGATTGCTTTTACTAGTTCAGATAGATAATGACAGATTATCGCTTCAGATTTACTGGCTACCTCAGACATAGCACTTTACAGATCTAAATATTCTGGAAATACACAGACTTCCTGATGTAGCTTGATTACATATCGTAACTAGCACTTGGTCTATGGCACCAAATCTTCTCTTGTACCTATTTTGGCCTTCTTTGTTGACTGTGGATAGTTCAGAGGTTGGATGCTTTGCCAGATAACTGAGATTGCTCCTCCCTGTGTGTCCAGCAGTCCTGCTTTGCTGACATCAAAAGACATACAGCAAAGGAGGCGATCTATATACTCTTTGTGATCATTCACTGGATTATCTTCCTACATTTGCTGCGATCTACCTTCAGCTGCTTGGCTCTATTCCCTCCAGAGAATTCTGACTTCTACAAGTAATGAGAATGACCATGATCAGCAGATATAGAAATTGGTGCTTGAAATATGTTCAACAATGGCAGGGTTTGCATCCCATCTTGTAGGGTCCCTGAAGTTTCGTTACTGCAGACCTGTGTGCACAAATAGCATTCAAACACAATCCAAGCATGCTAAAACTAAACATCAGCTTTGCCTTAAATAGGTTGTTAGTTGCCAATAGGATCTACTTGGTCACGGTGATACACAACTGGAACATGCATGGAATAAAGATGGAACATAAATGGAACACTATATAACCAGCATACATATTATACTCAGTTAACTTAGAGTACCCAACATAGATAGGTCTACTTATTTTATTGTAGTTCGTTCTATTTCCATGCCAAAAAGATAGCTCTTACAATAATGTGCTGGACTCTTATATAGAGAGCCAAAGGTTGGTTCGAGGCCAACCGTTTTCCAACTAATTGCTACTAACAGACATTGATTAAACATATTTTAACCAAACCCGACCAACTAACTTTATTTATTATCTATTGTATGACTACATCATCCCCCCCCAAAACTTGTCGTCTTCCAGACGACATTACAAAATGGGAAAATACACCAACTAGTGTTTCTGCTGAGAAAGGTGAGAGTAAGAAGGCGTCCCTGTGGTGGAGTCTGAGCTGCGCAGGGTTGTTAGTTCCTTCTGTGTAGCCAGTTGCTTCTCCCTGGTTGCTTTGAGAAGTCGTAGCGCGTCCATCTTGTCTTTTTCAGCAGTGATAAGTAGCCGTTCCTTTGTAGTCCTGATGTCTCTTTCCTCCTCCCGAGCCATCTTATCCTGTGCCAGTTCCTTCTTCAAGGCCTCCACTTCTACCCTCAGTTCTTTTTCCCGTTCCAGTGCTGCTGTATGTTCCTCATCAACCTTTTTGGTAGTCCACACCATTTTCTGGAGGTGGAGGAATGTGGTGCAGAAGGCATGCTCCATGTCTACGAGGTAATCCCAAATCTTCCCTTTTGCCCTATGTTCCCGCCCATCAGTATACTGACCCACAATGTGAGAAGCTCCCCAGTCCTCTAATAGTTCCAGTGATTCTTCCTCAGGCCATCCTTGGTTCACAAGGCGTTGTGAGAATTCTGTCTCACATCCCTCCATCATGAAGGCCATCAAAGCCTTTACTGCTTCGGTGACCACCCCCATGTTTGCGTTAGCCCATCTATCCAACATGTGTTGCGTGGCTTCCTTTATGTCATCCAGTCTGGCCATGAATTGTGTTGCTGAATTTTGGAAGGAATCCTCCTCTTCCTCTATCTCATCCCTCAGCTTCTCCCCTACCTCTATGGTTTCCTCCATGGTTGGAGCTGGTGAGTGGGATATGTGTTCATCCTCCAGGAGTGGTGATGTGGTAGGGACGGTAGCCTCCATCTGGTATTTTGCTAACAGGCTATCTGTCTCATCCTCCACTTCCATAGTGGTTTCTTTGTCTGTACCCACTTCTGTGTTTATTTCTTCATGTGGCTGCATCCTCGCCTTTTCTGCTTGAGTTTCCTTGTGGGCTCCTCCAGAGTCCTGGGAATTGTTTGTAATCAGGGCTACTATGAGTGCAATGGGCCTGGCTGTCTCCATTCTTCCTTCGGTATTTATCCGAACTGTATGGGCTCCCGCTTTCTGACCAGTTAGGCTGATGATTTTTTTCTGCCCAAGCTGTCCTTGGGAAGTACCTAGTGCCCAATGTGGTGTAGGAGAAGCCTGGGAAGGATTGAAGGTTATTCTTTTCTTACTTCCCCAACTGGCTATAGGTGCTTCATTGTGCTCCTCTCTTTCTTCCTGGAGAGATGTATGTGTACCTCTGAATTCTCCTTCATCCTCCTCGGATGATGTTGTGGTTCCCTCCCCTCCCCCACTTTCTTCTCCTTCCTCTTCCTCATGGCTTCCTTCCTGGTCATCTTCATCCTCACCCTCCTCTGTGCGAATATCCTCTTGTCTTGCTTTCTTTTTGGATGGTTCCCCTGTGCATGTGTCCATGTGTGTCCAGTAGTACATGGCTGGTTTGTAGGGTTCCACCCTACTTGCTGCTACCAGTCCACCCCTTCTCTCAGTTGGTACTTGTGTCCTTACTGCCTCAAGGAACAGGGAGATCACATGATGTGGCATGTGCATGGTTTTGTGCTTTAGTACCATGAACTCTCGCACTCTATCTGAAAGGAGTCTTCCCCAACTGTAAACCTTCCCATTCCTTAGTCCTTTCATTAGGCATAGCATCCAAATTGCTATATCTGAACCTCTGCTTGCTGCTGTAAGTTTGCTCTTTATTACATCCATCACGCATCTCCATTCCGGGGAGGATATGTATACTTTCTTCAATCCCCTTCTGCTGCTGTTTTTTTCAATATCCTGCCATTGCTCATCTGTGAGTGTTTCCCCACAAACTTCCTCAAGGAGTTTTTTCCTTTCTACTTCAGCCAACTTGGTTGATGGTTTCTTGGCAGAGTCCCCGCGGCTTGGAATGCCAAACACTTTAGTGAATTCCTTGGCCTCGTATGAAACTATCACTTTGTGCCCTTGATAGTCCACCACAGACTTGTGTTTATCTTTTTGGTACCCCTGTACTAATGCACGCAAGATGTGCTCAAATTCTTTTAATTCAAAAATTGGCATAAATATGATCTTGTCTACCTGAGCCCTTTTCAGTGCATCCTTCAGTGGATGGTCCTCTGCGTGAGTTTCCCACCATGTTCGGCATTCCATTCCTGTGACTCCTTCGAACCCCATTTCATCCACTGTGACTCCAGTGTTCGTCATTGCTGCGGGTGCCTTTTGATTGGATGGAGTTTGATTTTTATACTTGATTTCAAAATTACCCTGTTTAGGGTTGCCGAAACTGCCCTTCACCATGCCAATATCTTTCTTTCCAATCCGGCTGCCGTGTCCCCGAGTGTATTTGTTTTCCTCCGCGCTGGCACAGCCCGTGCCCGTGCGTACGGTGTTTCCTTCTTCCTCTACTCTCGCTACTTGGCACGCCTGGGTTTTTCTTCCCTCTTCTGTGTATGCTGCCGTGTACGCTCCCGCTCCTTGGCCACCTGTGCGTCGGCCGCTTCCTCCTTTTCCTCCTTCCTTGTGGCGTACGCCTCCTAGAGTGTGCCCGCAGCGTACGCCTCCTTGGCGTACGTATACCCCTGTGCGGCTTCCCAAGCCCTTCCCTCGACCTCTCAGGCGTACACGGCTCTTTCCTCGGCTGCCTCCCAAGCGTACGCGTACGCTGCGGCCTGCTGTTCCACCTGGTAGGCGTACGCGGCCCTTCCCTCGGCTGCCTCGCGTACGACCTGCTGTTCCACCTAGTGGGCGTACGCGACCCTTCCCTCGGCTGCCTCTCAGGCGCACGCGTGCGCTGCGGCCTGCAGTTCCACCTAGTGGGCG
>MU222977.1:308293-320157 GCA_018584345.1 Thuja plicata
TTGCTGGTAAATCTGCGTACCGGTCAATAGCAATCCCCCGTAGGGTGGCTGGAAATGCTTTTAGCCAAACATCTTCATCTGCTATGCCGTTAGCTTCTCATATTGTGACACAAGTTCTGCAGTGCCTACCGGGGTCATCTGCTCCATCTCCAGAGAATCTTGGAAGTTTCTGTTTATCTGTGTTGTGTGCCATTTTCTCAATGCCCCCACCAGGCGGTATGGGTGGTTTGCTGACTGTGTGTCCCTTGTCTCCCTCCGAGATAGTTAGGCCATTGAAGTTATGTAGCAAGTCACCAACCTCGCCGTCTCCCTTCTCCTCCTCATCACTGGAAGAGTTGAAGTATTTAATTGGCAGTGGGTTACGTTCCGCACTGTTGCTTGGAGATTCAATCTCCTCCTCCCAAGGGCTTCTATATATTCTGTCCCACCTTTGTGCAGAGTCTTCGTGTGGGTTGTCCAATCTTTGTGGTGTAACAATTTTTTGCGAATCTCTTGCTGACTGTTGTAGTCGCAACCGCCTTTCCAACTGCTCCTGGATACGTAGTGACCTCCTTACTGACTTTTCTGGGTCAGCCTCTTCTTCCTCTCGCGTCTGTCTTCTCCTGTCTTTGTTAAGTAGGTTTGGCATTAATTACTTGCGTTGTGAGGAGTACGGCGTCTTGATGTGTTTGGGGTTTCTTCCTCCCTTCGACTCCTTTCTTTGTATTGTTGCAGCACTTGCTGTCGTCGTTGCTCCCTCCGAACGCTTTCTCGCTCTTCCTCGAGTTTCACCAATTCTTGTGCCAACAGTCTTGGGATGCTCCCGAGGAGGTCGTACACTGCGGAGTTGACAGTGAGTTCCGCCCTTACTATACTAGGAGAGATGGCACCCCTTTGCTCAGCCTCTCGTTCCACGTACTTGTCTATCGCCACGTCCCAAGACTTAAGTAAATCTTGTGTGACTTGGTCTTCCCTTGTTACTTCGTTATCCTCTATGTCACTGTCAGTCACTAAGGTTTGTTGTATGAATTCGCGGCCCATTATGCTGCCATCTTGCTGCGCGTAGCCATGCCTGTACTATGCCAAACGGTTAGTCACCGTACCAGTCCTGTACCGTACCAGTCCCGTACCAGCCCAAAGCTATGTCACGTACTGTACCAGTCCCGTTCCCGTTCCGTATTGTCACAATATTAGTCACCGTACCAGTCCCGTACCGTACCAGTCACGTACCAGCCCGAAGCTATGTCACGTACCGTACCAGTCACGTACCAGCCAAGGTACTAACCCCTACTTAATCAGACTTCAGGTTCGATTTAGGCAGCGGCGCCAAAATGTTAGTTGCCAATAGGATCTACTTGGTCACGGTGATACACAACTGGAACATGCATGGAATAAAGATGGAACATAAATGGAACACTATATAACCAGCATACATATTATACTCAGTTAACTCAGAGTACCCAACATAGATAGGTCTAATTATTTTATTGTAGTTTGTTCTATTTCCATGCCAAAAAGATAGCTCTTACAATAATGTGCTGGACTCTTATATAGAGAGCCAAAGGTTGGTTCGAGGCCAACCATTTTCCAACTAATTGCTACTAACAGACATTGATTAAACATATTTTAACCAAACCCGACCAACTAACTTTATTTATTATCTATTGTATGACTACATAGGTGATCAAACCCAGGTCGGTGAGGTTGGCCCAAATAGAAACAAAAATAAATTTTTTATTTAAATTCATCATTTAACTATTTAAGTTGGCTAGGGAGACCCTAGATTTATTTAAATATTAATTAATAAGAAAATAAAAGGGTGCTTGGAAGCACTGCCTGGCTGGGCTGACCAGCCCCTTCAATTCGGGTTCATCACAGTCCTCGCATCCTCTAATTGCTGGTCCTCAAACAATTTCAAGTTAAGATGCTCAAAGATCTCTATCCCTTCCCATGTGGCCATTTCACCATGTATTCTGGAATCAACTTGTCCCTTAACCTCTTTTCCCTTACGTTTAGTGCTAAGTTGCCGATTCGGGTTCGGGGACGGATTCGGGTTTGCAAATCCGGTTCGTGGATTCGTGAATCTTTTTTTTTGTCATTTGGATTCGTATGTGTATATATATATATACAAAAAATAAGAGAAATATACATAATTCTAAAACTAAATCATTTCATAGCATGAATCTATGATGCTTGATCATTGATCAATGCCAAATCTCAAAGATAAACATCAAAAATTGAAGTAGTATACTTGATCATTGATCTATGTTCACGATTCTGAAAAAAATCAGCACATTAAATTACTGAATGACAAAATGAAAATTCAAAATATAGTTCATTAAAGTTTGAAACATGATTCAATGTTCATCAATCATGAAAGTGTTCATCAATCATCAAATGGATTATCAAAAAAATCTGTATCAATGGGGTCTCCAACAGCTGCAATTGGCTGATCGATATCATCACTGGAACCAAAAATGGTTCCACTAGCACTAGACGGTATTGTGACTGTCTCATCATCATCATCATCATCATCCACATTAGCCAAAGTGGATCTAGCAAGATCCCGAATGGTCATATCCAAGTCAGCAGTCTTAGGTGCTACATCCCAAAGCTTCTCTGGCCCCTTCTTATATTTTGGATCCTTCTGTGCCAAGAGGCGCAAGTTGTTGTGAATATACACCAAGTCTTCTGCTTATTTTGCAGCCAACCGGTTACGCTTGACTGAGTGGATAAAGGAGTAAGTACTCCAATTCTGCTCAGCGGCAAAAGAGCTCACAACCTAGAGAGAAAACCAACAAAATTAAAAAACTACAAGATAAATTCAAGAGTGTTAAGTGTTAAATTCTACAATGCAAGTGGGCAAAAAAAAGGAAAAAAACTTAAAAACTTACTTGTGATAGAATCTTTATTGCAAGAGGTTGGAGGTACATATAATCTTGCCCATGAAGGTACCACCATTTAATAGCATCCATTTTGCTTTGGTCATTGGCAGCAATAGAGTCGAGATCCTTTCCGGAGATAAATGATCCAAATTCATCCCTAACAATATCCCCAATTTCTGGATCGTGGAAGATTTTATTGAGTGCCCCCTTAGACCCCTTTGCAACCTCAGAATCTCTAAATGGTGGCACTCTAGTATGGATGCACTATAGTACCTGGGGGATAAAGCATATGCTAGGAGGTGCAAAGGTGTGGTCATCTTGTTCCAACGATGATGAACAATTGCTTCCACCTTTTTGTAAAAGGTGTCCTCATGATCATTCTCTCCTTTGTATGACCTAGGATATCAAATGATGTTCATGTAAGTTATCATTATGTCAATTTGAATCTAGATATCTCTCTATAAACAAAGATAGAGGAATGTATTATAACTTACAATTTTTATCTCCTCCAACATAGTGTCCATAGAATCAGACATCCCAGACGCATGGTTCATCAGTATCATCAAAGCGAAGCATTGACATGATTGGGTCGGTGAATTCCAAAACATAATCCACACTAACCCACCAATCATCATCCAGTTTCATGACCTTCACCTTTTGGGCCCTTGCCGTATTGGACTGCTTCCAAATGCCCCATTGGTTGCTAATGACCATCAATGCCAATGCCTCCTTTACCTTCACAAGCCGTCTCAAGACGATAGTGTGAGAGGCAAAACGAGTTTCAGCCACCTAAGAACATGTTGATAGTAAGTTAGTAACACATTTAAAATATCAATATGTAAACAACACAAAATATTTTATTCCATTATGCAAAACTTAATAAATTAAATATTTACCTTCAATAATTCCAATTTCGAAAAAGTTCTAAAAATTGTTTGTGACATATGGTGATTTGTCACAAACATTTGAATCTCCTCACCCTCATATATCTGTTTCACCCATTCTATTTGGGTGCCAATTGCTTTCATCACTAAATTGAGAGAATAGACAGTGCACGGTGTCCAAAAGATGTGATCATATCAAGCCTCTACCAAAGCACCTGCAGCCCTGCAAACTTTTGTATTGTCCGTAATAACTTGGACAACATTGTCATGACCCACGAACTCCATTGAATCAATGAGAATCTTGGATATGTACTTTGCATCTTTTACTTCCCCTTCACTATCAACCGCCCTAAAAAACATTGACCCCTTCTGGCTTACAACAATTACATTGATTAATGGACGGTTTTGCAATCTTTCCATCCATCCGAAACAATAGACACACCCGATTGAATACAAGAATCTCTTATTGGCTTTAGTTGGGCCTCTACATTTTTTCTCTCATTATGTAATAAGGTGGTGCGCACCTTTTCATATCCAGGGCCTTGGTAACCAGAAGGTGCATTATTTATTGCTTGCACCATCTCCCTCCAATAAGGTGATCTCACTAAGTTGAATGGAATACCATTCGGGAACAGGCAACGTCCAATTTTTTGGTCAAAAACATCTCTTAACTCATTTTGAAATGCCCTATCTAATGGGCCTCTCTTGCAGGTGGTGATTTGTGGTTGGTGTACATCTTCACCATCCCTAAGAGGCATAGGCTAGAAGGGATGTGATCTAATGGATGTATGAGTGGGTGGTAGTGCTGTTTTTTGTTTCCCGGTATAAGCACCATGTTTCCCTTTTGAAACTAATCTGTCAGCATCTTCTTGTTCCTTTACAAAAGGTGCTATTTGTACAACTGACAACCCCTTCTTAACTGGTCCTGGGCCCTCACACATGTTAATCCCTTGACCCCCAGGGCCAAACAAATGTAATTTTACTCGGGAGTAGGAGCTTCTATAATGTGAATTACAAAAATTACATTTCCATATATACCCCCCACCTCCAGGACATTGAGAAATTCTTGTAGTGTGTCTCCATAAAGGAGACCCTTTATCAATTTTAAAATTTGGAGACCTATTCCCACCCACTGAGCCTTAACTACTCAATGTATGATTGTTGTAGAATGGTTATTATTCCACAATGTACTGAACAATACAACATATATTCAGTGATACCAACAAGACATTTACCAATAATACAATTATTACCAATACCAATGAAATGCACAGAACACCATACCAGAATACCAAGATGGCGAGGAAATGTTTATTCTATATTTATTACCAGCAAAAACCATAAGTTCAACAACAATAAATCAAAGTCTTATATAATAGTCGGTTGGTTGGGGAAACCAATGGACGCATCTCCTCGCTCCTAACTACCCTCCTGACAAAACATGACTAAGTCTAATACATAATGACTTTATTACATACTACATATATCCCCCCAAAAAAGAAGTCGTCTTCCAGATGACTGTATTACAGAAAAAAAAGAAACTCCTTCGAGCACCCTTAATGCATCCATCTTTCTGGCTTCGCCAGCTCGTTCCATCTTCCCACATAGCCTTCTCCTCTTCCCATTCCTTCTTCATCCAGTTTGTCAGGTCCTTTTCTTGTTTCCTCCTCCGTGTCCTCACCTTGTGTAGTTTCCCTTTTCTTCGTATAGTTGTCCTCCTTGGTACAGACCTGTGCACTGCCTTCCGTACTAGGAGTGGTACGGACACCTTCCGTACTAGGATTGGTATGGGCGCCTTCCATCGTACTGCTGATGGTACGACCTTCGGGTGTATCTGATGGAAAACAATGTCTGCAGCTGTGCCCTTCAGGTGGCCAAAACGGGTTCTTTCCTCTTGGGAGTCTGAAGATGTGTCTGTACTTCACTTAGATGTTTTTGGAAGTCTTTTTGCCCCAACCGTTTTATCTATGCCTTTATACCACTCTTTCCTCCACTCACTCTATCCGTACGACGTACGACCCCTCAGCAGCCCGTACGGTCTTCTCTCTTGCATACGGTCCTCTTGCCTGCTGCGTACGACCTGCTGTGTACGGGTTCCTTCGTATGGACTCCACTCGTACGTCGCGCTGCGTACTCCTGCTGCGTAAGGCCTCCACTCGTACGGACTCCACTCGTACGACCTCCACTCGTACGACCTCTCGCGTACAGTCTCCTGCATATGTGTACAGATGTTTGCGTATGACCTCCCCACGTACGGCTTCTGGCGTACGACCTCTTGCACCCTACCCGTACGGTCTCTGCCCATACAACCTCTGCTTCTTGTGTGTACCTTGTCCGTACGGCGTATGGCCAACTTGTACGACCTCTTCCTGCTCTCCTCAACCTGGCACGTATGGCGTACGACCTCTTTTGTGCAGCCTCCTCCAATCTGAAGCCTCCGTACGTATGGCTTCTTTGTGTCGCCCACTTTCCTTTCTCTGTCGTCTGTACGACGTATAGATCCTCTGCACTCGGTGGCTGGTGTCTTCCTTGCGCTGAGCAACTCTCCCACTTTCCTTTGTATCTGCTTCTTGGATTTGCAGCATATTGCACTCTGGCTAGAATACCTCATCGTCTCCCATCTGCTAGTGAAACAGGCCGTTGAGGGAACTAGTTTCGTCTTCTAAACATTCCCCTAGCCGGAGTACTCCCTCTTCGTCTGGTTCCGCTCCTTGTCTTCTCCCTCTAAGTCGGAGGCAAGATCCTGACTTACACACTGATTCCTCAGATCTATTGTGTACTTTCTCCCGTCTACCTCTATGGATAGGGTATTCCTTTTCCAATTATGGGTGGCCTTGGCTACCACCAGCCAACCTCTCCCTAACAATGCATCGTACCCCTTCTTTTCTAGAGTAATTACCACAAAGTCGAGGAGGAACTGCTGTGTACCAATCATTACCTTTTGCCCCATTAAGGTTCCTATTGGTTTGATTCCATGCTGATATGCTCCTTCCAATTGAAATGTGGGTGGCCAGAGGGTGGGTTTCCCTAGTTCCTTCCAGGTTTCCTTCGGTAGAACATTCACACCGGACCCTCCGTCCACAATAGTATTAGATAGTTTGCACCCCATTTTCTCCATTTCCATTATTGCAGGTGTCCTCCCTATCCCGATAGTGAATAGAGTATCAGTGGTCTTTTCTCCTCGCTCTTCTTCTTTTTCCTCCCCCTTTTGGGTCTCTTCTTCGCTTCTTGTTCCTTGTGATATTGCTACTCTTAGCTGAGGTAATGTTTCTAAGAGGTCCCTAATTTTCACAGGAACAGTGGTTTCCAGTACTTGTGTCATGATGCTAGGTACTGGCCGGTTATTTGGGGATTTAGCAGCACTTCCTCTTCCTCCCTTTGGCATGTTATTTCTAATCTCATTCCTTGCTTCTTGGAACCTTTCTTTTTCTATGGCTATGTCAGGGTATGCAAGTTGCCTGGATTGCATTCTTGTTATGGCGAATACTTCATTCTCTGATTCCGCAATGTCCATCCTGTTCACCCCCTTTTGTCTAGGGCAATTGGCATCCTCATGATTTCTTGGTCCACACAATTTACATAACATCCCTTCATTCTCTCCTCCGCTCTGATAGTCTCGCGCAAAGTGTCCCCACTCATTACATCGCCTACATTGAATCATGGGCCTTCCTTTAGAATCGTACTGTATTGCTCTCCCAGGTGTGTTGTTATTGTTGTTGTTGTTGCTTCCTCGTCTATTGTTTCCGTACCCTCTAGGTGAAGCTTCCGTATTTGTATTCCGTGGGGGAGTGGCGGGTGGTGTGGATTGTTCTCCTTGGGTGAAGAATACTTGAGCATTCTTTGCCTTCAAATTGTAAGGGCAGTCTTTGATTGTGTGGCCTAACACCTGACATATATCACAAAAGGCTTTGCGTGGGCATGTTCCCTTTGTATGTTCCTCCTCACAATCTGTACACCAAAGTTCCCTCCCCTCTATTTTTTCCTCCTTACTTCCAGTAACTTCCTTCATCAACCGCATCATGTCTTTTCTCAAGGCCTAGATGGTCTTGGACTCATCCCCACTCTCTTCTCAACTCTCGCTCCCGCTTCCGTGCTTCTTAGCTTTGGAAGTCTTATTTTCACTTTCGATGTCCATCGCTCGGGTGCATGCCTCTCTGAAGGATGATGGTGGTACTATCTTCATTTTCCGTTTCAAAGACGAGGTTAGCCCTTCAATGAACCATCTTTTTTTCAATTCCTCAGCAAGTTTGTTATCCAATTTTCCTATCAGTTCCTTTAATCTCCTGGTATGACCCCTTACTGACTCGTTTTTGCTTTGTCTGGTATTGTAGATTTCCGTGACTATCTCATCGTCATCCCGTAACAGTCTGAATTCCTCCTCAAAGGCAGTACGAAGGTCCTTCCATGTGGTTTTTTGAACAACCTCCAAATCTGTGAACCAATTAATAGCGATCCCTCTTAGTGTGGCAGGGAAGGCTTTTAACCATTCATCTGTATCATTTTCTCCATTGGCCTGCCATATGGTGATACACGTTTTACAGTGTCGGGCCGGGTCATCTGACCCTTCTCCAGTAAATCTGGGAAGTTTCTGCTTGACTACTGCCATTCTTCTCCCTCTTGCCGGGATGACACTTCCTCCTGGTGGGACGCTTCCTCCTGCCGAGATGACACTTCCTCCTGGTGGGACGCTTCCTCCTGGTGGGACACTTCCTCTTGCCGGGACGCTCCCTCCTGGTGGGATGCTTCCTCCAGAACTAGTGCTCTCTCCTCCTTGTGACTCCTGTGTTTGGGTGGAGTGAGGCGTCTCTCGGTACTCCCTGCGGGCAGGTGTTTCAGGATTCTCTCCTCCTCCCTTCAATGTTTCTGAAATGGCCAAGTTGGCTATTCCTTCTATGGTGCTTTGGATCAAGCTTTCCTCAAGTTGTCTTTCGCTTAGAGATTGGTTCCCCAACTCTCGCAAGTGGCGACGTCTTGCTTCCTGTTGTTGTTGGCCAAGAATCCGTACTCCCGCTTCTTCTTCTTCAGTTTCTTCTCCAGGCCTGTGTTTAGGATATTTGTTTGGAAGCAGGGGCATGAATTTATAAAGTGAACCAAATGTCTAGCTAGGAGTCGAGGAGCTCCACAAGGTAGATCCTACACACTGGTGGTACCGAAATTAGTCCGTACTGTGGTAATATGTAACCGCTCTCTCGGCTTCCCTTTCCACATACCGCACTATCTAGGCTACCCCCGTCGTGTCTTGATCTTTCCTTGGCATTCCCTCCTCTGTACTATGACCTCCAGGTCTGAACTTAGACAGCGGCGCCAAAATGTAGAATGGTTATTATTCCACAATGTACAGAACAATACAACATATATTCAGTGATACCAACAAGACATTTACCAATAATACAATTATTACCAATACCAATGAAATGCACAGAACACCATACCAGAATACCAAGATGGCGAGGAAATGTTTATTCTATATTTATTACCAGCAAAAACCATAAGTTCAAGAAAAATAAATCAAAGTCTTATATAATAGTCGGTTGGTTGGGGAAACCAACGGACGCATCTCCTCGCTCCTAACTACCCTCCTGACAAAACATAACTAAGTCTAATACATAATGACTTTATTACGTACTACAATTGTTGCAATCTATAACAAAAATGGAAAAAAAACATACTTCAAAACTTATAAAAAAGCTTGAATTTTTTTTAAAACTTTTCAAAAACTTGAAATAATCTATCAAAGATTTAAAAAACTAAAGAATATGGTTGAAATGCATACCTTAATCACTCAAATCTGCTTTGTGGAAGGTATTTGTCACTCCACAATCGATCTCCTTCGAATACAATCAGCTCACCAAGAATGAGAGAGCAAATATGAAATGAAATGTATTTGGAGGCTCCATAATAAGGGTTGTTTTAGGGTTAGATGAAAAAATAATAATAAAAAAAACACTTTTTAAGTGTTTTGGACCCACTTTACAACTTAGCTGGCCGTGGGTCCTAGGGAATTCGCGCGGGATCCTCGAGTATCCTCGCTTGATCCGGCTCGGTCCGTGCTGGATCCGGGCAGGGTTCGGATTTGGACCTATGGGGATCCTTGGATTGCGGATCCAGATGGACCCACAGGTCCAAATCCGAACCCTGCCCGGATCCAGCACGGACCGGGAGGCGAATCCAGACCCGGAGCAGACCCGAACCCGGATCCGGGGTCCAGGGTCCGAATCCGACAACTTAGGTTTAGTGTTGTTTCAAGTTCCAATATTAATTTGCCTTCGTAATCAAGTGGTGACAATTCCTTTGAAGGCACAATCTGCTGTCCAAGGGCCTTATTAAGACATGAGACATGGAATGTATTGTTAATTCTGCTGTTGGGCAGTAATTCCAATTCATATGCAACCTCTCCCACGTTCCTTACCACTGGGTAAGGACCATAGAAGCATGGTTTGAACTTTACTGCTCCACTTCCCTTAATGGATGTCTGTCTATAGGGCTGCAACCTCAAAAACACCATGTCACTCACCTCAAACGACCTTTCTGTTTGGTGTTGGTTTGCATATAATTTTTGTTGACTCTCAGTATGCTGCAAATTGTCCTTGAGTGCTACCATAATATCCTTGCTTTGCTAGACCACATCTTTAGTGCTAAGGACTCTGTTGTCAGTGAAAATCAAATCCACAAAAGAGGTAGCACTGTAAACATAGAGTGCCCTGAAGGGTAACATCCCAATCAATATGTGATGAGTGGTATTGTAGCAATACTCACCCAAATGCAATTATTTAACCCACTTTGTTTGCTGACCTGTAACAGAATTCCTCAAATAGCCCTTAATGCACTTATTCACTATTTCAATTTGTCCATCCATTTGTGGATGGTAGCTGGTGCTAGGTGTTAACTCCGCCCTTGTTAAACGAAAGAGTTCTTGCCAAAACATACTAAGAAACTTGCTGTCCCTGTTACTTACAATTGTTTTTGGGAAGCCATGAAGTCTAAAAAACAAATCTGTCACCTAAGTTGCTTTAAATTCTGAAGATATAGCATGAAAGTGAGCATACTTTGTGGGCCTATCACCCACTACATATCAATAGTCTTTACCTTGAGCCTTTGACAAACCTGTGATGAAATCCATCGATATGCTTTCCCATTTCTGATTTGGGATGGGTAGAGGCTGCAACAACCCTGTTGGAAAAACATGCCCCACCTTGTTTTGTTGGCACTCCTTGCATTCTCTCACATGCTGCATTACACATCCTTTTTCAGCCCTTTCCAAGAAAACGTTCCCTTGTTTATATGTTTTGTAGAAACTTGGATGGCTGACAATGGGGGTATCATGGAAAGCTTTTAAAATCTTTTCCTTCATTTTGGATTCAGGTGTGATGTACACACGTCCCTTGTAAAGAATCAACTCATTTTCTGCCTTGAACCTATCATCTTTCACTTTCCCCTCCAAAACGTCATTTGCAAACAGATCCTTTACATACTCATCTGTAATCAATGACCTCCAATCAATAGATATATTAGTAATGGAATGTAAATGTGGTTTCCTAGACAATGCATCAGCCACAACATTGTTATTCCATTCCACATGTTCAATATCAAAGTCATTGTTAGCCGTAAAGTTGTGTTACCGTCGGATGTTAGTTGCCGACGGAGGTAAAGTTGTGTTACCGCCAGATGTTAGCTGCCGACGGAGGTTAGTTAGTTGCCGACGGTTGAGAAGGGTGACGACGTTTGGTTGCACCTCTTCGGGTTGTATATGAATATTGTACTTGCTCATTGGAAGGGACACTATTACTGTAACCTTTGGGAATGATTAATGAAAGTATTTATTATTCTATGATATATTCTGAGTTTATTATATTTCCTGTACTATGTCTGTGTAATACTAAGTTTACCCCAGTGGGCAAACATATGGCGTCGCTGCCGGGGAACGAACCCGGGTCACCCGTGTGACAGGCGGGAATACTCACCACTATACTACAACGACCGCCACTGCTGGGGTAAACTTAGTATTGCACAGACATAGTACATGAAATATAATAAACACAGAATATATCATAGAATAATAAATACTTTCATTAATCATTCCCAAAGGTTACAGTAATAGTGTCCCTTCCAATGAGCA
>MU222977.1:325031-343062 GCA_018584345.1 Thuja plicata
AATAATAAATACTTTCATTAATCATTCCCAAAGGTTACAGTAATAGTGTCCCTTCCAATGAGCAAGTACAATATTCATATACAACCCGAAGAGGTGCAACCAAACGTCGTCACCCTTCTCAACCGTCAGCAACTAACTAACCTCCGTCGGCAGCTAACATCTGGCGGCAACACAACTTTACCTCCGTCGGCAACTAACATCTGACAGTAACACAACTTTACGGCTAACAGTCATATGCGTGGATTTTGATTACCCACTTTTGCCGCCTATCATTCAAATCTTTTTGGTTAAGGAAGTACTTCAAGCTGTTATGGTCAGTCTTAACCAAAAACTTGTTGCAAACCAAATATTGCCTAAACTTGGCCAAGGCATGTATTATGGCTAAAAATTCTTTGTCATAAACTGAGAACTTACACTCAGCCTCTTTGAGCTTCCTACTTTCATAAGCTATGGGATGTTTATCTTGCATCAAAACAACCCCTATACCTTCACCTGAAGCATCACATTCTAAGACAAAAGGAAGTGAGAAATTTGGGATTGCCAAGACTGGATAGGAACTCATTACCTCTTTGAGTTTGTCAAAGGCTTGTTGAGTTGTAGGATTCCATAAAAATGCTCATTTCTTTGATAAGGGTTGTCAAGGGGGCAGCAAGCTGTGAGAATCCCTTTACAAACCTTTTGTAGTTGTTGCATAGCCCAACAAATCATCTCAGCTGAGTTAGGTTACTTGGTCTAGGCCATTCTTCGATGGCGTTGATTTTGTCCTCATCAACACTTTACTCCTTGTGCACCAATTTAATTCCTAAATACAAGATGTCTTGCAATCTAACTCACATTTAGATGCTTTAGCATAGAAAGAATGCTGTTCTAAAATTCCAAACACCTCATCTAAGTGTTTCAAACGATCCTCCCAATTTTTGCTATAAATCAAGATATCATGAAAGAAGACCAAAACAAACTTCCTCAATTGTTGAAGAAATACTTGGTTCATACAAGATTGAAAGATTGCTGGTGCATTCGTTAGACCAAATGGCATCACCAAGAATTCATAATGTCCATAATGTCACCTAAACACTATCTTGTGCACATCCTCATCTCTAACCTTGATTTGGTGGTATCATGAATGCAAATCGATCTTGGAGAAATACCTTGCCCCATGTAGTTTATCAATTAACTCATCAATCTATGGTATTGGGTAGTGATTTTTGATAGTTCCTTTGTTGAGAGCTTAGTAGTTGGTACACATCCTCATGGTTTCATCCTTCATCTTGACCAACACTATTGAAGCTGCAAAATGGTTGGAGCGAGGCGTTATGTGTCCCATATCCAAGAGTTCTTTGATTGCCTTTTCATTTTCCTCCTTATACACTTTAGGATGCCGATAGGGTGTAATCATTAGTGGCTTTGCTCCTTCAAGCTCAATCATATGCTGAAAACCTCTATTAGGGGGTAACCCTGGTAGGATGTCTTTGTACACCTTGGTATGCTTGTCCAAGATAGATTGGATCTGCACATTATTGGCCTCTGTAAGAACCCCCTGTGGTTCTAACTTTGACAATCACTGCTGAAATTGTTTTTGCTTTGCAGTTTTTGCATTTTTTTTGAAATTTTCAGAATATATGCTTTTTTGGATTTATTTGACAATATTTGAAATAACTAAATAATAGTGCTTGAAATACAAATATCTATGCTAGCTATGCACCAAATGATCTTTATTGCTATTCTCCAAATTGAAATAATTACAATGATGATAACCATGCAATTTTGTATTAATCCAATGCAATGAAAGAAACCTGGAAATCTGATCGCTAGAAATATTAGACACCAAAGATGAATCACAGCTAATCTGAAAGCTTATATTCCTTGACGCCAAGGCTGGAATTGTATTGCTAAGGCACCAAACAGTCAAGACGTGCCTCCTGGTGCCCATACGTCACTTCACCTGGAGCCAACGTGGCCTTCAATACTCAGCGCTAGCCTTAATGCTTCAAACGCAGGTCTATGCACTAGCTGCGATCTGTAGTTAATAAATTCGTCAGCCTCTTATATCTTCTCTGTGGAAATATAAAAAAACATTCAAACCCCAACCACCGCAAACAATTAAAGCATTCTTGGTCTCTAGATAAGACCAATGCCTGTGGACAATCTCACTGGGTATTTCACCAATTCAAAGTGCTGAAAATGCCTGTGGAATTCTCAATTCCTAAGCCAATTTCGAAACCCTCGGAAGTCTCTCAGAGTCTTCACCAAATGCAAACAAATTCAACAATTCACAATGTTCCTTCATTCTTCTCAAATCCCTTTTTATAATTTCAAATAAGGGTTCGACCCAAGTGGCTTTTTTAAGAAGATACATTAATGAATTAATATATTTGCTTTTTAGATGCAAGGTTGACTTATTGATTCATTAATAAATGCCTTGGTCTTAGGCGCCAAGTCAAATAGTATTAATGCTGCACTTTATTAATGACTTTGGCTCCACTTACACTTATGAATTTATAATAGGTCATTTATAATTAATTATTAATAAAGTATACTTTATTAATGAATGGATATTTTATTAATAATTAACACCTTAATCTTGAACCAATAGATTTATTCCAAATCAGACAACTGAAGAACTCTGCTAACACCAAGGCCAGGTGCACTGCCAAAAATAGCAACATGGCATAATTGACTTACTATAAATAGTAAGTCTCAGAATGAAGGCTCTGTCAATGTCACCACAATTTCATGCTGCTACCAAATTGTTCAGGTGCCCTGCTAAAGATAGTAGCCCTGACTTTTCCCAAAATAGACACTTACTGTAAATAGTAAGTGTGCCAATTTGACTCGAATTGGCCTTTGGCTCTACCAACTGAGACCCTCTATCCATCTAACTTAGCCTACGAGGGCCATTGATAGGCTAATCCGAACGACCAACCATGGTGAGCTAAAAAGGGGACAGTACAGTTCACCCTTCCTGAAATTGAAGAAACAAATAACACACACTCCACTCGGATCCCAAGGGTAGAACCGTGTAATGTCTTTGTGATCACCAACTAAATCTTGTAACAATATCACCAGTACAACTGACAAAACTTGCCAAATTGAATCAAATCCGGCTGTAGATGTTGCAGGAGTGAACATCTCATAGAGAAGTAACTCGGAAGGCTAACATAGCTTGCTTTTCAAAACTGCACAAAGTGAGCTGTCATACACACTGTCCAACCCATGCGCAACTAAACTGTGCATCTGAAAGGGGTCATGCACAAGAAGATCCAAAGGAAATTTGCAGGCACTCCTCACTGTGTAAACTCCTGAAAACTCCTTAGAGAGTTGTGTCTGAAATCCCAATGCACTAGAAGGATCCCAAACTCTGAATAGAAGTCTGCCAATAAAAACATCCTCAGACTTCTACTGTTCAAATCTGAACTCAACTTCATCGTGCTCGAAGTGGTGAAACCAATCAATGGGACCCACCCAAACTGCAATGCTAACACTGTCATCACTCGGGTCCCAAAGTACACTGAACTCACATCCATCTATACTGTGGAGATAAGAATACCCAAAGGCATCTATAACACAACCACTATCTCCATCCTCAGCTAGGGTCCCATGGATGTGTTGACTCTGCAAGTAATTCAACTTGCATCCATTGATTTCATCTACTACAGATGACATATACCCATCCCACAAAGGATGGTACAACCTTGGAAGCAATCCACACTGACGCATCATCAAATCCTCTATGTGTGGATTAGAAAAGTAGTGATGAGTACTCCCTATGCAGTCACGATAAAAAAATCCCACCTCGGTCAAGCACTGACTATCATAGTTGTGAATAAAACCTCTGTCATCCGACTCACCACCAACAACCCTTGCAGTGGATGTAGCAACATGAGAACTTGATGTAACATGTGGTTCTTCGCTGTTCTCATCAGATTCACTCATCCCAACTGTATCAACTTTACCTGTAATTGCAATGGATGTAGCCACATCCTCAACTTGCTCACAAACTTAATTTGTGGACATAGGAACACCAATTGCTGTTATAGGAAATTGAACTGTGTCTACAGAGCCCATCTACTACAGATGGCATATACCCATCCCACAAAGGATGGTACAACCTCGGAAGCAATCCACACTGATGCATCATCAAATCCTCTGCATGGATTAGAAAAGTAGTGATGAGTACTCTTTATGCAGTGACAATAAAAAGCTCCCACCTCGGTCAAGCACTCAATTTCACAAGGATGGATCCACCCTCCAAGATGTTTTCAGTGAAAGTGGTGTTAACAAAAACTGGGCCATAGTGCCATTTGTGGAGAGTCCCTGGGAAGAAGTTCTCAAATTTAGTAAAATCAAAAGAAAGACCAGGGTTAGAGACTGCCCATCTAAATCAGACAATCCTATGGTGGAAGGTGATAACTCTGGTCCCAAGGAAGGTAAGAGGAAAAGAGGAAGACCTGCAGGATCTGGCAATAAGAAAGATTCTAAGATCACACATAGCAATGAACTTCGTAAATGCTACTCAAGCTTTAGGAATAGTTTAGGATCTTCTTAATTTTTATGGACTTTAAAATCGCCTCTTGGAATGTTAGAGGACTGGAGTCCCTAGACAGAAAGTATATAGTTTAGAGGTTCAGAAGAGTTAATAAGGGATTTGATTTTTTGATGCTTCAAGAAGTTAAAGCAACTAAATTTGCACTAGACATCTCTCTAAAATGTATCTGGAGAGAAGCTACTTCCTTCTCCACCTCACATAGCAAGGGAAAAGGAGGCATTTCCATTTTATTAAGTCCCTACTGGGCCAAATTAGTTTTGAGATGGGGCACATCACCATGAAATAGAGCAGTGTTGATTATCCTTGAAGACCATAAGAAAAAGTTTGGAGTATGCTCAGTTTATGCCTCCAATGACTATAGGGAAAGCACAAAATTATGGAAATGACTATTCCAGTTAGAGGAAATCCCTTGGATTCTGGGAGGAGATTTCAATATGATAGTTAACTCTCAAGACAAGCTAGGGGGTAATAGATTGGAGTGGAAGGGTAGTGAGCAATTCTTCTGGAATAGGCTGTTAGGCAAACACAAACTTATTGACCCACTTAGTGGATGTAACGATGATCACAAAGACATTTGGTACACCTGGTGTAACTATCAACAAGCTAGTAAAAGGATTTATTTCAGATTGGACATATTCTACTTTAATAGTGATTTCTTCAGATGTCAGAAAGATGAGGTTGGTAGGGTTGTTCGAGTTATCCCATATACATTGTCGGACCACCACCCCATCACTATTAGGCTCCTCTCCTCTGGTTCTACTGCTAATAGGTGCCCTGGGAATAATACCTTTTGCCTTAACGCCTCCCTTTTGGATGAGCCAGGTATTTGCAATGCCACTGAAGATAATCTCAGAAAGATCCAGAATGACAAGCTCAAAGGCATCAAGATCAGATCTAGAAGTAATTGGGTGGAGCACGGAGATAGAGGATCAAAATTCTTTTTCAACCTTCTTAAACAAAAAGAGGCCAAAGGCAGAATTGAGGAGATTTGGGTGGAGGGGAGTAAGATAGATGATCAACAGAGTATTCTCCAAACCTTTACGCAATTCTACCAAGTGTTATTCACTTCTGAAAATAATGGGGCAGAAATGACAGAGGCTAGGAATAAAATCAGTCAAGTGGTTCCCAATAAGCTTAGGGTTGAGGATTCGAACCAGCTCAGTATGCCTATCAACTTAGAAGAGATCAATGGAGCCATAGCCCAGATGGCACTTGATAAGGCCCTTGGGCCAGATGGACTACCTGTAGATTTCTACAAGAAGAATATAGACTGGATTGGCCAAGACCTTTTAGAGGTGTATAGAGAAGCTTTTATCCGTGGGTCCTTTGGAGGGGATATTAATAGTGGACTTATTAAACTCATTCCTAAAGAGGGTGATTTGTCCTTGATTAAGAACTGGAGACCTATCACACTCCTTAATGTCTCATATAAGATCTTAGCCAAAGTCTTGGCAATTAGACTAAAAAAGTGCTCCCCAGAATTATTGACTACAACCAAACTGGGTTTGTGAAAGGTAGATACATATTGGAGAACTTGGTGACTTGCTTGGAAGCCATGGAGTGGGCTAGAGAAACTAATCAGTAGACTTGTATGTTACTTCTTTACTATGAGAAAGCTATGACAGAATAGAATGGGACTTCATCTACATGATGATGACAGCACTAGGTATACCCAATGATTTTATTAAAATGGTCCAAACTTTGATGACTAGCACCCTAGCAAGTGTGGAAGTGAATGGTGTGAGATCAGACAACTTTGAATTGACCATATCCATAATTTAAGGATGCCCACTTGCTCCTGCACTTTTTGTAATAGATGCTGAAGCAGTTGACGATCTGATCTCAGACGACTCAATACTACCAAGGGTTAGGGGTGTGCAAATACCTGAGGACAAGGAGATCTCCAACATACAATTTGTAGATGATACAACCTTATTACTAAGGTTGGAGGCAGAGAATCTATCCTTCTTTATGGATAAGATCAATTTATTTTGCACAGCCTCAGGAAGCAGGATCTCATTGGAAAAATCCATTTTCCTAGGATGGACAGAGGAGTCTCCCAACTGGCTTTCTTGATGGAACCTTAGATGGGAAGGACCAAATTACCAATTCAAGTGTCTTGGCATTCCATTCTCTATTAACCCTAATTTAAAATCTGTGAGGGAATTGGTCAAGAATATAGTGGAAAAGAAATTGGTCAAGTGGGATAGCTAGTACCTATCCATGGCTGACAGAGTTTAGGTGTGCCAATCTTGTCCTCCTGCTGAATTTATTATTCCTCAGCTTGGCTTTTATTCCACTACCAGTTTAATTACCTTCAAAAAATCATCAGGGATTATTTGTGGTCTGATGGCAGGGGCAACAAAAAAGGGCATGCTATTAAATGGGAATGGTGTACCACAGGTAAGAAACAAGGGGGACTAGGACTAAAAGATCTCAGAATACAAGGGGTCTCTTTGGCAACTAAGTGGATTACGAAAGCATTGGAGGGAGATGAGCCATAGAAAATTCTAATCAGAAATAATATTTTGAGGGGGCACCCCAAGAAAGGAAGTAATTGGAACAATCTGACAATGAATGATATTATTGCAGGTGAGATTGAGTTTAATGTGCAATGTTCAGTAGTCTTTAAATCAATCTGGAAAGGATGGAATTTTGTCAAACAACTTATAACAGGTAACAAGGTTATCCACTGTCATAAGGTACGTGGTAACAGGTCTATTTGGTGGAACCTTAAAATCAGAGGGAAGCCTCTAGCACTCCTTCAAGGGTGCTCAGCTAGGAAGTGGAATGATAGAGGTATCTCATGCTTGGCAGACATTATTCAGAACAATTTGCTTTTGGATTAGGAAGAGTTGAGAAATAGATTTGCTCTGCCTGATTCACAGTTTAGAACTTATTCTGTTTTAAGAGATGCTTGTAGGAAAATTAACCTTCCTAAAGATTTCTATGTTGATAGTAACTGTCACCTCCTGTTCAGATGGGCTGATGGTACCCCGCTTCCCAAAACTAGCTCCAAACAGTTGTATGTGCTCTTTACTAAGGACTTCTCCATATTTCCTCACATGAACTCCTGCTGGAATCTCAACCTTGAACCTGATAAGTGGTCTAGAATCTTCTGTAACCTCCGGTCCTCCCTTTTTGAGCCTAAAATCAAGTGCTTCCTTTGGTGTCTTCTTTTGCATAGGTTGCCTTTCAAACTTCCTAGTGGTGAATCCTGTCTCTGCTCCTTCCGCAATCTCCCAAAGTCTGTCAGGCATGTCTTCTTTAGCTGCCCCTTTGCTCTTGAGATCTGGAAGCTATTTGGCTTCCCTCAACACTTTGAGGCCACTGTTTTAGAGATCATTTCTGGTTGCATTAAAGGTTTGAAGTAGTCTTTTAACAGTTTCTTTGCTCTTCTTTCCGCCTTAATTATGTGGATATATGGAAATTGAGAAATGATAATGTTTTTGGTGGTACTTCTAGGAACCTTACTGAGTCTCTCAAGAGACTCATCTTCATAGAATTGATGTGCAAGTTACAGTGGTCATAAAGATGAAGAAAAAGAAGCTGGAATACCTCTTTAAGCATGACATGGTCAGGCTGGGCTCATGGGAGGTCTACCATGGATACACTTGGACAAGAGAGACCCAGGAGCTTACCCCCTTCAGAGCTGCATTACACAATTTCATGGCAGAGGTGAAAGAACTTAATAAGGCAGAGAGGCAATAGAACATGCATGTGATTTGCTGTTCCTATCACTGCTATACTAGGACCTAATGTTCCAGTAGGTGAGCCCCTGATTCACCCTTATGAGCAGCACATCAGGCAAGATGAGGTACTCAGATGGATGAAGGGACAGCAAGGATGGGTGGCATGGGTACCTTATAGGGAAGATGATAACATCTAATGCTCCTTTTGATTCACAACAATCTTTTGACCTTTTTGTAGTTTCCTATTACTCGGACAATGATCCTTTAATCGTTTTGTTGTTCTAGTTTTTGTTTCAGATATAGACAGTCAGGTGTAGTTTAGATGTATATGTTGGTATGATATGTAATCTCCTGTACATATATGTCTGGCTCTCTTTTGGTATCCGGTATGAGCAAGGCACCTGAATGTATCAGTTTTTTTATGAACTCATATATCTTTAATAGAAAAAAAAAGAATTTGTAAAAATAAGCAAAAAATAATGAACTAACCTTAAACAATGGAGACTTGGTCTTCTTTTGCCTTTTTCTCACTTCTATTTTCTTCTTTCACTTGGCTTCTCATAGTTGTGCTCTTCCTTTTTCTTCTCTTCACATTTTGCAAAATGACAAAAATGAGCTCCTTTTTTGTTTTGAATATTATAATGTTTTTTAGGTTAAGGTTTTATGTGAAGGGTGGGCCCCCATACCCCTTAATTTCTATTACTTGTGTTTTAAAGAAAATCAAATTAAAAATTGTTAAGAGTCATAGGGCATGGCTAGCCTTCCCTTGGATAGTAGGGGGATGTGTTGACATCCCCTGGCGTTTCGATATTTTCCGTTGACGTTGTTAGGATGTTTCTAATTTTTTGTTAGAACTTGGGGATGGTACACGGAAGTTTTTGACTTGGTCTCGTGTCCTCAAAATGTTTCCTATTGGGAAGACCCCGTATCTGTCCGAGGATGCACCCTCTGGTTACATGGGTTTTCTTTTGCTGAAGAATAAATCAAGTTCAATCTCTCGAAACTTGGGTTTGTAAAATAAAATGCCAAGAATATCTTTTCCTCTTCATTCACCTCTTTATATTCCATTTTTGTTGTTTGTTTTTGAAAAAGGATTTTATTCTTTAATGTTGCCTTGTTGAAATAGGATTTATTAATAAATAATAATAATATTGAAATATAAGAGAAAATAAAATATGATATAATTAAAGTTTAATTAAATTTAATGAATGGTTGAAAGGCATGAAATGAAGAGTTGTGACTCTCTGAATCCATGAGATATAAAAGGGAGAATGACTCATTTGAAAGGGATATGGAGGGAGCAAGTAAAATGGGAAAATGAAATTTGGAATAATCAAGTTGGAATTGGAGAAGAATTCAGGAATTAACTTGAATTAGAAATAAAGAACAACAATTGAGATTAGTTAAGGAATAATTAAGAAAGTGGACGAGACACCACTCTTGGGAAGATATATTAAGAAGTTGTAGAGTGCATTTGAGCGGAGCAAGAGTTCATATTAGACTTACATTTGGAGATCTGCAAATGAGAAGATAAAAGGGAAGATCATCAAAGAAAGGTTGAAGGCATAATTGTAAGAAGAGTATATGTAGATAGAAAAGAGGAATATATGCAGATTTAAAAGAGGAATATACACAGATATAAAAGAAATGAATATGTAGAGATAGAAGAGTATGCTGATGTGAATTGAAAATGAAAGTATATGCAGACTTGAAGGAGAAGTATAAAGGGAAGACATAGTTTGAAGGTGTAAATCAAGAAAGAATTAATGGAGAAGAAAATAAGGAAGTGACCCCTTCAAAAGGCTAAAGTCATGAAGGATTGCGACTCATCCAAATGTGGTAATTGTAAAAGGTTGTGATCATTGCAAAAGGATAGATATGATAAAACGGCGTGAGCTCTCCCTCACATTGGAAGATGTAACGGGGAAAATGTTTCATTTGAGGACATCCAATGGAGATCAACTGGGGAATAGTATTATTCTCAAGAGCAACAATGAAAAAGTGGCAACTCAATTCTTATGAAAAGTGAGGACCCTTTCACTAGTAAACTATAAAGGAGAATTCATTCCAAGCATTGAAGGATCACTTATCAGTCATCACTCATGAATCCATCAAAACCTTCATTCATCCATCAATCATTAATCACTCAACAAATCAAGCAAAGAATCAATCAGCCTGATCAAGCAAACAATCATCAAGTCCACACCAATCATGAGTTCATCTTGGGATCAAGAAACCAAGCAATTCAACATTCAAGTATCTTTCTATCAAATCAGCATTCATTCAATCATCATTCACCAATGTATCAGACCAGAATTCATCACATCATCACTCATCACTCATCAATCATCTAATCAACAATCACTTAATCATCACTCAGCAATACCTCAAATCATCATCCAATCACTCAAGTACAATTAGTAGACATTTTATCAGATCAAAGATTCAAAACACATTCATAATACAAATATAAAGTACCAAGGAAGATCGAAGCATTCAGCATAAGGCCCCATAAGTCTAGGATCGATTCACAGAAGTTGAACAACATATACACCAAAGGAATTTATATTCAGATGAGATTGATATAATATCAGGTCTGCCTTTTCCGAACTTTCCTTCTTACAACAACTGTGTTAAATATATACATGCTGCTTATGCATAATAGATAATGCTGAAGTAAGATAGAATATAAGATATGTCTGATTGTCTGAAACCCATCTTGTAGGAAGCGCCAGAGGTGTAAGAGGGGTTATAAGAGTGTCATGTAAGTAGGTCATCATAGAGTTGACCATATTACTAGCTCCTGGGGACAAGAGGGCACTTACATAGGGCCAAGAAACCCCCTTACCACCTTTGCCCAACTCCCACAAGATGGCACTTGTCTTTAGGAGGATGAGATGTTGACAGGGAAAGCAGGTACAAGCGACCCACTAGGTAACCAACGAGGGCTCTGGCAGCAATACAAACTTGGGCTTAGTGTAGAAATGGCTTCAGGCGGACCTATCATGTTTCTTCCTCTAAACCCTATTATGCTTGTATAATATTATTCATAGTATATGAATATGATGTGATCTTGTCTAACCCTACTGTTTGAATACATACTTACATACATACATGTATGTATGCATGCATGTATGTATGTATGTATATGTTGCTAATGTTATGATTGCGAAATTCAAATCTAGGATCACATTATTTAAAGAACTATTTACTCAGTAAGATGTAACTCTAACGCTAATTTGTTGTTGTAATGTCCCCACCTGTGATCTTACTTAATTTGCCATAAAATTCCCAATTAGGAGTTTGGATTGCACTTGGAAATGTAAATTTAACTTAGTCATAATGCTCCCTGTTGTTTATGTGCTTGTTTAACCATGGACAATAATTTGCCCTCCGAACCATAGACAATACCTGATTGTCTCCCCTAATCACTTTACTAAAGCAGATCTGCAGATTGTGTATGTATTTCAAATATGCCAAGAGAGGAAGATTTAATCTTCCTTTATATCTATTGGTGGTACCCCTTCACCAACAGTCACCACTCTTCCAAGTTGGCCCAATTAATTATATAAATGTCTCCTATAATTAATTCATATAATTATATTAATATATGTTAATATTAATAATTATAAACCATATAATTAGTATATAATTATATATCATATAATTCATTATCAATATTTATTATCAATATAATTATATTATCACAACCTTTATGTTATCTATGTCGGCCTGAAGGAATCTGACCATAGCTACAATAGCATTAACACTCCCTCTTAGCTAGGGAGGAATCCTTCTCGATATCTAAGTTATGTAGTGATATCCACCATGGCTACTCCAAGAGGGTGGGTCCATCATGGCTACTCCCACGAATGGAAATGCAAATGAACACAAGTGCTCATCACGGAATCACTCAACGTGATGTCGTCATCTCATCATGACTTTCCTAAATGAACTCAAGTGCAAAGTCATGGATTCTCTCACATGACATCGACCACGGCTACTCCTAGAGGGTGGATCCATCATGGCTACTCCCATGTATGGAAATGCAAATGAGCACAAGTGCCCCATCGCGAAATCACTCAACGTGATGTCGTCATCTCATCATGATGTTCACCATGGCTACTCCCAGAGGGTGAATAAACACAAGTGTTAAGTCATGGAGTCTCTCACACGACATCCACCATGGCTACTCCCAGAGGGTGGAACAAGGGCTTTCACCTTAAACTTCTCTTTCACAAAGAAGAATGCATTAACAAGGGCTTGCACTCAAAATTCTCTCTCATAACAGAACTGGAGAAGTCAATGGCCAAATGGAAGTACACTTGATCACTAGAGAAACCATCTTGACATGGTCCACTCCTTCTAAACCAATATGACCAAGATCCTCGGAAGTCAACTGAAGCAGATCCTCTAGCTGCTCCCTCTGAGAATAATAGAAAAATTATTTTCTTAGGCATCCATCTTTGAACCCATGTTACTTCCATATAGACATTAAGCTTACTACACTTCTAAAACTGAGAACTCCTCTAAGGTAGAATGATCGGGGCTGCTTCTCCTAACAACATTCACATATAAGTTCAGCATCAACAAATCGGCTTGCTTGTGCTTAGCAAACAATTTCATCAATACCTGACAAGGTGAGATCATGATGTTTCTTAGATTTCACGCCTTGTGTACAGGCACCGTAATGTTCAATTACATCTCTCGAGCTCTGCTATGAATCTCCAGGCACCTACAATCCATTAAAAGAGGGCAAACATAGCTCTTGACACCTTGTCTATCTTGGATGTATACTAGCTCCTAATTCAAGTTCAGAAGACCTTGGCAGAGCATGGCATGTCCGTTCTAAGCTGCCTCATGGAGGGCAATCCTCCCTCTTCTGTCCTGAATGGCCACTATCTTTCCAAAATTTATTGGAGTTTCATTTCGTATTTTGAAAGAAATAATTTCAATTGCACTAGACTCATCATCAACATGGCAGCCAAATGCAAAGCTGTTCTTCCATCATCATCATCATAGTCACCAACTGGCAGCTTTATTCCCTTTTCAAATAGGTCACTAACGATATTTACAAAACCAACAAGTATAGAGTAACGTAGGAGTTGTTCTTTATCCACTTCACTAAGATAGCTTCTAGCTCCTCCATCTTTGATAACAACTTTGCCATTGACACTTGATCCATGTTGGTAACAACTATATCTAAAGCTGTGCGATCTCTGTTGTCTTTTAAACCAAGTGATTCAGTGACAAGTTGAGTTTCCAGTAACACACCCGTAACTTTATCTGTCTGTCTTGCAAGTGCGTAGTGGATGGTTGTCATTTTATATTCATCCTGAGCTGTCAATGAAGCACCCCAATCAAGAAGCAGTTTACAGATGCGTGTGTTTCCTTTCTTAGAAGCCCTGTGAAGAGCAGTCCTCCCTCGATAATCTGTCATTGACGAAGTCACCTATACTTTTCTTATCACATCTGTGTAGCAAAACATCTGCAACTTCTGTCCTCATATTTTCGTCCCAAAACTTAGCGACCAACTGTAAGGTCGTTTTGGATGCATAGCGTCTTTTAGGCTGAGCGCCACATTCCAACATGTTTACGTCACCAACAACCACTTACTCATGCAGAAAAGTGTGAAACATATACAACTGCGCTCAGATTGCACACAACAACAAGAGAGGACGTAGCTACTATTATCTCCAACCAGGAACAAAGTCCACGTCTCATACAACTCACGTTAGGCCCAGCAATGCATGGATTCAATGTTAGAAACGATGAAGATTCTCTATGAATTAATTCT
Source organism: Thuja plicata (assembly GCA_018584345.1). Lineage (NCBI taxonomy): Eukaryota > Viridiplantae > Streptophyta > Pinopsida > Cupressales > Cupressaceae > Thuja > Thuja plicata. The sequence continues at coordinate 339,067 of MU222977.1, forward strand.
TGGCAGATACCGTTTGCTCATGCACAAGCGTCCTCTTACACTTCAAACCAAGACTTCATCCCTTTGTCCAGGCACTCACGGGAAATATTATTATCTTCTAAAGTTCAACAAATAAATTCAATTTCATTCATGCCCAAGCCGTGCTATAGAATTTATTTTGTATTTACTTCTTCTAAGCGTTAATAATAGCTGCACCTATCATATTTAAATCCATGGCCATACGATTAGGAATCACCAACATTCATTCCACGACAACCATTTGTCGAGCTCCAAAACTATTAAAGCTCACAACAATACTTTAGAATTATATTGCAAATATTTTACAAGAAGCTTAATCGCTAGGCACAATGGAAATATTTCCCTTAACAATAATATTCATGTATAAGCTCAGATTAATGTTAACAACACAAATATATCACCCCTTACTACTGCCGATAAAACTCAGATATATCGAGACCCACCAATATCACATACTCTATTTTATTGAATTGTATTTAAATGCTTACGTTGGTGCCGATAAATTTATCTTCCAGGAATTTGTTGTTTAGAGAGTTAGCCCAACAGATTATTTTCTTCAGCCACAACTGTAGAAGTCGACAACTTGATAGGCTCCCTAAATAATTAAATTTCAAGTTATTCTGCAAAGACGTCAATACTTTTGAGCCTGCCCAAATACAATCTTTGCGTATTGAACCTTATACCGCCAATAGTGCGTAGAAATGTTAGAACTCATGAATCATTTGCCAATAGTCTTCATTGTTGTTTTTATCAAACTGCTCCAGAACATATGAACCGCTCAGGACCAGAAAGATCCCTAAGATCGAGCCGCTGTAATACCATGTCGTTTATGTGCTCGTTTAACCACGGGCAATGATTTGTCCTCTGAACCATAGACAATACCGATTGTCTCCCCCGAGCACTTTACTAAAGCAGATTTGTAGATTGTGTATGTATTTCAAATATGCCAAGAGAGGAAGATTTAATCTTCCTTTATATCTATAGGTGGTGCCCCTTCACCAAGGGTCACCACTCTTCCAAGTTGGCCCAGTTAATAATATAAATGTCTCATATAATTAATTCATATAATTATAACCCATATAATTAATATATAATTATATATCATATAATTCATTATCAATATAATTATATTATAATATAATTATTATATTATCAATATAATTATATTATCACAACCTTTATGTTATCTATGTCGGCCTGAAGAAATCCAACCATAGCTACAATAACATTAACACTCCCTACTAAGAGGCTGTAAATTTCCAATGATTAACATACATTCTTATGCATCCAAATCAATTCCATTAAAAAAAATAATGAATAGTTCATAATACATTTGGTAATTAACATATTTAAGCCCAATTCCTTACTTCTCTCCTAAACTCAACCCTAAAGAGCGTGTGGACACCAATCTATAAGAAGGCTCCCTCAAGCCTTTAGGACCCTATCCCTATCCCGTCTTGGGCTTCCCCTACCTTGTGTGGATTTACTCTGCCTCTCCCTACACAACACCAACCTATCCTCTCAAGGGGCTATAGCAAGAGTTTAAGAAATAGGCTATGTATATTAATATCTCATGTATTACCACTATATATACAAATGTATAAAACATAACATACATATATATAATTCCGATGTCATTATTATTATCACATATAAATAATATAAATATAATAATTCTTATATTCCAAATATATTAAACCATTCAGTCATATAATCTATCTATCTATCTATATATATTATATACCGTATATATGTTACTCCATATATATATTTCTAATTTTACTATTATTAATATATAACTACTGTATATAATATATATCAGTCTATATATATTTTTCTGACTTCACTATTATAACTGAAATTAATACTATATATATATAGGTCCCTTATAATATTCTGATACAATAATCTGTAGACCAGTATTGATTTATAGATAATTTATATTATACTAATGTGCTGTCAGGCGATGCCTGCCAGAAATCGATTATGCTTTATATGCTTTATTTTCCCCTCTTATATCTGGACTTATATACTTTCAGATCTGCCTATCCTATTCTTTTTGACCCTCGTTCACCATCTATATTTATACCTTCAAATCTTTACGAAGAGAAACATCTCTTAAGATAGAGATAACCTTTTACGAAGACATGGCTCTTTAACAAATTTCTTTTACTCTCATATGAATCGTTGCCTTTTAATCATCCTCTTGTATTAAGCATAGTTGCTTCTTTTAAATGAATCACTGCCTTTGATTAATAAGTGTTGTTCCCTTCTTTAATTACAAATAGCTGCTTGGCCTTTGTCTTCGAATAAGACAATGTAAAATTTCTCTTTTTCCTTGAATAAGACAAAAATAAATTTTGTCTTGTATAGATTGTAATACAGCGCCATTTCAAGGATATTCTTTTTGCTTAATTCTAACTACCTTAATATGAAATCGCTGCCATACTGCTAACAAAAAGAGTGCATATAACCATGGAGTCACTGATTGCTTTATAGTAAGCAAAGGTCTTCAACCAAGAATATTTTTTTAGTCATCGCTGCCATAATAGTTGCTGTACATTCTTAAGGAAGTTGCCATAATGTTTGCTGTCCTTATTCACATGAAATCGCTGCTCATACGGATCTGAATTTGCTAAATGGACAGTGTTTGATTCATTGTCCATATTAATAGTAATCATCATATTATATTCTATTTATTTATTTTATATTTCAGTTATTATTATTTATTATTTATTTGATATTTTGATTTTTATTATAGTTTAATATTAAATTCTCTTTCAGGAAGGGGATGTTACAGTTGCAATTGTGATTCTATGGCAAATTAGGAAGGGGACACTACAATTTCTTTTTTGAAAAAGTGTATTTTTTATTTTTTTCTGCAATGGACTTTATATTAACTTAACTATATATTTTAAACCTCACAAAATCACTTGATAAAATAATTAGTTAAATAAAGTCATCAGAGCTTAGACAACTTTATTTAATTATTTTTCTCACAACCGCCCCAAAGTTATAGAAAATAATGAAATAGCCGAAAATATGAATTTTGACCCATCATTGATGTCCTGAGCATAGTTTCAGACTCGGACTCGGAGAGTACTCGACAAGCGCAAAAATTATCAACTTGGCAAATACTCAACAAAAACTCAGCAACTTAGAGAGTACTTAAATTAAAATATCTTAAAGAAACATATTTTTGTTTTTCAAAAATTCAGCTACGAAATGTATGACATTAAAAAGTGACATCTTGAAAGAGAAAATGCATGGTTTTATAGCAAAAAATTGTGAAAAACACATTTTAACCAGTGCTTTACTTGCATCGATATTTTTACCCATGTTTTTTGTGTCTATAAAACCGTAAGAGTTAAACTTGTGAAAACTCGAGCAGCAAAAAATAGAGTACTCGGCAACTCAGAGAGTACTTGCGGAGTTTGCAAATTATGATCCTGAGTGCATAAGAAATTGGTCTATGTGCAAGTCGTCATTCTCCCAAGATGACACACTTGTCTAAAATGCTACGTTACCGGATACACAACTCAGAGGCTAGATGCGGATGCGGGTTCGCTGCAGATACGGTTACCTAAGGAGTTTGCAGGGTTTAGTATTTATTGGCATTATATTAATGATTAATCTCATCGAATATATTTTTCATACGCTGTATGTATTGGGAGCAGGCAGAGAGGCAGCTCCCGATGGTCAAGTTTAAGAGATGTTTATTTGATTTGTTTAATCAATATTATTATCACATAACTGATTTCCACATGGCAATGATCGTTAGCCACGAATAATATTGTTAGCCGCGAATAATATTATCTGGAAAGTATTAACGCCAATATGTCATTAGATTACTATTGTTCAGAATAGTCTATTATTAATTAGTTAATAATTTTGAAAAGATACGTATCAATTATTTAATTCTGTATATTTCTTTAATTTCTTTATATATATATATATATATATACATACATATATATA
>MU222977.1:352468-371016 GCA_018584345.1 Thuja plicata
ATCAAAATATGTATATATATATATATATATATATATATATATATATATATATATATATAAATAAATTACATATTTTTGTACTAACGAACCTGAACCCAAACCCCTTTTCAAAATTTTGGCGAACCGGCGAACCGGTTCTTCAAACTCGAACCCGAACCGGCAACTTAGTATAAAATTGGTCTTGGGAATTGTTCCTGGTTATTCTGAAATCTGTGCCCTTGCTGAAGTATAAGGGTCAAATTAGTTTCTAGAAGACTGATTCTTCTGAAGCTAATCTACAAATTGATTGCTGTTGTATAGTCAATTTCACTTCCGTCGTGCTGTTGTATGCGAATTGGAGAAAGCTCTGAATTCTGGACTGGATTCGTCTTGAACTGAGACGTGCATAAGAGGTCATTGTTTCCGCAGCAAAGGTAGTAATTACTGGAAGTCTTACCATCTGCTGCGTAAGGTGCTAAGCATTCATGCTTGCGGGAGATTCCCTAAGCAACACGGGTGGCAGCTAGGCGGCAATTATCTCCAGGCCGCACCTTCTTGCGGAGCCGCCATTGTTCTTGGCTGGGCTGTGATTTACAGCAGGCCACACCACTTCATTGGAGCCGCCATTGTTTCAGACTGGGCCGCGCTTTACTGCAGGCCGCATCACTTCCTTGGAGCCGCTCGAGTTCAGACTGGGCTTTGTGACTGGGCCGCGTATACTATTGCACGCGGGTGGAGAAGTGGTATCTTGATCGCGCCTTGGCATTTTGAGGAGACAGCTAGGTGGCGTGAGCCATTGCAAGGAGAAGTCTGGCGCAAACTGATGGTATTTACAAATAAACTAATTTGTATGTGATTTGAGATAATTGCACAAATCAGTAATAATTCAACAAACTTTCTGAAGTTATTTTCCAGAAGTGCATTCAATAGTTATTTTTGTTAAAAGAAATATGCTGGCTGAGGAATATCAAATCAGAACTAAATATATATATTAAATAAAGAAGTTCTTGTTATAAGTTATTATTCTCGTACAAAATACCATCGAATTATCAGTAGAGCCAGGTTGGGCTCATTACAAAAAAATATGTATAATTGAATATTTTTGTTAATATTAATGTGTTCAATCTCAAAATTGTTTTCATCTCACGAAGACATGAATTGAATCAGGTTGTATTTATCTTGCAAGTATATACTATATAGCATTGAAAAATTCATTGCCATTGCATTGAATCACTTCTGCTCTTCCCTATTCTAGACAGAACAAGTTTATTGCTATGCAACACTTATATGTTGATTCATCTGGAAAAAGACTTTTTTCATATCATGCTTCTGAATAGCAGCCACGCCTCATCATACATTGTCCATTTTCTGTTTCTATCTCGTAAAACTGTACATGTGTATTACTTACTATGAAATTTGTTATCATGTAGGTATCCTATTCCACCTTTTGATTTCACTGTTCAAGGAGTCACTTCTATATCAGTGGATATTCATAAGTATGGCCTAGGGCCAAAGGGTACAAGTGTAGTCCTGTATCGGAATCGAGAGATCAGAAAGGTTTGCTTTTATATATAACACTCTCGTATATCTCTTAGAACTGCTGAATATATATTTTTTTCCCAAGCCTGCTAATAATAATGGTGTGATTTAGTTAATATACGGATAATCTAAGCCTTCATTTCACCTTTACAAATCTGTTATATTTACAATTGAGCCATTACTTAAACAAAAAAATTGTTTTCATATTTCTCTTTTGTTTTAAAGAAATAGCTAAATCGGTTCAGACACTTCAGTAAAATCCTGCTAGTCTTGTAGTGGAGCATATTATTTACATGCAGGGCTTATTTTCCCGTGCTCATGGTAAGAAGTACAACTTTCTTCTTTTGATTTCTTTTGTATCAGAATGTTTTCTAAATCTTCTTCCAGTATTCTTCCATACTCAGAGTTTCGTATTTAAGAATTTGATAGCTTTTTTATGTGCTTTGATACAATTGTAAAAGGTCACTTACATTAATTTTGAGGGTAGAATAGACTAATACTTATGCCTAAAGGTTTTATAATGGGACATTTAGTATGCTGTACATCTATACAAATTTTTTCAATGGTTCATTAAGGTACTAGTCCCCATTCCATTTGTGGATTCTAATCCATATCTTATATCATTACAAGATGTGATTTTATATTGTTCTTGATACTTGAAAGTTGAACCCCTGGACTTGCACGTGAACAAGAATTGAACTTTACATATTTCTCAACATCTTCATTTTTTTCTGCAATTCTTAAAATTTAGACTTTCATTCTGGGGTTCAGTTACTGTCATATAGTTCGGGTTGTGATTCTTGTGATGATAGTTTTTTTATTTCTACAGTGAAAATTCAATCTATTTCCTCATAACAATATTGAGGAGTTTATTCTGATAACAAAGATCATCTACATGAGTGGGTCTACGTACTCATATCAGTTGTATCATAAATGTACTTTCTAAAGTAAATTGTTATTAAAATCAATGCATTGGGAATATGTGGACAATTTTAAATTTGTAGTCATATCTCATCTGTATTAGGAGGGAGAGAGAGGAGTTCAAATATGTACTTCAATTAACTAAACCAAAATTTGTGACACGGACATAAGATACACTTTCTTATCAAGCTCTGAAAATACTTTTAACGTTTTCTAATGTCTTTTCGTTTTTTACCTGGTTGGAGATGCTATAAACTCATTGGATTCAACCATTGCAATTTGGCAGCACCAATTTGTGGCTGGTAAGTGACTGTTGTCTAACTAGATCAAATTTCTATTTAATGTATTTAGGATGAAATAAATATTGAAAAATAGGATAAAGGCAAATGTATAGAATAGAATTGTGAAAAAAATTGCATAATGGTTCTGATTATATTTCTAAATCATTCTGTGGCTACATGGACTGCATATGCATTTTTCTTGCTTCATTACCTAGACATTTTCAGAAATGTTGATATTAGAATGTCCTTTTTTGTGTCATTTTCAATAAGTTTCCTGGATTTTCCTCTTGGTTCAATGTGAATGTATTGTTTAAAGGTTTTTAAAAGGAGTATCTTGTTAAGTTGAACTGTATAACTGCAATAATTTATCTAGCCACGAGAGAGGAGGGACAGAGCATATAATTTCAGGATTGGAATGTAATCATATTTTTCTTGTAAAGGCTTAGGGTTGACATATATTCATAACCTTTAAAGACCAAATATAAACTCTATGATAGCCCCTGGATTTCAATTGTACATGTATATTTGAATATCAGTAGAATGTGCTCAAGGTGCTTAACTTGCATTGGAAAACTCTGGTTTGATATGCTAGATATCAAGCCAAAACATGTGTGCACAACAATTGCACAGTTTAGCACATGTGCACACATAAAAAATCACACATGGATGTGCAACTGCATACACATGCAAGTGTGTTTTCTTGACACGTGTATTTTTGCATAGGCTTTTGTGTTTTCTTGTGCAATACTTATAGACAGAACCACATGTATCTAGAGATTTGCGCATATATTAAAAATATGCATTTGTTTTGTTTTGTGTGTCCCGAGATCCTTGGCAAAGAAAGATAAATTAAGCACTCCATGAATTATCCGATTACTTTCTAATGGTACACCACAAGCTCATGTTTGATGAGAATTACATGCACGCATGTGTGTGCACACACATGCACACAAGTACATACACATGCAAGTGTGTGTCATATATATGTTTGCATGGGTTTTTGTGTTTGGTTGTGCAATTAACATTGACAAGATCATATGCATCCAGATATTTGCGCATAGAATAGAAAATATCTGTGCATTTGTTTTTGGCATTTTGCTATGTCCCAAGATCCTTGAAATTGCAAGATAAAGAAATAGTCCATGAATTTGTATCTAGATACTTTCTAATTGTACATCAAAACCTATCGCATCACCTGGTTTTTATACAATCAAATATAAGTTATTGTGGAATATTTAGGGGAAGAGGGAACTCAATAGCATAGTTAGAACTGAAAAGTACACCATCAAAAAGTATATTTCAAAGCCTTTGAAATAACGTGATGTGCCCATATTCAGTCAAAAGTAGAGAAATATAACTTTAGTCAAAACTATATCTAAAATCTCGATGAGGATGACATTGCTTACTTGAAAAAGGAGATAAGATGTTACGTGGATTTAAATAATGCATTTATTTCTATCAAGAGTTGTAATTATCTTCTAGATGTTTTGCCTCTAAAACCAGTACCAAAGTTGTAGTCCTATAACAAATATTTGAAGGTCTATAAAAACATAGATATTTTGTATTTGTTTTTACCATTTTGTTCTTTAGGTAGACTGGTTCCTTTTATAGAACGATTTCTCACCTTGAATATATATGCAAACATCTTTGCCAAAACTAATAACCTTGTGGTACTTTTAGATTTGTGATAGCAATGGTGAAACCATAGTTATACAACTCAGACTTGGCAGACTGATTTTTGGTTTAGGCATAGACTTAGCACTCAAACTTGGCAACTAGAATACCATACATCACTAAATTAATCTTTAAGACTTAATAAACTTATTGATTAGAAGCTACTTTGATTACATACACAAGTATACATGATTCAAATGATTACAAAAGTGGATTTGAGTTGAAGGAAACTATATATATATATATATATATATATATATATATAGACACACACACACACTCTCTCTCATTCATTGTAGGTGTACAAAAATCATGGATTATGATCTCTTTGGCATCATAAACAAAAAACAAAACATGGAGCCATGAACTATGGTAGAGAAGAGTTTGTGTCACTTAACCTAGCTTCACTAGCTTTGTGTGGGGTTTTGAGCTTGTATCTCAAATAAGTTTGCAATGCTGCTGCAGCAATATCAGCATTACCATAAAGTATTGATGTAATTCAATTACTTATGTAAAACTTGAGAGAATAAGATAAATGTTTCTTTTCCATTTAGCATGGCCTTAAATAATATATATATATATTTTTTATAGTTCTTTTTAAACCATAACTAGGGTTTGGGAGCATGCATTTTTTTATAATTTTGTCACATTTAACCTAACTCCAAGATTTTAGACTCCAAACCCTTACATGTGAGTGTTGAAGCCATAGAGAAATAATTAGGCCCTAACAATGATCTTTTGGACTTCAAATTAGAGTTTAGATTTTTTTTTTTGTTTTTTTTATGGATTTCAAGGGATTTTTATATATCTGAGTTTGATGATTCTGTCAGCCTTGGCAAGTTTGGCAGATACTCACTGAAACTTGCAACAGAGACTAAAGGCCTTGTCCAGGCGCCTCACCCTGGGACTTAGTGAATTTGCCGAGCACCTGGAAAGTCTTGTAGGTATGGGTCAAATCCATCTTTGGGACATTATCCTTATCTAAACTGGACTAACCCGCCCATATAAGTTCTCTGATGCCACAGTATTTCCATTTACTAACCTGACTGCTACAAATTTGTTACCTTTCTTTTTGCTGTATATAGGTTCTCCGATGCCACAGTATTTCCATTTACTAACCTGACTGCTACAAACTTGTCACCTTTCTTTTTTCTGTATTAATGACTGAAATTGTATTGAAATTCTGATAGATGGGAAAGTCAAAATCATGAAGGTAGTGCTTTCTGCCTTACTCTAGAACCTAACAACTAGACATTTATTAGTCCATGAAATAAATTGCTAATGATAAGGTACATTGGTGAGAGTGTTTATGAAGTTTATTTTTGGTATATGCTAATTGCTAAGTCTATACTATATATAGATTTAGTTCTTTTGCATTAGGAAGGTGTAAAAGAATATCTGCTAATAAAAACCTGTGAATTCTCCAGCTGTTTGAAATAATATAGAGAGATAATATGCACTACTGCTCTAAGGTAATTGGGAATCTCACTGAGAGAGATTGTATATTCTTCTACTTGAAATGTGCCATTTATGATTGAATTGAAAAGGTTTATTTGGTTTTGGCCTTAAGAGGGTCATTTTTAGCCTTGCAAAGGGAATTTTGTTCGCCACTCTTTGAAGATTGTTTGTAATCATGGAGAGAGATTTCTTTTGCTTCCACTTTAAGAGGAGAACACATGCTCCCATAGAGAGGTAATCACCTAGAGAGCACTTGCTTGGCATCTTTGACATCCTAATTGATTTAAATGGGTTTCTTATTTATCTTGGGTTTTGTGAATATAGAAAGTTGGTTGAAGGCATACATTAGTGAGGTCAATTATCAACATGATGCTGATGTTAAACACAAATTAATGCTCATCTCTAGTGGGTTATGTAGTGTCCAGGGTATACTCCCTTTTCTTGAGGTAGCTTATATGTATATATCGGTATCCTCATTTGCATTTTCTCTCTACCATGTGTTTGTGCGGGTTTAGGGAGGGCAATCAAAACATGGTATTAGAATCGATTAAATCTTTCTAGACCAACATGCAGACATGATTAAAAATGATGGGTGATTTATGCAAATATCTACAACTGAAAGGTATGTAAAAACCCTTACATCCCTTCTTACCTTCCCTCTTTGATAATATTTGGTTAGAAATTAATGATATTAGCTGTATTCGAAAGTTGTATACTAAGAAATTAAGAATACACCATATATCCACTTGCTTTACATTGTCCGTTTTAGTCCCTCCAAATCTGTCAGCATTTTGAAACTAAATGTTCAAGGATACTTTATCTTGGTTGGGACATGATTATCACTAATTTGGCCATGTTTCAAAGAAATCTAGGATCTTATCACGCTAGATGACACAAATGTCCAAACCTTTCAAAAACACATGTAATGCCTAATTAAAGAAACTTAAGTAGGGCATTGTATCATGAAAATTCCATTCTTCTTATTTCCCTTTTAGAAAATTTAGTTACAATGACATGTTATAGGGTAATTGTGGCACTAAATGTAAAAAATATAAAACATAGGCGTATTAAATTAATATTGCTAAGTAAAAAATTTAAAATCCAACAATGGTTTATAGAATCTAGACCCTTGGAAATGGATGTATTCACATGACAATCACAAAATATTTTCAACAAATAAAAAGTCAGTTAACCAAATCTCAAGAATACAAGGCTTGTTGCATGCATTGAATGCTTTTGGAACATTTCTTCTTCATGATCAGGATGGTGTGGAGTAGCAAGGAAGGATAGAGCTTTTGGTTCTTGCAGCCCGTCCCAAAATATTCATACAGAGATTTTAGCTGCCACAAGACCTCCATTCCTAATAGACAATTTGTGGAGTACATTTGGACCTTAATGACATCTTTGGTAAACTAATAGAGGGAGACCTTGATGTGATAGGGACAAAAATACTAATAACGTCTATAAGATGAAATGAGTTTCATTTTCTATTTCATGAGGGAGTTGTAAGATGATGGGATTGTTGTGGATCAAAATCATTCATCATTTGAAATAACCCCTACCAGGATATTTTGACTAAACTTGCAATTTATACAATTTCTGCTATGCGGGCATTTTGTCAAATGGTTTGCATTCTGTCTGTTCTAAGTTTTGTATCAATTTGCTTCGAAGAAGTTTTATGAATTATCCACATAGAAACTTCATTTACACAATTTATTGTAAATATAATCATGGAGAATTTCTTCTATAATCCTTCGTATTGCTGGTCCAGGATAATAAATTCAGAATTTACAAACAACAATAATGATATTAATTAAATCCTAATATTTAAGTGCCAAATTTGTGTCAAGCAGCTCAAGCAGCTAATACTGATTAATTAGAGGAGAGTTGGTGGAGGATATAGTTGCCGAATTTTAGGGGCTCTCACCCAATAACTGGTAATGCATTGAATCCGAGCTAGTCTTCAATCGGTGCTTAACTGAAATCTGGTGAAGCTTAAACCGGTGAGTGAACCTGAAGTCAAACATCAACCTTATTGGTTGTATGGCTCCCTTGAGTATACAGCTCCCTTTCTGAATAGTATCGCTATTGAAATGAGTAGTACAACAACCTCCAAAACCTTTATTTGAATAGAAATCACCCTAAAATTTATTGTTTATTCTCCATAATATGGCGGGAGGAAATAGTGTTAGTAGATAATACCAAAGAATGAAACGAATCCTACAATGAAATCCCATGCCTTTTAAATAAAGTGCTTTACCTTTCTTTTTGGCAGCACACTCCTATATGCTGTACAAGAAGCTGTACAAGAAGTTAGAAGAGTCCTGACTGCAGTAAAATTCCTCCAGAAAGGTGGTGATTCTCTTGTTTGAATCCCATTTTAGCATTTCCATTGGTTGGGGATTGAGTGTGGAGTTCTAATAACAAACAAACTCCATTAAAAACTATGATTTTTTACCCTTTTATAAAATCCAATGCCCACTTTATAGGATACAACAAACTTTTAAAAAGTGGCAGGAAGGTTTCCTTACAATACTACGCCCATTTTTTGGGCTAGAATTGTACGGTTGGGTGCCAATTTAGCTAATAAAAATATATTTTTTATTTTTAATTCACTTTTCTATCGCGCACACAGTAGAATTTCTGCTTTTTCTCATTTGCACACACAATAGTAGAGATTAATATTTGTTGGCAAATCTTCAATAATTCATACCTGAATTTCAAAGCCAGCATCTGTAAACTAAATTCTAACAAACCTGTATCAATATGCACATGTGTGAACTTTGGATGAATTCACCAAGGATTGGCTGCATGGATTCTTGTCCGCAAAACCAATATTCACCTTAGGGTTTTCCTTGTAGGTTGAATAGCTGAACAATAGCTCAGAATCCATAGAGGGTTTCACCAAAAGGAACAACGAGGAAATGATCCAATGAGTTTTCACAACCTCCTTTTAAAACCCCTTGTGGAATTTTTCATAATTTAAATTGTAAAATCATTTGTTAAATATTAATCCGTTAACTCCTTAAGGGAGACTTATAAGATTTTACTTTTCGGGCCAAGTAAAGTCACTTTATAAAAATAAAATATTCAACTTAAAAGCATTATTAAATAAAAGCAAGTTGCCTAAAAACATTAATTTAATCAATTAACTTATTTTTCAAAAACTCGGATTGAAAATGGGACATTACAGTCCTCCCTTCCCAAAGATTTCTTGTCCTCAAGCAATCTAAACCTGTATGCCAGTAGTATGATCTTGAATGAATTTGTAGAATGCTCCAAAATATCTCCGCTATGCTACTCTGATACAATTTGGAAATTTTGTGCACAACTCTTTGTTTTCATTTCCTGTAGCCTAACATGATAATCATTTTCGTTGTCATTTTCTGTAGCCTAACATGATAGCCATCTTGATGAACCGAGTTGAGAAACCTGCAAGATTTGGATTCTTTCTTCTGTAGAAGGGAGCATCTCATACCAGAGTGTTCTATTAAATCTTTTATTTGTCCCACTCTTATGTGTCACCAACAGGGCCAAATTATTTGCATACAGGCTGAAAGCAAAAAGATGAGCATACCTCACAATCCTACTTGTTTAAAATTCACATACTTGCACTTTTGATTTTAGTCTTAGGTATCCCAAACAATCACCTAGATCATATATCATTTTTTTTCTCACCATATGTGTTTCTTGAATCAGGACATCCCTCACAAATCTGATTATGAAAAGATATTTTTGCATCAAAAAACGATGACGTATCATAACTCAAAATTCTCATCAAGCCCAATAAATTGCATTCTTAATGTTTTTTCCATGTGCTAACATCATGTTGAATCTCCATGATACTGGGACTACTGAAATCACTCAGCAATTCTTCATCACTCCCAAATCCTTCATGTCTCCAAGGGTAGCTTGGCTGCAAATCACACTCCTTTTGGAGCTCATTAATTCCTTCGTTTACTTGTTTGACCTTAGTAGTCTTTGTATCACTTTCTTGTTCCTTTGATATGGTTGCAACAAGTGACTGAATTTCTGCTTTTGTAGAGAGAGTAGTGAGCTAAACTTAAGATTTTAAGCTCATCATATTCTTCCTCCTTTTCTGTGAATGCACTGAAAGTTTCTTATCCACACTTAATGGCCCGGTGCAACCTAACACATCTACATGCATTTCTAACATGAATGTGCAATGTCCTACTATTAGGATATGACAGAGAAACATATCAATTTTAGTCTGAAAGAAAATGCAAGTAATTTGATTTCATTTCTTTGAAAGAACCTTTGATAGTTTGCAGATTTGATAAAGCAGCTCCAACAATTAAACCTTTATGTCTCTCTTCAATTTGAGCATTCCATAAGAGGTATTCAATGAATTGGTGTCTGCTATCAAAACATCTCAAGCTTGCACAACCTTTTCTTTGGTAACCAAAAATTTGCTCAAAACTTTAATTCACTGGGCCTTTGATCAAAATCAGCCAAGGGATTTGGCTCTTAACACAATTAATTTCTCTCTCTAGAGGGTGAGTGTAAGAATCCCTACCAATCCCCCCCCCCCCCCCNACCCCCCCCCCCCCCCATTTTTTTGCAACCTTTCTCACTGAAAGTTTTGTCAAACAATTTGCATATATTTAAATATGTGGTGGTCTGTTTGCTATGCTTATGATTCGCGCAGTTTATTTAACAATAACACTATTTAAAACAATATAAATTGCATTGGACATTCAAAATGACATAACAGTAATTACACTTTCCCGAAAAGGAAGATAACATCAATTTCATAGATCAGTTTGCTGCAATAGAATTCGGATTGTAAGGGGGTAATTAACAAATATCTAGCCTCATCTGAATAGATACAAATGAACTGAGCAGCAACCACTAAGTTTGGATCTTAAAATCAGACCAACACCCTCCCAATCACCAGTAACTTGCATGCCACAACCTAAAACTAGAATGTCATCAAGTCAGTCTGCTTCAGGATTGCGCCAGTCCAACTTAAGGTTTTGACCCCTCACAAACTCACCTAAACCCTGGCAATTGGTTTCTAAATCCCACGTCCACCTGCAGGAAGTAAGAACTAACTGTATGCCCTCCAAAAGTGAAACCAAATGACATGTTTTTATGTCAGAAAACCCCTGGGACTTGCTCTCATATTCCCACTTCCAGGTCTTCTGTCCTAGCAACACCTTAATAGAAGGAGAACACACTCATCAGTCCTGCTGATTCTTACCCTGAGACATGGAAAGGAATCAGCACCAGCAATATTATTTCCACACGAACCCTAGAGTTAATCGCACAACTAGTGGTGTTGCTACACCCAGTAGAGAAAATGGTGATGATCGCCTAAATCCACCCTATAATTTCAACGCCCAGCTTGTAAGTCAATTGCACAAAACGTAGGTGTCTAGCAAGAAGAAATATCTAATCCTCATGAAGGACAAAAATTGCAATCTTTGGTCAATTTGTCTCTTCAAATGTTTAAATCTCAATCAATCAATTCCACCTGCAAATCCTTCCAGCACAAATAGTAACTCTAAATGAGTCATACCATATTAACCAGTAATGATCTTTTACCACTGTGGCTAATCTTCTCCAAGAGGGATTTTGTCATCAAGAAGGTTGAGATGAACCGAATTCAATCTCATAGAACCCCAAGGGTTTCACAAGAGAAAATTAAATAATCTGCATATACCAAACAAGCTATCTGAATCTTTTTATATACTTTTTTTTCACTAAACTTTCAAGAAGATATATTTTAAATTCATTTTTGATGAAATAACCCTTTTAGTGCTCCAAAAGACTGTTTTATGAAATAATAATTATATTTGATATGCATGGTCCTTATTTCAAGTGTCTGTGATTTAAAAATTTTAATTTCCTTTCCAATGAGTTATTACACTAAGATGCTTTTAAAATTATTTTATAAGATTAACCTTAGTGAAATTAAATTAAAGGCAAAGCTCAATAATTCAACTGAATTGTGAAAATTGCTGAACAATATTGGAATCAAAATTTGACTATTTTTGATCTGCAAATGCCGATTCTGAATTTTTTCTGAAGTTTCTGATTTTTTGGGGGTTTTTGCAATTTCTAATTTATTTGATTTTGTCTTTTCGGATATAGAAGATAAAACAGGATAGAATAACAGGAACAACTTGAAGTTATCAGCCAATCTGAAGTTATTTTGTACAGCAACCAAGTCTTGTCTCATAATTCTGATGTTGCAATGATATTTCTGATTTCCAATGCCTAGGGGTTGCCAAGCAAGCCCAAAGTGAAACCTTTAGCTGGGGCTAATGAATTTGGTGTTGATCAAGATGATACTGATGGATCTGTATAGTCTGATACACATCAGAAGGCTGATCTGTATGTGCTCCAAAAACCCACGTCACCTCTAGATGCAATTGTACTTGCAAACAAAGGAGCGGCTAGGTGTAGGAATAGATGTTATTGGATATATTGTGCCTGGATGCTCAGACCTGTCCCTTATCTCTAACAATAACAGTAAAACTCTGCCAATACCCTTTGTAGCTATCTGAAAATGAATTCCTTCTACCAATTCTCTGAAGAAAATAATAAGTCAAACCCTTGGGAGGTATTTCACTCTTGTAGATTCTGCCTTGGGAGGTATTTCACCCTTGAAAGCCAGGGTTCTGCAAACTCTAAACTTCTCTTGTAAAAATGACTTCCAACATGACCAAATGAGAGCCCAACATGTTCTTTTATTCCTTCTCCGACCCTAACTCCATTTTAGGGTTTCTTTATTTTATTGCTCTCCTAAGTGGTGTCCACTTCATGGGCCCCCTTTTTGCTAAAAAAGTTTTTGTAAAACAACCTTATTCCTCCCTAGGTGCCCGTACCACTTGGTGGCCCTTCTATTAAAACATTTTAATTAAATCATTATAATGTTTTTGATTAATTAAATAGCCTAACAAGGGGGCTGACCCTTACATAAACAAGGCCTAAAGGCGGGAAATCAGGCCATCGATAGCACATAGACGTGCTAGAAAGACAAAAAAACATAGCACAAAGACAAGAAGCCTTTCAAAGGAAAGGTCAAACTCACACTTCAAGAGAAGATGAACAAGAGTTTGAAGAATTATTCTTCCTACGCCGTTAGACAACTGTCTAGGCGATACCATCCTTAAGGCTCCCCAACGAAGGAAACCCTGCTAGGGCAGCTGCCAGCATAGTGGCCAGAGTGCTAAGTAGGCTGAACAGTGTCAGCAAAAACTTGTTGCAGTACTAGAGCGAAAGTAGTAGGGTCAGAGCGGGCCACAATGTTAGAAGGGGTTGCACCTGTAGAAGTAGGGGCAGGCATCCTGGGATGTAGTAGGAGCAAAACTCGGAAGAGCCGCAAAAGCCTGATTATGATCCGCAGCATCAGCAACATCCAAATTTTCCACAGGGGTTTCATCTTCGTCAGTAGATTGAGAGTCTTCAGAGGAAGAATCAGAGATAGAATCAGAAGCACGGACTATTAGATGAGCAGCACTTGCAACCCTCCACGAAGTAGTAGCACCTTTTCGTTGTAGGAGAGCGCAATTAGTAGCCAGGTGCCTCATAGAGAAACAATGCCAACAACGGAAGGGAAGGGCCTCATAGTCCAACGCTTGAGTCCATGGCCTCTCCCCGACCATGAGCATGACATCCCCAGGAAGCGGAGTGGAAATATCCATTTCAATCAAGATGCGGGCGAAACTAGAATGACCCAATGTAGCGGTAGCTTCATCCATCTTTAGGAAATGACCAAGAGAGTTTTCGATGGCTTCAAAGCAAGACATCTCCCAAAAATGGAGTGGGAGATTAGGAAGGCGAACCCACACTGAACGCACATTGAGTGGTTTAGTGCTTCATAAACAAAGTACTTTTTTTATTTTATTTATTTATAAAGAAAGTACTTTATTTTATTTTATTTACTTATAAACAAAGTACTTTATTTTATTTTATTTATTTATAAACAAAGTACTTTATTTTATTTTATTTATTTATAAACAAAGTACTTTATTTTATTTTATTTATTTAGAAACAAAGTACTTTATTTCATTTATTTAAAATATTAAAGCTAATATTTTAATACTCTTAAGTTAAGTGAAACTGATGATGCACCAGGTCCTCGGGTGTTGTCTAATAATAGCAGGCCAATTGCTAGTATCCTAAAAAATAGGACCCCTCCCAAAAATAGGAAACTATATCTGATCTTCCGAAATGGCTCATACAACATAGTAAACCATCTCCCAATCTCAAATTGAAAAATAGGGACCATCCTTAAAAATAGGAGACCGCCTCTGATCATCTGAAATGAATCATCAAGCCCGCTGCAATGCCCCACACACTCTGGATGGTCAACAAGAAAACTACAAGCCTCTAAAAAAATAGAAGTCCCTCTTAAAAAATAGACACTGATGATTATAGTCATAGACACTGATGATGAATAATGAAAATTAGGCTTGACTAGTTGGGTTTCTATAAATAGATGCTCTCTCTAAGAATCTTGGAGAACCAGAGTAGTTGCAAACTCCTTTGTCCCTCCTTAGCCACACGTTTCCTTGTATCTGATTTGGATATGTATCCAATACAACTCGGATATACGTTGAATATTGTACCCATGTGTCCCCAAAATCCCTTGATATTCCAACTATGCCAAATATTGTGTGATTTGATTTTATGAAAATTTGACATAAATCTTTCCAAATTTAATTTAAAAAAACTTCATGCAATTTTTTAAATTTTTTTGGCATAAACAAAACCTACACCGAATGAGCAAGACAGATGAATGTTTTTCTATTTCAGTGATCCATTTTTTGGGGCTATCTTCCAATGCAACTCTACTATTTTTGCATATTGTAAAGTGTTAAATTAGCTTATAGTTATTTATGTGTATTATGTAATAACCCACCCTGTTCTGGAAATGCAATTTTTGAAACCTTTTTTCGTTGTCTGTTTTTTCGGATTTTTTTTTTGAGTTTTTTGGAGTTTGGAATTGATAGAACAAATTATGTAGAAATTTTGAAAAGCTTGGAAACTGAAAATACTGAATAGAAATTTAAAACTAGGCAAAAACAAATTAAATTTTCCTCTAAAACCTTAAAATATAAAAGTTGTCATTTATTTAATCATTACATACCAAATCTGATTACAAGCAAATCTGATTGGACGTACAGATCTGATTTGTCCTTTTCACATACATAAGTTGTCTCCTTTATGCGACATTAGAGTTTATCAGCAAACCCTATGACTGATTACGCCCAGATCTGACCCTTTCCCTGAATTTTGTGAGTGAGATCTTGCTGCAGTATGGTGCAAAATAAGGCTACAGCAATAATACATCCAGATCTGAAATTTCTTGCACTCTGAATGCCCACCAAATCCCCATGCCAATAGTTAAGGTTTGCTGCAATTACTCCAGGGGTGTGCAACTAGCTGTAAGAGAAGAAAATACTGATGAACAATCTCGAAATTGCCCTTATTCTGAAAATTACAATGAATTCTGCCATTTCTTACTGTTTCAATCTAAAAATGGATCCTTCTATTGATTTCCTCTGAAAGAATTCAATGGAGCTCTCCTATTTCTTCGAAATTAGCACGAGTGAAACCTCTGTGTGAAGTTTCCCGTAGAGCAACCCTTGGGTGGTCTTTCACACCTGTAGGCCACTAAATCAGAGTGAAAATCGTCCTTGTCTGAAGTTGGTTCAGAGGAGCCCTCCTCTTCACCTTCAAGCTGAAAAGCCAGTTTCAAATAATGATTTCTAAAGATGATGAAATGAAAGCTCAGAATGTACTTTTATTCCTCCTCCAACCCTAACACACCTTTTAGGGTTTTCATTATTTAATAAAATGTTATTCAATTACCTCCAAGGCTGCTGTACCTTCTCATGGCCCCTTCAATTTACTTTTAACTAAACATTAGGATGTTCATTTTATTTATTCTGCTTTATTTCTCCATTAAGAGGCGTCCACTTTATTGCAATATTTGTGACTTAAATAAGTTATTTATTAATAAAATAATAAATTACTTTATGAATTATTTTAAAGTAACTTAAATTACTCTAAAGTCACTTTATAAATTAACTTTCATTTATTAAATTAAAACATTAAAGTTAACTATAGAATAACTTTAATATTTTAGTGTTTATTTTGAAACCATCACTTGACCTCTCCAACTGCACTTGGTTTCTGGGTGATGTCTAAATACAGCAAGCCAACTGTTAGTCTCCTAAAAAATAGGAACACTTCCTAAAAAATAGGAAACCATCTCAGATCATATGAAGGTTCATACTGCATAACAGGTCATCTCCCAGTCTCCTAAAAAATAGGAGGTTGTCTCTTAACATCTGGAAAGGCTCATAAAGCCCCTTGCAAGGCTTCACAAGCTCTAGGTGGTCAACAGACTAACTACCTGTCTCCTAAAAATAGGAAACCCTCCTAAAAGTAGGAGAGTGACTCTGAACTCCTGAAACGCTACAGAAACCTACCCAAAGGGTCTCAAGACCCGTGAATGGGCTCCGTATTCACTGTATTAGGCTACGGGAACCCTGCTAGAAGGCTAACCTCTACAAAAGATATTGACCTAGGAAATGGGGACATTATATTATGTAGCATTTGTGTCTATATTGCTTTTGAAGTAATGGAAATCTCCTCTGAGAACTTAGAAAATTGTGTTAAATATGTTTGTGTTTTTTATTATTGTTGTATCTAGATTTATCCATATTGGGGGTCTTAAAAAATTAACGTATCCATACCTGATATCGTATCCATATTTGTATCCATATTTGTATCCATATCCGTGTCCATGCAACTTTGTGAACACACCAAAAGCTAGAAAGCACTGCAAAAAGTGTCGTAGGAGTCCTCAAGGCCAGCCAAAACTTATTACCTATAAAAAAATCCATGTAGAACATATCTCACATGCTCCAAGAACCCAGAAGTTCCCCTCATCAAAGAGCATGCCATCTCAGTAAAATATGAGCTAGACATAAAATTGCAATTCAAAATAGCTAAAATGGTGACATTACAGTTAGCAAACATTCATTCCATCATGTAGAACCACAACTAGTTTCTAGAAAGCAATGCGAATCCTTGGATGTTCAAGAAACTAAGCATTAGTTACTTTTTTATAAGTTTTGATAAGTTTGCAAACGTTTGGTGATTTCCAACATGTAGTTTTTGAGATGAAAAGGCTTGATTTTATTTACGCTCCTTAGGTAGGTAATCTCCTCGAAAAGAAATAGATAAAGAGAGTGGGGATTAATGTTGTAGCAACACTCTGATACTAGTAATGATTTGATAGATCTTTGTGACATTGTTGAATTCATATGTACTTGCCTCAATTTTGCCATGCAAGCCAAATCATGTATCTTTACAAGGCAACATTACTATGAGAGAAAAAGGTGGTAACCCATGCAAATATAACTGCTTAGAGGTAGCCATTATTATTTTAGGAATTCATGCCTATTAATTATAGTACAACAAGTATTGTTGACCCTATATCAAAGGGAAAAATCTAAGTTACTAGATCCTTACATTTAGCCCCGGATCCTAATTTTGGTGCGATTATGATTCTGACTCCTTCCTGATTCTGCCCAGATTCCGAACAAGCATCCAGATTCGAATACAGATGCCGGTCTGGAATTCGGATGAATCCACAGGCATCCAAGGCTGTGGGTGCCTATTTTATTTTTAAATCTAAAAAGCATCTAAACCCTTTGACCAATAAAGCATGCATTTGGTCATTTGATGATCATTCATTCATCTCTCAAGCCTTTTTCACCATTTTTGCTTTGTTCTACAGGTATAGCATTTTTCTTTTAAGGTGATTGCTACAAAGGACTAAGACTTGGATTAGTTGGGGAATGCAGATTTAGTGGTCAAAGGTAAGTGAATTCCCATGGAGAAGAATAGTACCTACAGAAAAACTTGTGATAACCATTTTGATCAATCCACGAAAGTAATGTAAAGTTCACATGAGGCTGGAAGAAATTACTGCTCTAGAGCTGACTACTATCTTATTGACTGGTTTATTGCTCTAGTAGCAATCTAGAGCCAAAAACATTGAAGCTGATGATGGTGATCACTAGTGATGGTGACAACAAAGACCATAGTCTAGTTACACACAAGATGATCGGTGAGGTCAGCTTTGACTAAGAAAACATAGTGAGGACTCAGTCCCATTATTGTTGCTTTGTAATTGTCTGGTGAGGCCCAATCCATATAGAGGAGCAGTTGAGGTGAGACCTAGTCACATCTAAGGATAAGCTTAGTTGGGCCCAATCCCGCTACTGATATATTTGCCAAGTTACTGGTTTGGATTTGGCTACATCAATCTGCCAAGTTATTTTGGGGGCTGGGTATGTTTTGGGTGCGTTCATACAAGAGGCATATAAAAATCACATGTGTGTACTTGTTCACAAAGTTGCGTATGAACTGTTGTGTGTCCTAGTTCATACTGATTTGATACTTCTTGATATATATATATATATATATATATATATCAAAGTAACGAGATTCGAAATCGGCAAGGCCGAATTGAATCGTGAATCGGCCATGAATTGGAATCGAATCGGCCATGAATCGGTAAATTTAAAAAACCCTTAAAATTTAGAGATTTTAACAATTTAAAACTTATTTCATGCACTCTTTATTGAATATAACTTAAACACACTATAACATCATCAAATAGAAGCTAACATACATAAACAAGGA
>MU222977.1:371066-381462 GCA_018584345.1 Thuja plicata
ATTTAAACAACAAAAACACTTGTAATCATAGCATCATGAATCATGATCATACCATCATATACTTCAAGTGCAAGTTCAACATCAAAGATTCAAGAATCAAAACATTAAAATTAAATCATAACATCAGCTCAAGTATCATTGTTTGAAGTTCAACTAATGGATTAATAATTTATTAATATTCTTCTTCTTCATCACTATCATCTTTTATATGGAGCCTAATAAGTCTCGAAGGTTAATTTTTCCCCACTTTTATCGGCGCAATTTCCACCCCAAATTATTAAATGGGGATTTGGGGGCAAAGCCCCCAAGACGGGGTCAAGATGAAGATCCATGAAAGGTATGTCTTTCAGTATTGGATAGTTGCATCCATTGGTCGTTAAGAGACATATCTTTTCGAATCGCACCTCGCCATGAACATTTATTTTCATACATATCTTATCTTCTATATTAGTTTCATACATAAGAGACATCTTTTATTTGAATTTTCTTAATTGCCGATTCATGCCGGTTCAAGCATGTGGTTCAGGCGATTTTTTGGATGAAATGCCTAAATCGACGATTCATGCCAAAAAACCGCCGATCAGATTCACCGGCTCCAAAAAAATTGGCAAGGGTGAACCGAATCGCTGAACCGGCTATTCTGGCGATTCAGTGGCGATTCTCATTACTATGATATATATATATATATATATATATACCGGAACCCACCCAAAGAACCAAGATTGGTAACTTAGGGAAAAATACATTTGATAGCTTCAACATGGTGACAATCGATCTCAATCTCAATGGGAAAAGACAAATACCCACCTATTGTACCCAATTGCCTTTTCCAAGGTGCAACAAAAGTCTTTGGAGGAGGTTTACTTGTAAGATAGCCCCTTGATCTGAACAATTTTTTTTATCTTCGTCTCACGAGAATTTTGCCAAAAAGTTTGCTTACAATCTGAATACTGAGTTTCAGATTTGTTTTCAATATGCTGATGTAAATGTGTTTGTTTTTTTGCTAAGTAAATTTTAGCTCGTTCAATAAGGGAACAACACAACAAATACTTGCACAATAACATAGAAATAACACTTATGCAAGATTATAGAAGTAGAGTCTGATAACAATATACCACATTCAGATTTTATCGATTTGCTTAGCATAGTAAACAGATACAAACATTGCAAACCTGCCATCTATTTCAGAACTGTGTATGGTGAGTTGATGCCTTCATTCATGCTCTAAATGTGATGCTTCAGATTCCATACATGTGCAGCTAGGTGAGTGCTTGTTTGGCAATGCTGTACGGTCTCCTTGATTGATAGAAGTCGTCCCTGATGATTCTCTGACCTGTATGGTCCTGTAGCAGCTATCTAAACCCTGGTATGACACCCTTAATGACAGCTCCAGTCATGTATGGCGTGAATATGGCAGCTGTAGCCTGTGCGACACTCCTGGCAGCCTCTAAACTGCTGTATGACACCTCTAAATGTAACCACAGAGCTTGTCAATGCTAATTTCTCAGTCACAGATATTTGGTAAGGAAAACCAGTATGATAAAGATCGGCTACAGCAGCAATACTTAGCTTCCTATCACCATTTCTCAGAATCGGCTCCCAAGAAGTTCCACAAACTCATTCAATGGATGTAGCAATTTTCAGACAATAGATTTTTACCTTGAATCTTAACCAAATCCTCCTAACTGTGTCTTTCAACAACGAAGAGAATGATAGCAAAGAGCGATTTTGTCCTCCAAGCCGAAGAATATATATTCTCTAGACAATTTCATAGATTTCATATAATTTCCAAGCATGCCAAAAGAGAGCTCTTAAATCTATTTTATAATGCTCTCACAAGAGCTCACACACTCGTTTTGTCAATGCGGACATAACACCCTTTTAACAACTTATGTCTCTGATGTGTTATAAAATAAAGGGGACTATTCAATTTAAATATTTCCCACAAACTATAGACTATGCATTAATAAAGTTAAATATTCAAATTTAACTAAGTATCTTTATTAATGCACAATAAATTATATTAATGATAAATAAATCCTCCTGTTGATATTAGACATTTTCCATTGACATTTCATTGCCACTGGAGGTTCAATCATGCCCAAAATGACTTACTATAAATAGTAAGTGTGCCTAAACTGCCTCATAACACCTCAGAAAGATCTGCAATTGAAACTACCTGGGCCAAATGGCCTCTAAGTCCCTTTTATGCTCTGGTTAGCCTACGGAACAATGTGGAAATAGGTTAATGACAACATCATACAATGAATGCTAGAAAGGGGACATTACATGACTCCTTTTCAAGACTATGTTGGTTATCTAAACTAAACTACTATATTCTACTGATGCAATTATGTGAGTAGTCTACCTTTAGTGCTAATATAAACTACACTAATCATTATAGGGAAAAGGGTCATAGGAGGGTGGGGTTTAGACACAAAAAGAAAAGAGGGGATGCACTATAAAAGAAAATCAATTTAACTCTCCTTTTTTAGTTGAACCTTCATCCGTTGTTACAAGGTGTAGCTAAGGCATGCTCAACTTCCTTCTGCGATCTAACAAACAAGCTGAAATACATTCTACTTGAATAGTAAATATAGTAGAACACACATTCAAAACATGCTCATTAAATTAAACTACTTCCATCTGAGTACCTTGAGTAGGCACATAGTATAACAACCAAGTAGGGTCCCAGGACCCTCAATAGAATGAGATGTTAACACAATGTAGAGATGATGTCATACTGAACAAGCCAAAAGATGTTAATAGAAGGTTAGACCCTATTTATACATCATGAGCCCTCAAGATCACACCCCAACATTTGATTGGGGCTCCAAAATAATTACAATATGCAAATGAGAGACATTTTGAGTGAAGAGGAGGAGATGCTTAATGATTGGATGAATATGATTGGAGTTTTGAGATACTTGATGGTGATAATTAAGTGCATTCCATTCTCTACAATGACGACAATGGATAAACTAGAGGGATTTGTTAACCATTTGGTGTATTTTTGGGAGATTTGGGAAATAGAGATCATCAAATGAGTGTGTGAGCGGCCATTTGTAGTGGTGTTTGCTTTATCAAGCAAGATATTCCTCAATAAAACTTTCAATCCGTTGAAAGCTTTGGCGCGCGATAGAAAAATAACATTTATCATACAAGAAATTGAGCAAAGGTGCTTGGATGGTGAGAAAAATTGGGTAGGAATCTAGAACCTATGGGTTGGGGTGGGGTGGCTAGGGGTTCTTGAATTTTTCACTTGTGGATGTTCCTGCAAATTAGAGAGATTTTTGGATGTGCGCACAAGTGGTGTGCCCTATGTGATTGTGATAATTAAGTGCATTCCATTCTCTACAATGACGACAATGGATAAACTAGAGGGATTTGTTAACCATTTGGTGTATTTTTGGGAGATTTGGGAAATAGAGATCATCAAATGAGTGTGCGAGCGGCCATTTGTAGTGGTGTTTGCTTTATCAAGCAAGATATTCCTCAATAAAACTTTCAATCCATTGAAAGCTTTGGCGGGCGATAGAAAAATAACATTTATCATACAAGAAATTGAGTAAAGGTGCTTGGATGGTGAGAAAAATTGGGTAGGAATCTAGAACCTATGGGTTGGGGTGGGGTGGCTAGGGCTTCTTGAATTTTTCACTTGTGGATGTTCCTGCAAATTAGAGAGATTTTTGGATGTGCGCACAAGTGGTGTGCCCCACGTGATTGTGGAACCTATTAAGGTGGTTGACAATAGGGTTTCAAACTTGCAACAAAATATGCATGCACGTTTTGAGTCCTTCCTTCAAAGTGATTCACATCTGTGAAATTTCTAAAGCCTATAGAGACACTTGGATCCACTATGTAGGTTAGCAACCATGATGAACATGGAGTTGGAAGGGGAATATGGGTCAAAAATTTCATTGGAAAATGTTGGGCACCAAATTCGCAAGACTACCATAGTGTTGTTAGCAAAGCTGAAGCCATTGAATGAATCGTAAGCATTCAAAGGGAAATAGAGATTAGATGGTGAATGCATAGCAAAATCACTACCACAGCCCCTGAGAGAGCCTCCAACTTAAAGAACTCCATTTTTTCTATGTCCACGGTTCAAATTGGTCATTGGAATAGATTCAAAGGTGGTAAAATGGGGGATGCTACTATGGGATTTACGTAGAATGTTGAAGGAAGACCTAAGACTGGCCCTCGCATTGGCAAATAGAATTGTGCTATTGGAATATTGAACTTTTGATGATATGCACTATAAAACTCTAAACATGTGCTACATGTTATTCACTTATGCATCTTTAACTCATTTCTACTTCAAAATATCGCAGGTCCTGTTAGAACATAATTTTCCAAATTATATTCTTCTCCCCTTAGCTTGTTTTATCTCATTTGATTATGCATTTATTCTTAATATTTCTTTATATACCATGTTGTTTCAACCATGAGAAGAGTTACTGCATTCTTTTGTCATATGTAGGGAAAGATTCCATGGTCATCAGCATAACATATACTGAGAAAATCTTAGCGACATGCATCCATGGCAGCAAAGGCATTGTTTATCTGACTAAAGGTGGCGGACCTTCAGCGTATTATTTAACTTAGTCAGCAATGATTGGTCAAAGTCGTATCGAGCAAGCTGTAAGAGGTTTGTTCGACATATCAATGAAGTAAAAAAGCACCGAGCAAGATCAAAGAAGATCAACGGTTCTCGTAATACCGCAATGAGGTCATCCTTATGTAACAGTTGAACGCGGGATAACGAGGAAGTGCCACGTGTCTCACCTTGGCGATCGACTTGATAAAAAATCGGACTACTAAAGTGCTAATATTTTAGCACATGTGGAATTTTAAAGAAGATCATTGGTTCTATTAGAAAAGGTGCGCGAAGATTATCTTATGTCATCGATCGCATAGTTGTTAAAAGGTTGAAAGGATCAACGGTCAGTGTTATCCCGTGACTAAAGTTGTGTGATGGTTATTTCATCCAGGATCACGCGATTATGCCATGTGTCTTGGGCTTGCAAGTGATTGAACAGTGTGACAAAGTGGATAACAGGTGGAGACGGATGATTGGTTGGATAAGCTGACAAGGATAAATATTATTATAAATGCCGACTAAGCCAATGTTAACTAGAGCGCAACTAAAGTTTTCATCTTTCAGCACATGTTTAAAATCAACGGAGATCTTTTATTCCAGCCATAAAGGTGATCGATGGTTATTAAAGGCATAAGATTGTTCGATGATTAAACTGCAGGCAAAGATCAACGGTCTTCGTAACCATGCGATCAAAGCTGTAGGGACTTTATCTCAGGCGGGATCACGCGATCATGCCGCGTGTATTTGATGGTCAGAAGAGGATCCATTATGTTGCAGCAAAGATCAACGACTATCGTGATTCCGTGGTTAAAATAGATTGATTGTTATTCATAGCGAGATCACATGATGTGACACGTGTACTCGGCGACAAAAAATTAAAAGCTTGGGGTGGTAATGTTGTCAAGGGTTTTGCTGAGGAGTTGAAAGTCGTGGATTATATTTTAACGACAGGTAGGGTTTTATCTATCGTTTTCAATACATGATTAACCTATTCAATTTTTGCAGGATCTCAAGGGTGGCGAAGGTTGTGGATGTATTCGCGGGAAGAGAAGTACAACCATGAAAGATATAATGGATAATCATGCCCAGATAAAGATGTCTATGAGGAATGCTTATAATGTAAAGGAAAGGTGGCGAGCCATGATGAGGAAGTGTTCATTTTAAATAGTTTTAGAATATCATTTCGGGGAGATTCTATGTAATCGACTTATTGTATAAACTTTATTAATAAAAGATGTAACAAATCATTATGAAAGGGTATGCCCTTTCATCCAAACTAAATGCTCGTCTATATGTAGGGGATCATTTTGGAAGACAAGAGGGATTATTATCAGTTCTTGAGGAAATACATTATGGTCTGTTCACTGGAAATGAACCATATAAAGTTTGTATTCAGTTGGGTTTTTACCATTCTTACTATAATATAATTTTAGTTGTTCCTTAATTCTTGTTGATGTTCATCTTTTCATTTAAATTGACTAGTTCTCTGTGATAACCTAGTTGATTTAGATGCTTCATTGTGCAATCTTATGACATAACAGTTTGGATCTGTTTCAATTTGATTATTAGTGTGAAGGATTGGTTATCAAACTTCATTCTATCTTATTGGTCTTTCTTGAGGAAGTTAAAATCCATACAACTAACTGCAAACAACAAAGGTCTGAATTATTATGCATACATAAGCCTTTGAGGTGATGATCTTGTTTTAAAGCAAGTTAATAAAATCGTCTCACAGGGTTATACATAGGGTCATTTTAATTGAATTGATGATATTATACAAAGGATAAGGCACTGGTCTTATATTGTTCTAAGGTGGTTTAATCAAGTATTTCCAGGGCATTCCTAATTG
This sequence comes from Thuja plicata, assembly GCA_018584345.1. Classification (NCBI taxonomy): domain Eukaryota; kingdom Viridiplantae; phylum Streptophyta; class Pinopsida; order Cupressales; family Cupressaceae; genus Thuja; species Thuja plicata. The sequence goes on from MU222977.1 coordinate 377,519, forward strand.
AGCCTCGATTTTATCATTCATAACTTTTACACAAAACATTATCTTATAAGCATTTAATACAAAGTGTCCTTTTTATAAGTATTTCAATAGTTGTGATAAACACAATCAAATCTGATTCAAGAAAGTAACTTGCCATCTTGAAGAGATCATTCAGTTTCATGCACATTGTTATCTGCTATAAAAAACCTCTAACCAACAAATTAGGGTTGAGGTATAGGTTCACCCGCCTTGGTTCTGCATAGCCTAAAGTGGAGGAATTTGATCAAGTGATCATTCCTGTCAGTTGGCCAAGTTTGGTTGGAAATCCAATAATTGAGTAGGCTTTCTCATAGGATTTCAATCTGTTGATTTGGGCACCAACAGGTTGGCGACTCTGTTGGGGAGTTGTTTAGAAACATAAATTCCAGAATCTTTGTTAAGGCATACTCTACTGAGTGAAAGGACTCAAAAGTCAACAAAGTTTTTCTCTTCAAGTAAGGGTGGCGACTCTACTTTTTGATTTGTTCATTTCATGAGCAAGGACTTGATTTGCATTAGTAGAAATAAAGGTCCAAGGAATCTAGCACTTAAGTTCATGTGGGGAAGGTCTTTGCATAAAGGAGATAATAACCACATAGAACTAAGCCCTAAAGGAACATAAGTAGAATTAAGAATATATCAGACATGTCTCTCACTAGATATAAGAAGTTCGCTGACAGGGAAAGGAACTCATATAATGAGGACAATGTACAAATGGATGATCACATCCCTGAAGAAAATAGGAATCCTTTCTTTCAAATTGATGAAGTAAATGATATAGAAGAACAAGAAGTCCATCAGGAAGAAGAGGAGGATGCGGAAGAAGAGGATCTATTTTTCTTAAGATGGCTAATACTGGCTCGAGAGATGAAAATATGGGTAAAGCTCTTAGAAGGCAACCAAATGAGATACTAGAGAAGTTGGGAATACAAAGAAGTGCACTTGCCTCACAAAAAGAAAGAGAAAATAAAGAAGAAAGACCAAGACAAGAAAGGTTGAGAGATGAAAGGATGAGGGAAGAAAGGACAGCAAGGGATGATAGAACGTCTAGATATAATCCTCCTCATAGAAAAAATGGAGAGCAAATCTTCAACACTGGTCATATCAATCCCTTGTTTGAAACAAGCATGGGGGAAAGAAATGGAAGACATAATGAGAGAGATGGCCATTGGAGACAACCAAACAATGGGGAAAATCATGGCCTGGTAATCCAAGGCAACAAAATATTGGTAATCAATGTAATGGTGGTCAGAACCACAGAGGCATGAATTTAAGAGGCATAAATCACCAAAATCATAGAGGGCAGAATGTAAATCATCATAATGTGGGTCAAGGAAGAAGGGCACCCATGGTGATAGAAAGATACAAACAACTGGATTTTAATGGGATAGTTGGATATCCAAATCCCATATCTAATGAGTTCAAGACTACCATTCCCAAGTTTTCAGGGAACGGAGTTGAGTCTATTGAGCAGCATGTGATTAACTTGAAAAATATTATTGAAGAATTGGAGGAAAATAATGAAGATGTTTTTATGAAATTATTTGTCCAATCTTTGACAGAAGATGCTGCTGAATGGTATAGAGGGTTGCCTGATGGGTCTATTTCAAGTCGGTTGGATTTTGTAAATCAATTTATTGAGCAGTTTGGTGACCACAATGACACATCCTTTGCTTCTCATGAATTGTCCAGCATAAAGAAGAACTTCAATGAGTCCGTAGCAGAGTTTAATAAGAGGTTTAATAAAGTGCTAAACAAGATACCTAGATATATCAGACCTGTGGACTCATTCTTGATAGATTTCTACTAAGTGCTTTTGATAGAAAGGCCCACTATGAAATCAGGTCCCACAGGCCAAATACATTACAATAGGCATTCCAAACTGCCATGATTATTGAAAATGATAGAAAAGCTTCTGGCTGAGTAAATAAAAGAGATGATCAAAGGTCTATAATCCCAAAAATCCTTAAAGAGATGATTTGAAGGAAATTAGGGACATGCTCAAGGATTTGAAAGGAAAACAGACCAAGAATGATAGGCCACCATTCCATAAAAATGACAGGTTTAGATTGCAAGATATGCCTTATAATACAAATTGGAAGGATGGTAAACCTGAAAGGCAAAGTTATACCAAAGAGACTCCTGATCCATTGAGAAGAAATAACCATTTGGTAGAGAGGAATCCTTGGTGTGATGCATGTATATTACCACATTCTCCTGAAAATTGTGTTGTGGCCCAGAGTTTGCAAGAGGAAGAAGATCAAAGTGATGATTAATACCCATTAGTGGATGCAGTATCAACTGAACCCTTGTGGGGGAGAGATGATTATAATTCTTCTGATGAAGAATCTATACATGATGGTGATTTAAACAGAATATATCAATGTGATGGGAAACACAAAGGAGTTCAAATGTTAAGGAGATTAACAGATGAGGAGAAACAAGCTTATACTATTGCAACAATTGAAGAAGCAAAGAGTAATTATTGGTTGAGGAATAGAACAGTGATTGCTGATCAGGGAAAACCTACTGGAGTGTGTCGCAAATTGTCGAAGCAAAAAAGCATGCAGATGGGCACTTCAAGAGAAAATAAAGATGACATCCGAAAGCAAGGACACCGGGTAGAAGTTCCCAAGATAACAAAGCCAGTAGACAAGCCAACGATTAGTAAAAATTCTTCATCTAATTCTTTTATATCTAATGCATTATCACAGGTGAAATTTTTTGTTCCTTTGTTTGAAATCATGAAAATTCCATATTATAAGAATGAAACTCTGAAAATATTGTCTAATGTAGGTGATGTTTCTAAAGAAGAATCTAATCAAGAGCAAGTAAATCAAGAACCACCAATTGTTTATCTAGGCATTTCTGTTACTAAAAGTGAAGCACAAGTAGATCTTTTTTATCTTACATTGTTAATTAACAATAAATTTGTTAAGAACTGTATGATAGATTCAGGAGCAGCAGTAAACATCATGCCTTCAGAAGTTATGAAAGAGCTTGGAATGAAAGTTGATACAACTTATGGAAAATGTTATGCCATGGATATTAGATTTGTACTTGTTGTTGGTATAATGAAAAATGTAGAATTTAAATTTCTTGTTTGTCTTGAAGTATCATATAAAATTGATATTACTGTGGTTGAAGTACCTACTAATTATGGAATGCTTCTATCCAGACAATGGTCTAATCTAGTAGGTGGTCATATTCAATTGGATCTATCTTATTGATGCAATGGACCATCAAAACAATCTTCAACATCTACAAATACTTCATTGGCTTTCTTCAATCTGCATCAAAGATATCTGTATCTCTGCATATTACATCTTCTTTTCTCTATAAACATATACTAGAGGCTCATATTCCATCAATATTCCAATAATAATAATATATCAACTTCATGTTATGCTTCATTAACATTGTTGAGTTCATGAAACAAACTCAACCTTACAACTAGACTATCCTTTATGACAGTTTGCTGCCTTCTCAGAGAGACGTCTACTCAGAGATTAATAACGTTTAATAGACACAATATTTGGTCAATCCCTCCGGTGAAAATCTGCGTAATTAGGCTATCACCAACATACTTGAATCTTAGAAAGATCCAACGGTTAGTTTGGAAGATAGAGCCCCCGCACTGAGACTGTGTTTTTCAGAAACATATCATTCATTCTTCTTTCGACATTCAATAGACAATAGCATCAACTTAATACTCTCTTCCATTAATATTGTTGATTCAAACTAACCAATATCTGCAACCTAATCATTATCAAGATTTGAAACCAACACAATAATAGAGTAACGGTTCATAAAACCATTTCCACCATCCCAATCGGGACTGACATAAAAACTGAGATATCAACCAAACTGAACTATTAATATCATTTTCCAATAACTCAAACCCGTTCCATTAAACTAGTGAATTC
>MU222977.1:386696-423292 GCA_018584345.1 Thuja plicata
GAGGCATGTCCTTTCTTATAAATAATAATGAATAGACATGTCCCATGAAGGGACATGTCTCTCCTATCCTCATTCCCAATATAAATGAAAGAGAGATTGCTGCATTTGGAAAATACATACAACATAGTGTTATTACATTTGCAGCTATCCTAAAAACTTAATAGGTTGAACAATCAAACAAAGTTAAAAACTATCTAGATTAGTTTCTGTAATGTCCCGGATTTGGATATTAAATTAATAATATTAATTGTTTAAATATTAGTAATTATATACTAATAATTAATAATTAATATGTAATTATTAGTTACAGTTTCGAAGCAGTTATATCACGGGATTCATTTTCCTTATAATGGCATGGTCGAGAGAGTGAAGGGGGGCTTGATTAATTCAAAATACAGGATGTAAAATAAGATACAGCTTGTTTCCTTTCGTTGGACTGCTGTCTGGCCTATTGGAACTAATTTAGGAAAAAATCGGAAGCAATGAAGGAATAAATCTCCTTTTGTCGGTTGCCTGGCTTAGTGGAGAATTTTGACAGAGGGACGTGGATTGTTTTTGGAAGTTTGTGTTAAGGGAGGAGTCGAAAATACTTTACCAAAAGCCTCGGCCGCGGTAATTGTTGGAGGTGTCTTGTGATGTGGGAAATCATAGTGGAACTCCCCGCAAAGAATGTGGAATGACGGCTGTACTAATTGACACATCACCAGCCCGTGAACACCTGTTGGCACTGGGATCAACGATATCCATTGGAAATAGCGGAAGGACAAATTACATTGCGCAGTTGGGTAACTTCAAACCCATGACAAACAGAATGCAAAATCTTCATGTCATGATACGTAGATGAATGAATGCAGAAAGAGACGAAGAGGAATAGCTGATATACACCACAGCGTCACTGGCCGCGGTCAATTTGTACAATACCGAATAAGAAGCATGGAACCGAATCTGAAGTTGGAGTGATACACCAACGGGATCGTCAGCAGACAAAGAACCGTGTGAGAAACACTCACCGCTCAGAATATTACTCCATTACACAGGTGCCTAGAGATACTTCTTTTAGACTTTAATTTGTAAAACAAAAAAAAGGAATAATTTCTATATTCGTTTCCAGAAACTGTGCGTGTATAGTTGTGAGTAACAAATGTTAAATCTTTCTTACTTCTTGAGATGTATTTGCATTAAATGTAATCTGTTTACAACTTGGAAAGAGATGATTAGCACCTGAGCATAACAGATATATGAAAGCTTTTATGTACAAACCTTCATCTATACATAGATTAAGGGATAACACTAAACAGTGAGAAAGAGTATGTTCAGACTACAACCGGGGAATTTTACATGGTATCAGAGCTGTGCATCCTGCCAACCTGTGGGGAATTAAAACAATATTAAATTCTGGTATGGGAACGGAAACAAATTTGACTAAGGCTCTACTAGAAGCCGGTGGCAACATTCATGACAGGCAACCCAGTAAGGTTGTTCTAAGCAACTTGATTGAATTAGAAAGATGTCTGAGTTTAGTGGAACAACCATTTTCATCTCTTCTGCATTTGGCTTTCATTTTTGTGAAATCTTCTTTGAATCAGGATTGGTTGTTAATGCATCCAGATACAAATAGCAAACTGTTGGTAGCTTCATGCGTTTGTGAAGTTTTAAGAATTTCAGTACCACATATTCCATACAAGGATGAAACCATGAGAAAGATGCTGATTTTGGTTGTTGGGAGCTTTCGGAATCTTGATGATGTTAGTAGCATTCATGCACGAAGAAGATTTGTTGTATTGAAAGTTTTTGCAGAAGTTAGAATAAGCAACCTCTTGCTGGAATTTGGATTGCAAGTTTCAGTTTATGATATGTTTCATCATTTTTTGATCACAATCAGGCCAGCACATGATAAAGAGGTTGTTACTTCTATGCAGAATATTATGGTATCAACTATCTATGAGAGCAAGACTATTTCCCAATCCCTTTTGTCAATGCTACGGACTGTTTTGAAATAGGAATGTACTATTTCTTCATTGGCGTACACCTTGGTTTACGAAGTGGTTAGCTTTGTGAAGGGAAGCTCAAGTTTTTGGTGTAGGAAGAAGAACAACAGCAGCATAATTTATCTCAAGATAGATGTGAAATTGCATTTCAGGAAGTTCGGAAAGAGGTACAAGAAGAGAAACTTATCTATGATGTCGTACAGGATAAAGGTGAGTCCCTTTGTTCTGAACAGTGGAGTGTTGCTATCATAAATTTCGATTTCACTAAAGAAGAGTGTTCAAATTTTTATGTGGGTGAATTAGAAATCAATATTGATGAATATAAAACCGGGAACAAGCATGCTCTCGAGGTTGAGGAATCTATGGTAACCTCAAGTGAGTTAACTAATCATGATGAGGGAAGTGTCACTGTTGATGTAAACGAAACCGAAGATTCATTAGGTGATACAGGAAATAGTTACTGTGATAACTGTGAATCTTTGTCAGGACAAGATTTGAAGGATCAACTGGTGGTGACAGAGGAAAGGATTATGCAGGTGTTGACTAGAACTGACACTACTCATAAACAAATTGAAAATCTTATATGGATTTTTCAGCAGAAGGAAAAAAGGAATGAAGTTACAAACGGGATTTCCAGTGCACAGTTACAAGCGATCAAGGAAGAATTAGAGATGACAAAATTTGAATACTTGCTATTACTCAGGGACAGAGACATAGCTATCAGGTTTGCTGAAGATAAGGACAAAGAGTGTGGTGGTTTGTGTTTGCAGTTGAGTATGGCTTACGCGGAAAGAATGACAAGTGAACATAAGATCCCTTCAGGAAGTAGGGAAATGCAACAAGTAGAAGGTATTAGTGGCATCGGTCAAGAAGAATTGTTGTTATAGGATTCAGGGTTACCACTTTCAGTACAAGATTCAGAACGGCAAGGTGCACAGACTGAAGGATTTAGTGAGGAATCAGTGGTGACAGGAATTGAACCCAAGGAATTGAATGTTGGGCAAACCCTTTTGCAGTATAATGAGTGGATGGAAAAAGCCAAACACGCAAAATTCATAGCTGCTCTAGCAAGAGATAATTTGCTCAGAATTAAGGAAAGGTATAGGAACAGGGAATCACATACAAGTCCGGAACCAATTATTCCAGTGAACACTTTTGAGGATGAACAATCAAACTTACAATTAGAGTCTCAAATAGTGTGGGTGATTCGGGTGGATGATGGACCGCAAGTATTAAACTCTTATGAGTTTCAAAAGGATATGATGATTCATAAGGATGATATGAAATCAATTTCACCACTACTATATTTGTTGAGTACTGTTGGTTGCACGAGTCATAATAGGGTATGGATAAGAGACGACTCTTTGATGAATCATGTTACTTTGTCCTTTTCGACATCTAATACTGAAGTTAGTATTCGGCTTTGGGATCCTGGGCCTGGCAGACTAGGCAGAGGATTTCACACTGAAGCACATGTTCGATATATCCGAATGAAGCAGCAAAGTCAGGTTACAGGATCTGGAAGATTGGTTTGGGATCCAGGAATTTTGGTTCAGATGACAACATCAAACAGGTTGAAATTCGATTGCTTGAGGACAAGCAATCTTGGGACGGGAGGACTTGTAATGCCCCGGATTTGGATATTAAATTAATAATATTAATTGTTTAAATATTAGTAATTATATACTAATAATTAATAATTAATATGTAATTATTAGTTACAGTTTCGAAGCAGTTATATCACGGGATTCATTTCCCTTATAATGGCATGGTCAAGAGAGTGAAGGGGGGCTTGATTAATTCAAAATACAGGATGTAAAATAAGATACAGCTTGTTTCCTTTCGTCGGACTGCTGTCTGGCCTATTGGAACTAATTGAGGAAAAAATCGGAAGCAATGAAGGAATAAATCTCCTTTCGTCGGTTGCCTGGCTTAGTGGAGAATTTTGACAGAGGGACGTGGATTGTTTTTGGAAGTTTGTGTTAAGGGAGGAGCCGAAAATACTTTACCAAAAGCCTCGGCCGCGGTAATTGTTGGAGGTGTCTTGTGACGTGGGAAATCATAGTGGAACTCCCCGCAAAGAATGTGGAATGACGGCTGTACTAATCGACACATCACCAGCCCGTGAACACCTGTTGGCACTTGGATCAGCGATATCCATTGGAAATAGCGGAAGGACAAATTACATTGCGCGGCTAGGTAACTTCAAACCCACGACAAACAGAATGCAAAATCTTCACGTCATGATATGTGGATGAATGAATGCAGAAAGAGACGAAGAGGAATAGCTGATATACACCACAACGTCACTGGCCGCGGTCAATTTGTACAATACCGAATAAGAAGCATGGAACCGAATCTGAAGTTGGAGTGATACACCAGCGGGATCGTCAGCAGACAAAGAACCGTTTGAGAAACACTCACCGCTCAGAATATTACTCCATTACACAGGTGCCCAGAGATACTTCTTTTAGACTTTAATTTGTAAAACAAAAAAAAGGAATAATTTCTATATTCATTTCCAGAAACTGTGCGTGTATAGTTGTGAGTAACAAATGTTAAATCTTTCTTACTTCTTGAGACGTATTTGCATTAAATGTAATCTGTTTACAACTTGGAAAGAGATGATTAGCACCTGAGCATAACGGATATATGAAAGCTTTTATGTACAAACCTTCATCTATACATAGATTAAGGGATAACACTAAACAGTGAGAAAGAGTATGTTCAGACTACAACCGGGGAATTTTACAGTTTCAATATTTTTAGACATCATTCAAAGTTAAAAAAAACTAAACAAATTGCTAGGGTTTGATATTTTAAAAAAAAACTAGATATTCTTAAAAAAAAATAGTAATAGATTCAAGTTTTCAACAAAACTTGTCAAAAATAGTTTTGAATCTTGTTCTAATGATTCAAAATCATTTCTAACAACTTAGGAATGATTTTGTTTTCATCTAGATGCAACAAAAAATAAATAGAATGTTTTAAAAAAACATTGAAACAAAATCATAAAACCTACCTGGGAATCAGATTTTTCTTCAAAAACTGCTTGAAATCCACTCAAATCCGCTTCTAATCGATTGAAATTAGTTACCAAGGTCTTGGAAACCTATTTTCCCCCCTCATAGACAAATAGACATAATGAAAACATAAAACTAAATCAAACTGGGCCATTTTTTGCCTTTAGGCGATTATGTGCTGCCTTGGCCGAGTTTTCTACACGGACTCGCTGAGTTTTAATGTTCTGCGAGTCTTGCAACCATGGTTTGTAATGTCCCTTTTTCAGTACATTCCCGCATTCATGGAAAATTCCAAAATTCTTGGACAGTGGTTTTGTTGAAACAGTTTTATGATAATGGAAGAGCATTCCAAGAGTCAAGATGAATACAATGGTTTTTTAGAATAAACCTTTTCAAAATTTTAGGATATTCTGTGGTAAGTATGACTTCGAAAAAGTGAATAATAAGTGGAATTTGAAGTATTTATACAAATTATTATATGTTTGGGAATATAATTTTACTTAATTTATGCATTTGAAAGGAGGTTGACTAAATATTCCTGCTATTTATAAAGCATTACATAGCATTTGTGGTAACATATATAAGTTTGTTCTAATTTGACATTACAGAGGATGGAAATAAACTAAGGGTCATAAACAGTAGTTGGGATTTTTTTCTCTTTTTCCCTATTTCCCAGCACATACAATACACACACACGCACCACTATGCATGCATTCATAGACAAACACACCCTCAATGTTAAGCTTGCAGCATCTGTTTTATTTTGTTGTTTGTTTTTGGTATTTGCAGTAACGGAGTGGTCGGGGGGACTTTATGTTTCCCCATCTGTTGCTGGAAGTAGGCCTGGTGGTTTGGTTGCTGGTGCCTGGGCAGCCATGATGTCTGTTGGTGAGGAAGGTAATATGTAACACATTTTTCGTATCTTTGATAGGTTCCGTTCCCTCCATGACAACTTTGCAGAATTACATATTTTTATGAAAAGCATTCCTGAATGTCCTATTTTTCATTTCATAGTGTAACCTTCAATCCATGTAGGATATTTGGAGGCTACGAAGAAAATTATGGAAGTATCAAAAAGTATTCAACAAGGGTAAGACTCTAAATCTGCTTCAGAAACTTGGTTAGTTTGTGCTTTTGTTTTCTTTTAGTGACTATATGCTTTAGACTTGAACTTAAAGGGACTTGTACAAATTTAACATCATTATGCACTGAGAGCTAGATTGCAACTAACATATAGATATGCAGAATTAAACAAATTCCAGAATTATTTGTTTTGGGAAGACCAGACATGACTGTTATTGCATTTGGATCGGATGAGGTTGATATTTTTAAAGTGAATGATGTTATGTCTTCGCGTGGGTGGCACTTGAATGCACTGCAAAGACCAAACAGGTTAGTACTGGCAATAGTTAAAGATCACTAATCTACAAGAAAATAATTTTATTATTTATAGAGCCTCAATAGTTTGATTTAATTCATGTGTGAAACCAGCTTTGCGAGATGTAGAATCTCATCAGTTCAATTTGATGCATATCTTGGTTGGTTTTGCAGCATACACATTTGTCTTACTCTTCAACATACTGTAATAGCGGAAGATTTCTTGAAAGATCTTAAAGAGTGTGTTACAGCTGTAAGAAGTCAACATCTACCCACTTTTTGCATGGGTCAATTGCACACATAGCATCCAAGAAGTGCTATATTATAAATGATTGTTTCTTAAAGCCTGAATTTTTCCATTCTTGTGATATCTTTTTGATTCTCTATAGTTCTTCTCAGGCAAGTTGAACGCTTAAAAACATTCTGATGAATTTGACACAGGTGAAAGAAAATCCGAATGCATTTGAAGATGGCTTGGCACCAATATATGGAGCTGCTGCAAAGATGCCAGACAGAGGGACAGTGCAGGATTTGCTGATTGCCTATATGGACAGCACCTGCTAGTTACTTTCTCAAAAGATATCAGGATTTTCGTTTTTCTTGGTGTTATTAGCTGCCAAGATGTACATTTCTGATTTTTTATTATACATAGATGAATTTAGAGCTTTTCTTCATATTATTGGTTTGACGATCAAAATTACCGTTCATGGGATGGAAAATTACGCTTTCCTTTAACTTGAAAAGGGAACTTATGCCTTGGTCTCATCTCTAAATTAAATATCAAGTTTGATCTTCCTCCTGATTTTATTGCTATTTATGGTGAACGAATTTCGATACTAACACAGAAGATGCTGGCTCTTTAGGAGACTTTCAGATGACAATGTTCAAGATATTTTTTTGTTTATTATCCATTTAAGGTGGCCAATTGAATTGTCTTATATTTGTTACTACATCTTGACAATTTAATGGAAATCTTGGTTTATTGTGTGTGATAAGTCTCCAATAGTGTTTTATTTTCTTGAATTGCCTAATATTAATGGTATAAAAAATTATTTTGTTGGCTTGTAAGCAAGTTGTGTGATTCACTTTCACTCAAATATGAGTTTTACAGAAATCTCTCTTTAAATCCATTTAAAGAGAACCGAAGATCTGTACCTAGTGGATGGAAGACATTGTTATTCCATGTACCATATTGCAGGAGAATATCACTAATACCTTAGAAATGAAATATTACGAGTAAATCACTGCAAGAAACTTAAAGCTTAGCTCTAGGAATTTGTTGTCATTACATAGATAGCTTCGATACGTTAACTCATCAAGGTTCATTAGAAATAGACTTTGCCTGCCCCATTTTGGGCTGGAACACTTATTTAAACCTACAAAAACATGTCGATGATTAAAGAAGATTATGTTCTCAATTGTAATGGCTAGTTTCCATAAAGAGCCAAGACAGTATATGGATAGCTCAGATTTAAACTCAAACTCAAGTAAATTGTATTTGTATTGACTCCGAATTACATAATTTTTGTTAAGCAACGGTTTGAAAGTACACCAACCAAGATCTTGTTTTGTGATTTGCTTGAAAGTACATACAATAGTCATGGTGTTTGTAATGTGAAAGAAGCAATATGATGCATGGGCAATGTAAGATAGGAGATGCATTTTGATAATAAAAGAAACAACACCACAAGCAAGATATAATTGTGGTGGTATAAAGAAATATGATGAATAGAATCACTAGTAGAATAAAATGTGACTAAAATCAAGTAGGTGGAGGAAAATCCTTGTATATATACACATCCTCAAAATATAGAAGAGTAAGTTGACAACATATGTTACACAACAATATTATAAAATTGGCAATTCAATCCGCCCAACAAGATTGGTTTTGTACCATACTTCCTAAAATACAAATTGGAAGGGCATAAGAAAGTGGGTTTAGTGGGTTGAACCTTCTTGAATGTGAGGCTCACTTGCCATTCTCCTAATGCTAGCTATTGAAAGCTTAAGCAAATCCATTAGCTTCACAAACGGTGCATCAACGAAGAGCTTTATGAAGATGTAAGCTATTTGGTCACTAGTATTGATACATATGAATCCGTACATTCTTTTGTGCACATACCGTGTTCATTAGAAACAAACTAGTACATTGATCGTCCCGTCTTTCTTGGTTTAGAGGTGAATGCCCTAATAGTTGAGGCAATACTAGTCCATCATGAATACTCCAAAAATAAATGGTTGGCATCTTGACTGCGACATGGGAATGAAACTCAATGCTTTGTACTCCCTTTTAACATTATGAGCAACTTGAATGGCACTTTAGTTTTCATCGAAAAATATGATTTTCGCGTGGAGAGCCAAGCTCTCAAACTCTAGAACCCATGCCACACCTTTGCCATCTTCATTGCTCCTCTATCCTTGCCCCATTGTAGGACTCTTAACAACCTTTTCCTTCTTGGAAGACAAAGTAATAGGACTGTCAAGGTAAAACATTAATCAAAAATCAGACTTCCGCTTTTCCACATCTCTTTCTTATCAACATCAGTAAAGCCTACTAGATGCACCATAGTTTTCAAAGAAAATGATAGTAATTCAAATTTTACATTAAATATATCTCAATATCCCTTGGTTGTATTTGAATGGTTTCCCTTCAACTACTACATTAACTTGAACACAAGATTGATTGCAAAGAAAATATATGGTTAATTATGAGTACAATATGATGGACTCCCACATGTTTATAGGGAGAGCTATGAACTTGTGGTGTAGAACACTAAGCTATGACTTTATTTGCATGTTCATGTTGAACATTTTCAAGAATTCAAAGGTCGTAGGCCAAGATTTCCCATACAAAGGTCTTTGTTGTTCAAAATTGTTTTAAAGAAGAAAAATATTATGTAATATTCAAGGCATTAACATAGAGAACCACAATCAAAATTATACTATGTTCCACAACATTTTGGGAACATGTTTTTGGGACGTTTCCTAAAGGGCCAAAAATAGGGGACAATAGGGGGTGGTGGTGGTGGTGTGTGTGTGTGTGCGTGTGCGAGCGGGCAGATAGACGTGCGTGGGGAAATAGAGAAGTATGTCAATAACCGATAATAATAATATCAATATGTAAATAAATGATGAGAGCAATACTATAATAGCATAATAAATTTTGATAAAGCATTATAGAAAGAGTCTCAAACATCAAAATACAAATAGGCTATGAAACTAAGCCTCATTCGGGCTATCAATATCAAACGACTTAGAACAATCTAAGTCATTATCACCCTCTGGTAGAAGTCGGTCATCCAATGGCAGCCACTATGGACAGTGCCAAATGGTAACCATTTTTAGAGAAACTAAAGTACAATCATACAAAGAAATAAAATAGTGCATTTTTTTTAAATCTCAAAACTAAAGAATGAAACTTTTAAAGCATAGTATTGAGATGTAGACTTAATGTGCCTTAGAAAATTAAACAATTGTTACTTTAAATGTGTATTTCATTGAATACATTTGAAATTAGATAACAATTTTGATTCTCGTATATTTAATTCTCACATAGTTGAAATTTGAATACATTGTTTTGATACTTGTGCGAAGTTATAGAAGCAAACACAATTTTAAAAAAAACTACATTATTTTTGTTTTTCTCTATGAACGAGCAATTCAGAGGTTCCAAATTGTCAAATCGGTCAATCGTTTGTTGAGAATGATCTACAATCTCATAACAAGTCTTCAAAGGTTCCAGATTGTCAAATTGGTCTATCGTTCTCTAAGAATGATCTACAATCTCATAACAATTCATTCTGAGATTCTAGATTGTTGAATCGGTCAAGCATTTGCTGAGAATGAGTTACAATCTCATAACAAGTCGTTCGGGGGTTGCAGATCGCCAACTCGGTCAACCATTCGCTGAAAATGAGCTACAATTTCATAACAAGTCATTCTGAGGTTATAGATCATTGAATTGGTCAACCATTCGTGGAGAATGACCTGCGATTTCATAACAAGGAATTTTGAGTTTCCAGATCATCAAATCGGTCAATCATTCACTAGAATGAGCTACAATCACATAACAAGTTGTTTAGAGGTTCCAGATTGCCAAATTTGTCAATCCTTTGCTTAAAATGAGTTACAATCTCATAACAAGTCATTCTGAGGTTCCAGATCCACGAATTGGTCAACCATTCGTTGAGAATGAGCTACAATCTCATAATAAGATGTTCTGAGGTTCTATATCGTAGAATCGATCAACCGTTCGCTGAGAATGAGCTAAAATTTAATAACAAGTCATTCTAAGGTTATAGATCTCTGAATCAGTCAACCATTTGGTGAGAATGAGCTACAATCTTATAACGAGCCATTCTAAGGTTCATGATCACCGAATCAGTCAATTGTGCACTAAGAATGAGCTACATCTCATAACAAGTCGTTCTGAGGTTCCAGATCATCGAATTGGTCAACTATTTGCTGAGAATGAGCTACAATCTCATTATAATCAATTCTGAGGTTTTAGATCGCTGAATTGGTCAACCATTCGATGAGAATGAGCTACAATCTCATAACAAAGTCGTTCAGAGGTCACATATTGCCAAATTGGTCAAGTGTTCACAGAGAATGAGCTACAATCCCATAACAACACATTTTGAGGTTGCAAATCACTGAATTGGTCAACCGTTCATTGAGAATGAGCTAAAATCTCATAACTACTCATTGTGAGGTTGCATATCATTGAATCAGTCAATTGTTCACTGAGAATAAGCTACGATCTTGTAACAAGTTGTTCTGAGGTTCCAGATCATTGAATTGGTCAACTGTTCACCAAGAATTAGCTATATTCTCATAACAAGTCGTTATGAGGTTCTAGATCACCAAATCGGTTAGCTGTTCACTGAGAAAGAGTTATAATCTGATAACAAGTCATTATGAGGTTGGAAATTGTCGAATCGGTCAACCATTCGCTGAGAATGAGCTACAATCTCATAACAAGCCATTTTGAGGTTTGCCGAATAGGTAAATCGTTTACTGAGAATGAGCTACAAACACATAACAACTCAATCTGAGATTTTCGATCACCGAATATCTCAATTGTTTGTTGACAATGAGCTACAATCTCATAATAAGCTCTTCCGAGGTTCTAGATTGTTGAATCAGTCAACACGTCGCTAAGAATGAGCTACAATATCATAACAAGTCATTCTAAGGTTGTAGATTACCAAATTGGTCAACCATTTGCTGAGAATGAGCTACAATTTTATAACAAGCCTTTCTAAAGTTGTAGATCGCCGAATGGGTCAAAAAATATCTAGGACAAAGCTACAATCTCATAACGACCCATTATGAGGTTCCAGAATGCTGAATCGGTCAACTGTATGCTAAGAATGAGCTACAATCTCATAACAAAGCATTCTGAGGTTCTCGATCGCCAAATCAGTCAACCGTTTGCTAAGAATGAGCTACAGTAACATAACAATCCATTATGAGGTACTAAATCATCAAATTGGTCAACTGTTCGCTGAGAATGAAATATAATCTCTAAAAAGTCATTCTAAGGTTGCAGATTGCTAAATTAGTCAACAATTTGCTGAGAATGACTTACAATCTCATAACAAGCCATTCCGAGGTTGCAGATTTCCGAATCAGTCATCCATTCGTTCAGAACGAGCTACAATCTCATAAAAATTAGTTCTGAGGTTCTAGATTGTAAAATTGGTCAACTATTCGCTGAGAATAAGCTACAATCTCATCACAAGTTGTGAAGTTACAGATCACCGAATCGGTCAACCATTTCCAGAGAATGAGCTACAATCTCATAATGAGGCCATTCTGAGGTTGTAGATAGCTGAATCGGTTAACTATTTGCTGAGAATGAGGTACAATATTCTAATAACGATCCATTCTGTGGTTCCAGATCTTTGAATCAGTCAACTATTTGCTTAGAATGAGCTACAGTCTCATAACAAGTCATTCTGCACCGAATCAGTCAACTGTTCGCTAAGAATGAGCTACAATCTCATAACAAGTCATTCTCAGGTTCCAAGTCGTTGAACCGGTCAATCATTCACTGAGAATGAGCTACAATCTTAAAACAAGTCATTTTGAGTTTCCAGATCGCCGAATTGGTCAAGTGTTTGCTGAGAATGAGCTACAATCTTATAACAAGCCATTTTGAGGTTGTAAATTGCTAAATCGATCAATCATTTGTTGAGAATGAGCTACAATCTCATAACGAAAAATTTTGAGGTTCCAAATTGCCTAATTGGTCAATCGTTTGTTGAGAATGACCTACAATCTCATAAGAAGTCATTCCGAGGTTCTAGATTGTCGAATCAGTCTACCGTACACTAAGAATGATCTACAATCTCATAACAAGTCATTTTGATATTCTAGATCATCGAATTGGTCAACAGTTTGCTGAGAATGAGCTACAATCTAATAACAAGCAATTTTGAGGTTATAAATCCCCCAATCGGTCAATCATGTGCTAAAAATGGTCTACAATCTCATAAAAAGTTGTTTTGAGTTTCTAGATCGTCAAATCAATGTACCATTCACTAAGAATGAGCTACAATCTCATAACAAGTCATTGTGAGGTTCTAAATTGTTGAATCAATCATCTATTTGCTAAGAATGAGCTACAATCTCATAACAAGTCATTCTGAGGTTGCAGATCACCGAATCGGTCAATTGTTCACTAAGAATGAGCTACAATCTTATAACAAGCCCTTCTGAGGTTGCAGATCAATAAATTTGTCAACCATTCATTGAGAATGAGCTACAATCTCATAACAAGTTGTTCTGAGTTTCTAGATCATCGAAACGGTCAATCGTTCATTGAGAATGAGCTACAATCTCATAGAAAGTCGTTCGTAGGTTCTAGATTGCCAAATTGGTCATCCGTTTTCTTAGAATGAGCTAAAATCTCATAACAAGTCATTCTGAGGTTCCAGATCAACGAATCGGTCAACCATTCATTGAGAATGAGCTACAATCTCATAGCAAGTTGTACTGAGGTTCTAGATCACAAAATCGGTCAACTGTTTACTGAGAATGAGCTGCAATCTCATAACAAGTCGCTCTGAGGTTGTTGATCACTGAATCGGTCAACCATTTTTTGCGAAAGAGCTACAATTTTATAACAAGTTCTGATGTTGTAGATCGCCAAATCGGTCAACCATTTGCTGAGAATGACCTACAATCTCATAAAAAGTTGTTCTAAGTTTCTAGATCGTCGAATCAGTGTGTCATTCGCTAAGAATGAGCTACAATCTCATAACAAGTCATTTGAGGTTCTAGATTACTGAATCGGTTAACTGTTTGCTGAGAATGAGCTACAATCTCATAACAAGTCATTCTGAGGTTGCAGATCACCCAATCAGTCAATTATTCACTAAGAATGAGCTACAATCTCATAACAAGCCTTTCTAAGGTTGTAGATCAATGAATTAGTCAACAATTCACTGAGAATGACCTACAATCTCATAACAAGTCATTGTGAGTTTCTAGATCATCGAATCGATCAATCGTTCATTGAGAATGAGCTACAATCTCATAGCAAGTCGTTCTTAAGTTCTAGATTTCCAAATTGGTCAATCGTTTGCTTAGAATGAGCTACAATCTCATAACAAGTCATTCTAAGGTTCTAGATCGACGAATCAGTCAACCATTCATTGAGAATGAGCTACAATCTCATAGTAAGTTGTACTGAGGTTCTCAATCACAGAATCGGTCAACCATTTTCTGAGAATGATCTACAATATCATAACAAGTCACTCTGAGGTTGATGATCACTGAATCGGTCAACCATTTGCTGCGAAAGAGCTACAATTTTATAACAAGTTGTTCTAATGTTGTAGATTGCCAAATCGGTCAACTATTTGCTGAGAATGAGCTAAAATCTTATAACGAGCCATTATGAGGTTCCAGATCACCGAATTGGTCAATCCTTCACTGAGAATGAGCTACAATCTCATAACAAGTTGTTCTATGGTTCTAGATCGCCGAATTGACCAACTTTTTACTAAAAATGAGCTAGAATCTCATAAAACATCGTTCTGAGGTTCCATATTGCTGAATTGGTCAACCATTTGTTGAGAATGAGCTACAATCTTATAAAAAGTTGTTCTGAGGTTCTAGATCGCAGTATTTGTCAATTGTTCACTGAGAATGAGCTACAATCTCATAACAAGTCATTATAAGGTTGCAGATCACCAAATCGGTCAACAATTTGTTGAGAATGAGCTACAATCTCATAAGAAGTTGTTCTGAGGTTCCAGATTGTGAAATTGGTCAACTGTTTACTAGCTCATAACAAGTTATTCAGAGGTTTCAGATCGACAAATCAGTTAACTGTTCATTGAGAATGAGCTACAGTCTCATAACAAGCCATTCTGAGGCTCTAGATCATTGAATTGGTCAACCATTTGATGGGAAGGAGATACAATCTCATAACAAGTCATTCTGAGGTTTCAAATCACCGAATCAATCAACTGTTCACTGCAAATGAGTTAAAATCTCATAACAACTCATTTTGAGGTTGCAGATCATCGAATCGGTCAACTATCTAATGAGAATGAGCTACAATCTTATAAAAAGTCATTCTGAGGTTGTAGATCACCGAATCGGTTAACTGTTAACTGAGAATGAGATGAAATCTCATAATAAGTCATTCTGAGGTTGCAGATCACCAAATCAGTCAACTGTTTATTGAGAATGAGCTACAATCTCATAGAAAGTTCTTCTGAGGTTGTAGATTGCCAAATCAGTCAACTATTCGCTGAGAATGAGCTACAATCTAAGAATAAGCCATTCTGAGGTTCTAAATCACCGAATCAGTCAATCGTTCACTAACAATGAGCTACAATCTCAAAACACATCCTTTTGAGGTTCTAGATTGCCAAATTGGTCAAGTGTTTGCTAACAATTAGCTATAATCTCATAACAAGCCATTCTAAGGTTGAAAATCGTTGAATCGGTCAATCATTTATTGATAATGAGCTACAATCTCATAACAAGCCATTCTGAGGTTGTAGATCTTCGAATCAGTCAAATATTTGCAGAGAATGAGATACAATCTCATAATGACCCATTGTATGGTTTGAGATCGCTGAATCGGTCAAATGTTTAGTGAGAATGAGCTACAATCTTATAACAAACCATTTTAAGGTTCTAGATCGCCAAATCAGTCAAGTGTTCATTGAGAATGAAATACAAACTCATAACAAGCTCTTCTGAGGTTCTAAATCGCATAATTGGTCAACTGTTCACTAAGAACGGGAAATAATCTCATAACAAGTTGTTCATAGGTTACAGATCACTGAACCAGTCAACCATTTTTCTGAAAATGGACTACAATTTCATAACAAGTCATTTTGAGGTTGTAGATCACCGAATCAATTAACCATTTGCTAAGAATGAGCTATAATTTCATAACAAGCCATTTTGAGGTTCCAAATTGCCAAATCGGTCAACCATTCACTGACAATGACCTACAATCTCATAACAAGCCATTCTGAGGTTCTAGATTACCGAATTGGTCAACCGTTTGCTAAGAATAAGCTATAATCTCATAAAAAGTCGTTATGAGGTTCTAAATCGCCGAATCGATCAAGGATTCGTTGAGAATGAGCTACAATCTCATAACAAGTTGTTCTGACATTTTAGATCATAGAATCAGTCAATTGTTCGTTGAGAATGAGCTACAATCTCATAACAACCCATTCTAAGTGTACGCATGGATCGAAATCTGTCTCCAAGCTCAAATTAACGAGAGGTTAGTAGCACCGATTTACAATGGGGGAAATCAATAGAATAACTACTAATAACGAAACTACGAATCAATAAAATAACAAGCAATAAAGGAGGTACACAAATGAAAGCAAACCAACAATGCTCGAATCTTCTATTGTCTCTCTCTACTCCTTAAATATTGTTTGTGTGATGCTCAGTATTGGTGTGGGCAGAGTCTATGACTTGGGAGCGTCGAGAATATGATATCAAATGTGTGTGATCGCAAGATGGCTTGATGCTTGAACCAATCTGATAGAGTAATATCGTATGAAAGCTTGATATCCTAGATCCTTCAAATGGTTATAAAGGGTTTATTATATAGAAAATGAGAATGATATGAACGGTTGAGATCAATCTTAGAGATAAGAGGATGAATGGTTGAGATCAAAGGAAACTGGAGAAGTCATCAGTAAACTCCACCTCTTCAACTGGGAGAGAGGAGATAGAGTTTGGTTAACTGAAGAGCTAATTATGAGTTACATTTAGAACTGAAGAGGTAATTTGGAGTTACCTTTTATAAATTAAGAGGTGGGTGGAGAAACCCATGTAATCAGAAATTTGATTAAGAGCTATCTTTTTGAACACCAAAAAATGATTTAATTGAATATTTAATTCATTTTTAAAATTAAAGTATTCAACATGTGAGACAATTGAATTCATTTTGGATTTAAAATTGAGTTTTTGAATGAAATTAAATTGATTTAATTAGAAGAATTAATTAGTAAGTTTAAATATTTAAATTTAAACTTTAGGAAATTGAATTTAACTAATTAATGAAGGTTAATCAATTAAGGTTAATTAATAGAAGAAAAATAGTGTTTTTGATGTAAAATTGCAAGACTGTCTATTTTAGGGTGTCTACATTTGTCCCTCTTTGATGCATTGTGGCTTGTCGCGGTGTGTCAAAAATTCTTTGTTTTGATCCTGCCCCAGTGATAGCAGGTGTATTTATGCCCCCTCAACAAATTTGAGCGAAAAGTCGCGATATGAGCGTTAATTTTTTGAAACTGCAAATTGGTAATCTAGGTATCTGACTGATTTTGAAATTTGTTGAATATGCTCTTGATACAGGCTGTTAAAGTTTATGGGGCCCAGGATGATAATTTTGAGGTCCTGTAGGAATTAGGGTTTTTCTGAACCCTTATAAATAGCTTGGAGATCCATTCATTTGTCACTTTGCACTCTTGGAGCTCTGGATCATCGGGTGAATTTATCTTTAGTTTTCTCTACTTTCAGTGTTGTTTATTGAGCTATGGCGGGTATTCCTGAAGTCGTGCACATATCTGCTCGGGTGCAAAAATTTTGTCATCCAGCTGGCGCTGGAAGTCCGGTGAGTTGCTCCGTCCTTTTGTGATTAATGCACGCATTTATTGCATTTGAAAAAAATTACTTTTTTGAAAATTTGCATGAGTTGTTGCAATTTTGCCACGATTACAGTTTGTGTGTTGTAATTGCCGATTGCATTTCGTAATTGATAAGTGTGCCACATATGTGAGTTTATTACCACATTTTCCAGAAAAATGTCGTAATTGCTAGATGATTGCCACAATCGGTATAAATGTGTCGCATTTGTGTTAAGAATGCCGCAATTGCTCTATTTTTTCTTTAAAGCATGCACTTGTACTTATCTGATACTCCATTTTCTGACCTGATACTGATGATTGGCTTTCCTGATGTTTTACAGTTTTTCAGGACTATTCTGCATTACCGGGATTCCAGACCTGCCGGGTTAGTATTATTTTTCCAGTTGTCTGAGGTAGAGAGATGTTTTAAGACAGATAGGTTTATATTGGATTTGTTACATGCCTAAGATCACGACCAATAGGGGTATGATCTATGCTCTCTTAGAGAGATGGCATTATAATACATGCACTTTTCGATTACCAACTGGAGAGTGTATAGTCACTTTGGAGGATGTTTATCGCATCCTTCAGATTCCCATTTAGGGTGCCCTTGTAGAGTATGATCATGGCCTTGGTATTACTACTCTGTCCGAGCTATCCGCTCTGCCCCAAGATCTGCTTGGTATGTCTGACCCTTATGATATCCTATGGGATAGGTTTGGCGTGGGTTTAGACAGGTTGTTGACTCTGTTAGGTAGTTTGATATGTGAGATCTTGTGTCCTGATTGTCGAGAGTATGGGTTCTATGTTGGTTTCGGTATTCTGCTATAGGGTATGGTCAGAAATCATATAGTATATGCTTGGGGTCCCTGTATGTTGGCCCACATATACTTTCATATGTTTTATGTGGCTTACCTTGGTGGTAAGTCTTTTGGATGTGGAGCGACTCTCCTACAGATCTGTGCATGGGAGCATATTGCAGTGTGTAGGCTCGTAAACGCCCACAATCTTCCTCCGGGGAGACCTTATGTGTTCATGTATGATGGTGCCATTGTTCAGTCCCATATGGGACATTTGATGTACTGGCGGCAACAACTAGATATTATTTTGTACTTCATATGGAGGCCTTACAGGGATTGTCTTGTTTGGGATGGTGAGGATGTACACCTTCCCTTTTGTCGACAGAGGAGATTTTTGATTGGGCGCATTAGCTGCCATGTTCATATGATAGATTTACACAACACTGATAGGGTGTTGCGACAGTTTGGCGAGAGGCAGGATGTCTCTGATTTTTATGCCTATTTTTCTCGTCGCTCGAGGGATATCACTCTTTGGGGTGCCATTATCTCTTTGCATGTTTCTAGGACAGAGTTCATGGGCTTGCTTCCTGTCGCATGGACGTGGTGATCAACCACTGTGGATGTAGGTATATGTTTTGATTTTCCCTTGCTTGTTGATATCTCTCTTTTCCTGCTTTTTTAGATGTAGTTATCTTTTGATTCATCTTTTATGCTTATTATCCATATGGTATTGATGTGTGAACTTGTTTGCTTTGAAGGAAGTACTCCACAGTATGATGCATGGTGGCATAAATCTCTTATTTTTTATTTGACAGATGTGTCTCACCCTATTGTTGGTACCATCATGAGGAGGTCTCGACAGAAATGGAGATGAGGGAGAGATGGAGATAGGGATGGTGGTAGGGACGAAGGTAGGGATGGAGGGAGGATTGGAGGTAGGGATGGTGGTCGAGATGGAGGACGGGGGAAAGATGGGGGTCGAGATGGTGGATGGGAGAGAGATGGTGGAGATGACGAAGATGATCCTGGGCATGGTGGTTTTGGTAGGAAAGTCAAGACCAGGGGCGGTCATGGTATCAACAAGCGGGTTGGGTTGAGTGTCATTCTTGAGGAGGAGGAGGATTTAGAGGAGGAGGCACCTCAGTTGGTCTAGAGAGTGCATCCTCGCACTACTGATGTGTTGGGAGAGAGGGCGGAGGAGAGGGTAGTGGCAGAGGATGTAGAGATTGAAGATGTAGATGTTGAGGAGTCAAGCTCTAGTTCTTCTACTGGGAGCAACAATACTAGCGGCAATGAGGGCAGTGAGAACTCATGGGTTGTGCATGGTAGAGGAGATGAGGGTTTGGGGGATAGTGTGAGGAGGAGGATATGGATGTAGCTATGGGTGGGATGGACATTGATCCATCAGAGGTTGAGAGACTCACACAAGAGATCTTTGATCTTCATGCTAGGTTGGCTTCTTGTGATGCACATGCTACTGCCTTGGAGAGTAGGGTCACAACAGCGGAGGCCAGGGCTACTGCAGCAGAGGACAGAGAGCGACATGCTTTTTTAGAGATTAGAGCCTTCATTGATGGTGTATAGGATGTGCCTCATCTGGATAATCTTGATCAGTTTTCAAGATCTGGGCATGAGGCCCAAAGAGAGATAGACTACTAGCGACACCATTATGAAAGTGTTGTTCCTCTAGCTCAGCGTGTACCTAGTTATACGATGTCTTAGAGATCTAGTAGGGCTTAGAGGTCTTAGAGAAGTGGTATTGGAGCTCCTGGTCCTCAGCAGAGGACTATACCTGATATGCCGCCCCCTGTCCCCGCCCCCTGTGCACCTGGCGACAAGAGTGGTGGTAGTTCATGCTGGCTCTAAAGATTTTTCTTTTATAGCATAGTGTACCATTTTGTAGTGATGTACCACTGATTTATATGGTGTTGTACTGATTATTGTATCTTGATATACTGATATTTATAACATTTGTATCGATCACCCTCTTTTTTTTTGACTTGCGACTGTTCATTGTACTTAGATACTTGAGATTTATATGAGATGCGACTATTGAGTCTATATGATGTGCATTGTTTTACTTTCTATATGTATGGTTCTACATGATGATGCTTATATGGTGAAATGTTTATGCAATGTGATTCTATTATGTAGACTCAAAGATGGATGATTTTACTTTCCTATGATACTGACATGTGTATGCAGGATGGTGCTTTATGATATGCATGTTTATATGAGATGTTTTATGGATGCATTTGATTATGATTACAATGTATGCAGATGTTGTTTTTTCTTTTGTTTTCTAATGCTCATAAATAGATGAATGTAATCTACTATGCACAAAATATCTGAGTAATGCATGTGTTAGTTAGAAGAAATTCAGTAGAAAATGTTCTCTGGGATCGATTGATAGATATGAATTGATAGAAAGGAAGGGTGACCCAAGTCGCTGCCGCGTTTCTAATTTTTGTCATCATTGCATCTTTTTATGTAAATCAAAGAGCATCCAATGCATCCATATATTTCTCATCTGGATACTGCTATGATCTCTTGATAACCAGAAGGAGTAGAGAGATTGAATAGAAAGAGAACGAAGTGCACCCATATATTGATCATCTAGATAGAGCTATGTTCCCTGATTTGAGAAGAAAAGAGATCCAAATGCGCCCAGATATTGACCATTTGGATACCATTATGATCTCTATTTTGAAAAGAAAGAGAGCCAAATGCACCCAGATATTGACCATCTGGATACCGCTATGCTCTCTGAACAATCCAAAAATGAAAAATAAAAAAAACCAAGATAGAAATCCAATACACCCACACATCAAAACCTCTAAATACCGCTATGATCTCTTGATTTTGAAAAGAAAGACAAAAAAACCAAGATAGAAATCCAATGCACCTAGATCTCAAACCACCTGGATACCGCTACGATCTCTTGATTTTGAAAATAAAGTTAAAACCAATATATAAATCCAATTCACCCAGATCTCAGACCACCTGGATACCGCTATGATTCTATTGGTAAAAAACAAGCAGATAATAGAAAAAGGTTTGTCCAAATCTTTCCCAAGGTTAAGCTCAGATCGTGGAATTGCGTGGTGGCTAGATAAGTGACAATGCCTACTGTATTTACCCTAAATCATCATTGCCCCAGAATCAAAATGAAGCATTCCACAAAGAGAAATCAAAGAAAATAAGTCATGATCCATCATAGCTACTCTCCTCACTTGGTGGATCCTAGAGTAGCGTAAGAACATAACCGTGAAAGATAGACTGACATTTGACTGACGAATGACCTAGTCAACAGTTTATTGTTCCTTGATTCAAATTGATTTTCTTGATTGGCTTGATTATTTGATGCTTGGTTGTGTCTAGTTTTAATAATAGATGACTCATATAAGGTTGATTTGTCTAGTTTTGAGTGTATCCATCATTGTGTAAGACATTTGATTTGATTGATTGATTGATTGAATTTGATCATTTTGGATAGTTGATCAAGCTGTGTCAGATGAGCCCAATATTGATTCGCAAAGCTCATGGTTTTGACATTGATTGATTGGCTTGGTCACCAGTTTGTTTGCTGATAGATTTGATAGTTGATAAAGTTGTGTCATATGGGTCCAGTGCTGATTCAAAAATCTCATGATTTTGAAACTGATTGATTGGATTGATCGCCTTTTCTCTTTGTTGATAACCGAGTTGGTTTTATTGCTTGAGATTTTGCAATTTTTTTGATTGTTTTTTATGAAGATTGATTTTTTAGGACATTTTGATCTTTTTAGGATTTTTGATGAGTTTTACAATTTTTTGGGATTTTGATGAGTTTTTGAATTGCCCCATAGTCTAGTGGACCAGTACAAACCATGGATAAGCATTTATGCTCAGAGGGTATTGTACTTCTTGAAATAGCTTGGGTATCTAGCCTTACATGCGAGGTGCTCAAGCTTTGATCTTTGTCATTGATGATGAAGCTGGATTTGAACACTTGGAGCCTATTTGCTAGGTTTTCACCAAGGTACCTGTTCAATAGCGCATGTTTTCTAGGTTTTCACTGAGAGAGCGATTATGTTTCTCTTTACTTTTTTTCTTTTTTCTTTTTTTTGATTTTTTTGTTGTCGCCAAGGCGCCTGTTTGCCAGGTTTTCACCAAGGTAACCTTTTGTATTTTCTAGAAATGTTGATAAATTCCTTAGCCTTGAGTCCTCAAGCGTAGAACCTCTTGAGGTGCATGTTGTTGATGTATCCTGGGAGATGATCTCTTTATGGTGTTGCCAGGATGTATGCCCCACTATTGCAAGATGTGACAATGACATAAGGTCCTAGCCAGTTAGGCTCAAACTTTCTAGGTTTCATTATCTCTGCTTGGTTCTTTTGATTCTCCGTAAGGAAGAGGTCTCCTACCTCAAAGGTTCATGGCCTCACCTTCTTGTGATAGTTCCTTCTAAGGTCATTTTGATATCCTTGTAAGTGGTTGAGAGCATTTTGTCTTCTTTCGTCTAATAGTTCTAGTTCACTAAGCCTTTCTACTCTGTAGTCTTCATCTGAAATGAGGTTCTTCAATGATATTCTCATGGATGAGAGTTCCACTTCAATGAGTAAGTCCACCTATGATCCATATACTAGTGAGAAAGGAGTGGCTCATGTAGGTGTTCTCACACTAGTTCTATAAGCCCATAGCGCGGGACTACACTATAAATGTCAGTCTCGCCTTGATTCATTGACTGTTTTCTTCAAGATATTCAATATAGTTTTGTTTGGTTCTTCAGCTTGACCATTCCCTTATGGATAGTAGAAGGAAGAGACACCTTGTTTGATTTGGAACTATTCAAAAATATCTTCAACATCTCAATTTTGGAAGGGTGTACCGTGATCTGTTAGGATGGTTTGAGGAATTCCATATCAACAGATGATGTTGAGTATGAACATGGAGACCTGATTTCCAGTGATGTATGTGAGAGGAATGGCTTCCACCCATTTAGTGAATTACTTTGTTGCTGCAATGATGTACTTATGTTCATTAGATGAGGTTGGTGCAATCTTACCCACTATGTCAAATCCCCACATAGAAAATGACCATGGTGAAGTGATGAGATTGAGTTCTTAGGCTGGTGCATGGATGAGGTCTCCATGAACTTGGCATTTCTACACCTTTGCACATACTTGTTGGCATATATCTCTACTATAGGACAGTAGTATCCTATTCTGATGATCTTCTTAGCCATGCTATTGCCACCTGTGTGGGCACCACAAATTCCTTCATGTACCTCGTACAAGGCTCTCTGGGATTCCATGGAAGTGAGACATCGTAAAATAATTCCATCTAGACTTATTCTATATAGATTATTAGTGAAAAGGGTGTACCTAGAGGCTTGGTAGATGAGGGACTTCTTTTTGTTCCTAGACAAGTCGGTAGGTAAGACACTACTTTGGAGGTAATTGTACATGTCATGGTACCATGGGGTTTCAGGACCAACAAGGACACATGCTAATTCTGTGATTGGTGCTTGATGTGCTAGTATCATGAGTTGCTCAACTAGAAACTAGAATCTGGTTTCGTTGCTTGGAATATCGATCAAGGATGCTATGGTAGGCATCACATCTGCTGCTTTGTTTTGAACTCTTGGTACTTTCTCAAATACAATGAAATGGAATTTAGCGTGCAACCTGTCCATCTGCTCTCTGTATGGGATTAGCTTCTCATCTGTTGTCATATAGTCATTGTTTACTTGGCTGATGACTAACTGTGAATCTCCATAGACTTTGAGGTTCTTGATTCTCCATTGTATAACCTTTTTTACTCTGATTACTAGATATTTGTACTCGGCTATGTTTTTTGTTCATGGAAAGTTCAGTCTGAAAGATTTAGGAATTGCATCATTGTTTGGAGTGATGAGTACTATCCCTGCTCCTACACCATGGTTTGTGCATGACCCATGAAAGTATAGTTGCCACATCTCTATTTCCAGTTGTAGTGTTAGAATAGACTCATCTGGAAAGTCCGATATGATAGGTTGATGATCCTATATAGGTTCCTCTGCTAGTTGATCCGCAATCACTTTCCCTTTGATAGATTTTTTTTCCATGTATTCTATGTCTAATTCACTTAGGATCATCACCCACTTTGCGAGTCATCCTGTCAGTGCTGCTTTGCTCAGTAGATACTTTAAGGGATCAATGTGTGCTATCATCTTGGTTTGATGGCTCAACATGTAATTCCTTAGCTTCTAGGAAGCAAAGACCACTGATAGGCATGATTTTTCAATTGGTGAATAGTTGAGCTCATAACCTACCAAGGTTCTATTGAGATAGTAGACAACTCTCTCCTTTCCTTGCTCATCATGTTGTGCTAAGAGTACTCCTAATGCTGACTCAGTTTTTGAGATGTATAGAAGTAATGGTCTTCCTTGGACGGGTGGCACCAATATGGGAGACTTGAGTATATATTCCTTGAATATTTGGAATGATTGCTCGCATTGTTCTGTCCATATGAATGTTACGTCCTTGTGTAGTAGATGTTGGAATGGATGGCACTTGTCTGCTAATTGGGCTATGAAACGCCTGATGGATTGAATTCTTCCTTGTAAACCCTTTAGTTTCCTTAGGTTGGTCGGTGGTGGTATGTCCAGTATTGCTTTGACTTTCTCTAGGTCTACCTCTATGCCTCGATGTGACACAATGAATCCCAAGAGTTTCACTGTGGTGAACCCGAATACATACTGTTTTGGATTTAGTCAGACTTTGTATTCTTGCATTCTATCAAATATGGGTCCCAACACTTGTAGATGATATTTTATGAGCATTGACTTGGCAAGTATGTCGTTGATATAGTCTTCCATCATTTTGTGAATGAGATCATGGAAGATCATTTTCATGGCCATTTGATATGTTGATCCCTCATTTTTAGACCAAATGGCATGACGTTCCAACAGTATGCCCCAAGCACATGTGAAAGCTATTTTGTGTTGGTCTTCTGGTGCAATCTTTATCTGATTATATCCTGAAAAGTCATCCATGAGTGATAGCATCTGATGTCCTGCTGTGAGATCTACTATCATGTCGATATCAGGCAAAGGAAAGTTGTCCTTGGGAAAAGCTTTGTTTAGATCTCTAAAATCTATGCAAATGCAGATTTGACCACTATGCTTGGTTACTAGTACTAGATTAGATATCCAGTATGTGTATGGGATTCGTCGTATGAATCCAGCATCGAGGAGCTTCTTCAAATCTGCTTTGACTAGTAATGCAACATGTAGGTGTATCTTTCTCAATTTTTTCTTGACGGGTTTGGCGTTTGGTAACAAAGGCAGATGATGTAACACAAGCTCTAGATCTAGGCCTGACATGTCTGAGTAGGACCATGCAAAGTTAATTTTCCTTTCTTTGAAGAAGCTAATGAATTGCTCTCGTTCCTCTGGAGTGAGTGATTTTTCAATGTAGATACTCCTTGGGTTATTGTCATCACCTAGGTTTACTTCTTTTATTTCCTCCACTAGAAATGATGACTTTTCCTCTGTCAAAGGGAGGAGGTCCTACTTTCCATCCTCTAGCGCCTCAGTGAGGTTTTCACTAGAAGATACGCCCTTTTTTGTATTTTTGTTATTTTTTGTATTAGTAAGCGCCTTGTGGTTTTCACTTACTGGAGATTC
This sequence comes from Thuja plicata, assembly GCA_018584345.1. Classification (NCBI taxonomy): domain Eukaryota; kingdom Viridiplantae; phylum Streptophyta; class Pinopsida; order Cupressales; family Cupressaceae; genus Thuja; species Thuja plicata. The sequence goes on from MU222977.1 coordinate 412,662, forward strand.
TTTTTTTATTTTTATTTTTAATTTTTACTAGAAAGAGGAACTTCCTCCCCAAAATATGTTGAGCTTTCCAAGTCAATAGAGAATCTTTCCTTGTGGTCCCCTAATGGCATTCCTTCTCTAAGTCCCATGAAGTCCGTGATAGCCTCATCATTTTCAAAGAGATCTATATCAGGTTGTCCTTGTTGATCCCATCCTATCATTTCTAGGTGTACTAGACATAGGTCCTCGTGGTGGGATGACTCTAGTTGAATGGGACAACGGTGATGGTTCCAACGAACTGAGAATGTGATGTGGACACACCACCTAGGGAATTGGTATCGATATGCTTATCGATGTATGGTTGGTCCTCTATGGTTAATTGGTTGAACATGTCCTCAAGGTGTATAGTGCTTACTGACCGAGGGGAATAGTCTGGGATTGATGGTTCGGAGTTGTGGATGGATCTCCACTCATACTCATGGGAATCAATTTCTCTAGAATGTTCATCCGATGTCTCACTTTTCTCATTATCTTGGATTACTTGGTTAAGGGTTAATCGGGAGTAAGAGGTTCCCACTTCATATGGCAATAATTGCTGTAGTATATTGATGATTAAAGCATGTTCCAGGTTTTTCCCCCGGTGTAACTCTACTACTTGTTCTTTATCAATGGGTATGTCTCAGGTGGTAGGACTGGTTCTATTTTTCCCATAGCCTAACCCCCTCTTATTTATCTAGGTTGGTGGTAAAGACAGTTCCATTAGACCTTGTTGTCTTGCCCCTAGACCAGTCATACCATCATACCCAAACCTTTGCAACATTGTATAGGAAGCTCCATATGTTGACACGAGTATGGGTGTTTGAAGTGTGTCTTGTGGGTCTTGATACAACCATGTGTTAATATCTAGATCGAAAGTGTTCTCTTCTACGATGTCTCCCAACTTGACAAAGGTGGTGGGTGGAAACCTGAATAGAACAAGTTCTGGGTTTTTAGTTGTGATCACTTGTGTGGCATGTCATGTGACCTTAGGCTTTGCAGCATGGTGATAGTGAAAGCTTCCTCATAGTTGTATTCACCACATCCTTTATCAGTAGTAGATATTTTCCCCACTCTTCTTATGACATCCTTGGGAATTGAATTCGAGGTGGAAGGGATACTTGCCTCTTGGTTTGAAGGAACTTGGTTGTTAGTACTGCTTTTGACAGCATTACAGTATTGGAATGGGTTTGGATCTCCTTCAATAATGATTTCTTCCCCCTGGTATGGGAACTTGATGCACTGATGATATGTGGAGGGTACAACTTGCATCTCGTGGATCCATGATCTTCCCAGTAACATTTTGTATCCCAACTCTAGGTCTAGGATTTGGAAGGGGTGTTCTTGACAACTGGGCCTATCCAGACTGGTAGTATGATAATACCATTGGAATAACTCTCTTCTTCATCATAGGCCCTAATATTGAACCTCCTTGCGACATCAATACTAGATTCAGAGTATCCTAAGTGCTTGATTATCTTCAAAGTACAAATGTTTAATCCATCCCCACCATCAATGAGGACTCTATGGATTGAGTGTTTGTGAACCTGGATGAGCAAGTGCAAGGGATCATTGTGTAGAGCTTGTGTGGTGGCACGTCATGGTCTATGAAGGTTGCATGCTTGTTGGCTGCTATGTGGTTTACCATTGTTTGGAAGATTTCAGGGGATATGTCCCTTGGGAAAACTACTTTTTGAAGTGCTTGGTCAAGGGTTTGCTTGTGCTGCGAGGATATGTGCAAAAGGTCAAACATGGATATTTGGGAAAGTGTGCACTTTAGTTGATCCACGAGGCTTGTTTGTGGATCAGAGGTTGTAGGAGAGTTGACTGGTATAGCAGAGGTGGAAGGCACTCCTTGTAAGACAACTTTTGTATGGCGCATGGTTACAACACATTTAGCACCTTGGTCTCTGATAGTAATGGTAGCCACATGGCTATCTAAAGGATTTACACAGTTGATAGTATTGGAGTTGATGAAAACTATCAACCCACAACCCCAAGAATCACCTGTATGCAAACTTGTCACAAAAAGAGAGAAGCAAAAAAGCTATGGAGGCCAAAAATAACAGATTGATGGAAGAGGAAACATCTTGTGAAAACAATGGAGAAAAAATCTCAATGCAATAACATCCTCAATTAATTAATAACCATCGAATTGAATAATTTACAAAGAGGGAATCCTTATAAAAGGATACCGAAACCCTAAAGGGGAAATATCTAGGTTGCATAATAATAATTAATAAAAAAATTAATTATTATATGCCTAAAGTTTAGCTTAAGTAAAAGAGAGATAATAAGTGACTTAATAATTAAATCAATATGATTTAATTAATAAGCAGAATCACTTTATTACTCTAACACCCCCCTTTAAGATAAACTTAGGGAGAAGCTAAAACCTAGAAACAGCTACTAAAAGCAAGAAAATGGGTCCCGACAACAAGGCCTAACGAGGTACCCAAGTACAAAAATATCTATAAAGAGGAGAAATAGAGAAAACCACATGGGAAAAACCCTATTCCAAAAGGAGATGAAGCCTAGTGAAGGACTGAAGAAGCCTCCAAACTAGAGAAAGTCCCATAAAATAGGAACAGAGAAAGAACATGTAGAACACCTCTAAAGCATGAAGCTGCAAACACTATCAAAAAATAATTGTTGGAACCTCCACTGTAATGGAACATGATCAGGTAGAGAAGAATTTAAACAAATCCTGAAGAGCTGATCAATCAAAGATGGAAGAATGCCTCCAAAATAGGAATGAAAGAAGAGTGTCCATATGGTAAGTGATCCATCTCATCGAAATGCATAGGTACCAACCACTAAATCCGCCTAGTACATAGGAACAAATACTAAATACATAGATCACTCCATCGAACCAAGGAAGCATTAGAACCAACAGGATATACCCCCCTATAATGCTGAACATGGAGAGGTCTGACAAGAACACTAAAATGCAATGCCAAAAAAAACTGGAAGAAGAAGAATCAGGAACACCAATAGTGCAGAAGAAGGTACAAGCACAAGATAAAGGGCGGTGTCGAAGTAGAATAAATGATCTTCTAGAAACACATCATGAGGCTAATGTTGTGGAAGGGACACTCACTTGACAAAGGTGGATGAGCACAAAAGGCAAAACATCATAACCCCCCCATGGCACTTTATAACTAAGTGCGAGTACAAACAAGCACAACGTGTACAAGATCTCAGATATGCAACTGCAAGCACTTTATTTCAGCGCGTTTACAAAAGAAAGCTACATAAGAAGGTGTATACAAAGTTCAGAGAAGGAAACGATCCCAAGACTTGAAACATCCAAGATATCTACCAGCATGCCATAAATAAAAAAACTGAATACATAGATACATGGAGAAAAATCTAGGTGTGAGACCCATAGAATAAGAAAGAGAAAAGAAGCAGCTTTCCGACCCCATGCGGAAGTCAAAAAAAGGAGTTCGGATGAGCAAGATATGGCTCCCGTAGTGCAAAATAGAACCCCAAATTTGACAGGCAAAAAAACCTGCAAGATGGAAAAATCAAAAAATCTATCCTCTAGAAAGACGTCTGTCTCGGAAAGAGCTTTCCGTCGATATAAGGAAGTCAGAAATCGGCCTCTGTTTGCTCCAGATATGAGCAAAAAACCACCAGGAGGTCAAAACAGAAGTGAACCTCATGAAACCTCAGCCAAAAATAGCGGAGCCCTGCTAAAATGGCGATTCCTCCAAAAAAAATATTGCCTCCAGATTTCCCACCAAAATGGTAGAAAAAAATATTATTTTTTTAATGAAAAAAATAATAAAATAACATTATGCTTTTTTTTTTAAGAAAAAAAACATAAAAAAAAACACATGCTTTTTTTTATATAAAAAAAACACAAAAAAAAAGAAGATTTTTTTTTATTTTTAAAAAAATATTAAAAAATATTGGGGCCTATGGCTGCTGACATCAGTGGCATGGAAACCTAGGTGGATTTTTTCCTAAAAAATGTGCCAAGGTCAAGCAAGCAAAAAAGAGGGCCCAGATGTCAACTGTGTCCAAATAAGACATGCCTTATATGAAAATAGGGGTTTTGGGGGTATTCCAGACACAACTCAGATGTCAGTTTTTGATCAAAATGCTCCAAACAAAAAATCCTCCCAAAAACCACTAAAATCTTAGACAAAAACCTCTCAAAAACACAGATTTAAAGAACAAGGCCAAATCTCTCATGAAGAGAACAGGGGCATGAAGATCTGGAGCTCTGATACCATATTGGAGTTGATGAAAATTATCAACCCACAGCTCCTAAGAATCACCTGTATGCAAACCTGCCACAGAAAGAGAGAAGAAAAAAAGCTATGGAGGCCAAAAATAACAGATTGATGGAAGAGGAAACATCTTGTGCAAACAATGGAGAAAAAATTTCAATGCAATAACATCCTTAATTAATTAATAACCATCGAATTGAATAATTTACAAAGAGGGAATCCTTATAAAAGGATACCGAAACCCTAAAGGGGAAATATCTAGGTTGCATAATAATAACTAGTAAAAGAATTAATTATTATATGCCTAAAGTTTAGCTTAAGTAAAAGAGAGATAATAAGTGACTTAATAATTAAATCAATATGATTTAATTAATAAGTGGAATCACTTTATTACTATAACAGATAGTGTTATCACTATTGGCATAGTTGTAGTTTACTTGTTTTGATTGTCCACTAGACCCGGAGGATTTCCCTTTATTGTGATCATGGAATGTGTCATTGAATATCGTATGATTAGTAGTGCCTTTTTTTGGGTGTTGGTGACATTGATGACCCCTATTTCAATCAGATCTTGGATGGCGTTTTTCAATCGATAGCAGTTGGGTGTTTTGTGTCCCTTTACTCAATGAAATTTGTAGAAATCATTATCATTGTATCACTTTGGTTTAATTGCACCATGTTCGTATTCTCTGATTTCAGGGAGAGTGATATTGTTGGATTGTATCAGCTTTCTTAAGGCTGATTCTATCGACTCTCCTAATGGTGTGTAATCTCATTTTGGAAATGGAAACCGTGGTGGGCATTGTGCCTATGCTTAATTGTTTGACACAAAGGCCTCTTGGAAAAGGGGTGGTTGGTTCTGAGTGTGTTCTTGTTGAGTGGGCACCATGGGTTGTTGGTTCTCTAATTTCAGGGAGAGTGATATTGTTGGATTGTATCATCTTTCTTAAGGGTGATTCTATTGACTCTCTTAATGGTGTGTAATCTCATTTTGGAAATGGAAACCATGGTGGGCATTGTGCCTGTGCTTAATTGTTTGACACAAAGGCCTCTTGGATAGGGGGTGGTTGGTTCTGAGTGTGTGCTTATTGAGTGGGCAACATGGGTTGTTGGTTAGCCGTAGGTACTCCTTGCAGTGACACTTTGGGTTGGGCGTAGTTTACCATTTTTACATCAATGAAATAATCACTGGTGACATTTTTGTTTTTCCTCGTTTGACCAAGTTTTGCTCACAGCGAACTCCTCGTTCGATGAATTGCTTAAAGTTTGGAGACGACTGCAATTTTTTTGTAAATGACATATCTAGAATCAGATTGTCAATGAACATGACTATGAGGTCTTTCTCAGGTACATCATATGTGATTCTGTTTGTAGTGTTCCTCCACCCTTGTAATAATTTCACAAAGTAATCTCCATCTTTTTGTTTGATGTCACAGAGGTCCTTGATGCTGACCTTGCGCGCGATGTTTTGATGGAAGTGAGTGATGAATTTTTCGGCCAACTCACCCCAAGAAAGAATTATATGAGGCAAGTGTAAGAACCATTCCATTTCTAGTCTGGATAAGCTTTGTGGGAATATTCGCATTAAGTATGTCTCATCATGTGCGACCATGATGCAACTAGCAAAGAATTCTCAGATATGCTCAACAGGGTTGGTAATGCCCCTGTATTTATCAAATTTGGGTACCGAGAAGTGAGTTGGAAATGGAGACATGTGCAAAGAATGATCAAAGGGGTATGGGTATAAATCCTCTGCGGTGTAGGATTTGGTTTCCCCTTTATTCTACATGTCCATCATTTTGGTTTTAAGACTCTGCACTTGTTGGATTAGCATGTCCGTCTAAGATTGAGGATTATTTATTGTAAGGTAGAAAATATAGATAGGGTTTAGAACAATGATGGTTTGCTCACAAAAATGACCCTATGCACATATTAATAATTCTTACATTTAATTGTAGTTGATTAGGGGTGTAAATATGGAAATGTTTATAAAGGAAAATGGATTAAAATACTTACCTCTGAAAAAGAACCTGCTGAAAAACCTGTCAGACGATCTCAAAAATTATTGATTTTCACAATCCTAAACCGAAACTACGAGATCTACAAAACCCATAAATATTTTTTTATTCTAAGAAAGATTGATTTTGACCTAGTTGAGAATGTCGACCTTGACCTAGAATTTCTGATTCTGACCTAGGTCAGGGTTGAGGTTGTCCTTGACCTAGGTTAGGGTCGACCTCAACCCCAAAATGTCACTCTTGACCCCAAAAAGTCAACCTGGACCTGCACAACTTCGACATAAAATCTATTCACAGATCCTAAAATTTTGTCGAAAAGGGTATCCAGATCTAAACTTTAATTAGTTGTCCCGAACCTGTACCTACAAGAAAAATGGTTTGTTTTTTGTGGGGGAGGGGTTTTCCTTGGTTAAAGCCCGGTTTTGGAATTAACATTATAATGTAATTAAAATTGCATAAGTAAACAAAGTAAATAAACAAATTCACCTTGCTTGTATAGAAGCCCTTGTGGTGGATTCAAATCTGTGGATCCACAAGTATGTATGCACCAAATGGATGTAGAATGTCTCAAATCAATTTCTTTTAAATCTTCAACACCAATCTTGAATGGATCTTGGAATAGGAAGAAGCTTGGAGGAATGTGGATGGAGAAATCTTCAACAAGAGGGCTCCATAGAGCTTGAATCCTTTAATGGCTACCAATGAATCTCCTTGATGAAGTGAGTGCTTGAGAAATGCTTGAATGTTTGAGAGTAGATGCTTGATTCAATGGATTATTTCTTGCTTCAAGTGCCTTATGATTTCATGGTTCTTAGTCTTAGAGAAAATGAGAGGAGAAGGCTTCCTTTTATACAAATCTAGGGCACAATCTACTAGAGAGGCCTACATAGGAGAATTAAATTCCCATTAGACCTATACCCTTAAAAGTGGACCCATATTAAATATAATTTAAGAGTCATCATTTCAGAACCCAAAACAGCCGACCCGAAAGCGGGAATTAAACTTTTCCGAAGCCCGAGATTCAAAAATCTTGGAAATCTAGAATTTGGACAAAAAGTTAGAAAAAGGTCAATTTTGACCTAGGTCGAGGTTGAGGTTGACCTTGACCTAGGTTAGGGTCAAGGTCGACCTTGACCCAGAAGGTCGACCTTGACCCTAAAGTCAAGAACTTCAAGTCTGCAGATCAGGGTGCCAAAAACAAGCTAGAAAAAGTGGGAAATGGGGTAGAACAGGGAGGAAAGCCAAATCCAAGTAAGCGACCCATTCAAGGCGCTTGACATGACCCCAAAACACTTACTCGGAAGGCTAAACTAGTCTATAATGGAAGTGCTTCCATTTTCTGACTATAAATATACCCCCCACTTTAGCAAGAGTATGGACTCAATACAAACTCTTGGTAAAGGAGATCATGAAGAAAAGATAATCTTATTAAAATCAAAAAGGACAAAGGAATCCTCAAGCCCCTAGGGAATTAAGTCTTTATTGACCCTAAGATCACGATAAGAGAGACATCACCAGTTAAAGAAAATGAGAGAGGGGATGTGCTTAGCTCGCACAGTAAGATGTGTGTATCTCACTGTGAACCACAAAAAGGATAGGATGGCCCACCAAGAAATCACTTGATAGTCACCCCATAAAGTTGTGTGCCTTCTAGCGGCTTTGTGCATGTATGTAGTGCATCTTTTGATGACTTTTAGGAAGTACCCATGGATCCATATCTTCATATCACCATGGAGTACATTTGTAAAATGCGTATAACTTTAGGATTTAGCAACTTATGTGAGTTACCTTCTGAGGATTTAGCATATTGAATTGTAATTGAATGGGTATCTCTTCAGGATTTAGCAACTTATGTGCGTTACCTTCAGAGGATTTAGCATGCTGCAAAAAGGTCAGAAAAAAATATAATAATATAGAACGAGGGAGACCGTATATATGCCCCCTCCTTAAGATGGCAAAGTACATACCATTTTGACATGTTAAGGAAAGAAAAGATCAACGATAAAGCCTTCTTCAACAACAAGACAATATCCATAGACAACACCCAGTCCAAGCCAGGAAGGTCATAGCTCGCATGAGGCCATGGAAGGGACGAATGCAAAGAGATATCATGCAAGAAGTGAAAAAGTAACCCTTGTAAGGGATAACACACGATTCGGTTTCCAAGGTGAGAGATTTATCAACCATAGAAACCCAATGTCAAACAAAGAAATAGGTTATGATCAAGGACATAGATCCTCAATGTAAACCAAAATTTTCATGTATGATTGGATATCACATAATAGATAGATACTGCTTAACCAAGGGAAAAGTGAATCCCAGAAAGACAGAAAAGAAGGAGATGGCATCCTTGTCCCCAAGAATGGGAACAAGGATGAAAGGGGACCTATTATATCGCTCAAAAAACTATGCAAGACAATGAGCCCCCAAGGATTAGGCTAACATTGTTTACATAAGGTGGAGTTCCATAATAGGAACATAAATGTTATTTAGAGAAAATAAGATTGAAATACAACTCATTGCCACATGATATGTAACTAACTTTACTATCAATGAGTTTCCTAATCTTATAATGTAAAGCTTGACATTCATTAGTAGAGTGATCATGAAATCTATGATACAAACAAAAAGGAAGAGTCTTCAATTGTGGACTACATTTATTTTTGTGTTTAGGTCTAGTAATCATCTTAGCATGAAGGAGTTTAGGCAAAAGAATTTCTTGGTCAAATTTCTTCACAGTGTCATCATGTTTTGAAGTGTTATTTAAGATGTTGTTATTGATGTGTCCTTGAGGATTAAATCCCAATCCATAAGAATGCTCATGCCCCCCATTCTATAAGGGCATTTGAATTCCCTGTTTATGCTTACCACATCCTTGACCATGGAATCCTTGTTTAACTAGTAAATGATAACCAGGACCATAATGAGAAGCCATATCACAAGGATTCAATGGAACTTCAGTAGTCACTATGTCATTACTAGAAGGTTTGACAGATTCATAGTGGGTAGAAGTAGCTAAAAATTTATTATGAAGGGAATTAGAAGTAGAAGAAAAATCTCATTGTTCAAACTCTCTTTGTTGCTTCATAAAATCAAGATTAGAATCTTTATACTTTCAAATAAAGGTAGGATTAAAATCCAAGGTTCCCCAATCATCTCCAGGAAAGGAAATAGAGGAAGAGGGATTACTATTAGGAATATGATTATTGTGGGTTTGAATATTCAAACAAGGATTTGGCACATCATCCGCATGAAGTGTATACACCATGTTGTTGTGAATAAACTTGACTTTACAGTGAAGGGTAGAAGGAACAACATGCATCTCATGCAACCAAGGTCTACCCAAAAGTAAGTTATAATTAAGAGGTCCAGGAATAACATGAAAAGGAGTATTTAGGATGACCAGACCTACTTTTATAGGTTAGGTAATGATGCCCAAAGTGTTCTTATCAATATTATCAAAGCCACGTATAGGATTATTATCAGGTTGAATAGTTGAAAGTTTGGCTTTAATTGCTTTGAGCATGTCCATGCTACAAATATTAAGCCCAAATCCATTATCAATCAAGGTCCTACAAATGATGCTCTTATTGATAGTAACAACAAAAATAAGGGCATCAGATTGATTCTGTATTTCTTTAGAAGGTAAATACTTTTGAGTAAATACAATGTCAGGAGGACTCGGGGTAGCATGCATGCACTGTAAGAAGGTATTGATGTTCTCTTGATTAGGAGGTGGAGTGGGAAGAGTTTCTAGAGATTTTTGCAAGGATTCATGGTAGGTAGGTGAAGTTTGAAGAAGCTCCCATAAAGAAATCTTGGCAGGGGTATTGTACAATTAGTTTATCATATCATACTCCATGCTAGGAAGACGTGGTGGAGGATGAAGAATGGGTTGAGAAGGTGGTAAAGAAGTATAAACCACTGGATTAGGTTGAGGTTTATTCCTTGTACGATAGGTGTGAGCTATTGAATCTTTATCATTGAAAGACTATAAAGATTCCATAGGTTTACCTTTGATAGTAATGCGAGGACAAACTTTTATAGTCAACAAGGGTTTTGGATAAACCATGTTAGTTGTCTCAATACTACAAAAAGGTTCACAAGAAGGAAGAAAATAATACATCCTAGGAGGAGATGAGGGAGGATCTTGATTCTCCATAAGATCATCACTAAGAGGGATAACATTAAGGGAATTCATATCATTCTCTGCTAATGCTTCATTACTAGAAGGAATCCCAAATGGAGGTAAAGCATCTATAATGTTTTCTTCTTTCTCTAAAATATCTACATAAGGGGAGTGTGTTTTAGAAAAAGAGTCACCATCATGTATGAATATGTCATCCATTAATAAATC
>MU222977.1:442734-453773 GCA_018584345.1 Thuja plicata
ACTTACCTTGGTCTCCCTTTACTAGCCATGTCCATAATAAATTGCAACACTTGCCAAATTTGGCACATTAAATTAAAACATTAGACATGACTTAATAACAAGAACATTTACTAATTTAATAACATACTTGCAAACCACGTTCACGAAATAAATACATAACAATGAGGTCCATGTCTCTTTATATAAACAGGACCTTGGTAAGCATAGGTATATACATAGGTTCCAGAACTGGGTCCCCGATTTAGATCCATGGCCAACTTTTCCCGCACACTCAATGCACACATCAGTAGATCCAAAACACATGATATGAAACAGAACATAACGTCAATAATATAGGTAAGCATATAAACCACATTGCATTTAGAACTGAAATATCCTAGCATTGGTTTCCTAAACCATTTCATCATATTATATTCATGCATTTAGATCCATATAAGACATCAACAGAAGCTGCAACTAAATCAGAACATAATCATCTCAAAAGTACCCTGATTACAAAATCAGGTGCTGAATATATAACACAGGATTCCACCGATCCTCAAAAGTATGAAAAGTCTCTCTGATAGTCAAAGTATGTGAAAGCATGAACTACTGAAAGCATGAAAACAAAATAGTAAACTATAACAGTCTAGTGTAGGTCTCATAGTTCCATATCGCTGAATCGGTCAAGATTTCATTGATAATGAGCGACAATCTCATAAAAATCTCTTCTGAGGTTCTAGATCACAAAATCAGTCAACCGTTCACTGAGAATGAGCTACAATCTCATAACAAGTCATTCTAAGGTTAAAAATCACTGAACTGGTCAAGCATTTGTTGAGAATGAACTACAATTTCATAACAAGTCATTTTGAGGTTGTAGATCCTCAAATTAGTGAACAAATACAATCTCATAACAAGCCATTCTAAGGTTCCAGATCGCCAAATTGGTCTATTGTTCACTAAGAATGAGCTACAATCTCATAACAAGCCATTTTGAGGTTCTAGATCATCAAATTGGTCAACCGTTTGCTACGAATGAGATACAATCTCATAAAAAGTCGTTATGAGGTTCCAGAATGCCGAATTGGTCGATTATTCATTGAGAATGAGTTACAATCTCATAACAAGTTGTTCTCAGGTTCTAGATCACAAAATCAGTCAAATCTTTACTGAGAATGAGCTACAATCTCATAACAAGTCATTCTAAGGTTGCAGATAACCAGATTAGTCAACCATTTACTGAGAATGAGCTACAATCTCATAAGAAGGGGTTTTGAGGTTCCAGATCATTGAATTGGTCAACCGTTTGCTGAGAATGACCTACAATCTCATAAAAATCTATTCTGAGGTTTTAGATCGCCAAATTGGTCAACCATTTATTGAGAATGAGCTATAATCTCATAACAATCCGTTCTAAAGTTCCAGATCGCTGAATCGATCAACCATTCATTGGGAATGAGCTCCAATCTCATAACAAGCTCTTCTAAGGTTCTAGATTGTAGAATCAGTCAACTGTTTGCTGAGAATGAGCTACAATCTCATAACAAGTCGTTATAAGGTTACAAATCACTAAATTGATCAACCATTTGCTGAGAATGAGCTACAATCTCATAACAAGATATAATCAGATAACCAAATTGTTTATTCATTTGCTAAGAATAAGATACTATCTCATAACAATTCATTCAGAGGTTTTAGAACATCGAATCGATCAATCGTTTGTTGAGAATGAGCTACAATCTCATAACAAGATCTTATGAGGTTCTAGATTATAGAATTAGTTAACTATTCAATGAGAATGAGGTACAATCTCATAACAAGTTGTTCTAAAGTTACAAATCACTAAATCGGTCAACCATTTGCTGAGAATCAACAATTTCATAACAAGTCTTTCTGAGGTTCTAGATCGCCGAATCGGTCAACCATTTGCTGAAAATGAGCTACTATCTCATAACAAGCCATTCAGAGGTTCCAGATTCCCAAATCATTCAACTGTTCACTTAGAATGAAGTACAATCTAATAACAATCCATTCTCAGGTTCCAGATCACATAATCCATCAACCGTTCACTAAGAATGAGCTACAATCTCATAAAAAATATTACGAGGTTACATATCATCGAATCCGTCAACCATTTCCTAAGAATGAGCTATAATATCATAACCAGCCATTCTAAGGTTGTAGATTGGTGAATTGATCAACTATTTGCTAAGAATGAGCTACAACCTCATAACGGGCCATTTTCAAGTTCTATATCCCCGACTCAGTCAACCATTTGTTGAGAATGAGCTACAATATCATAACTGTATGTGTCTAAATATTGACCTCTAAATCAGGCACAACACAACATAGTCATTGCTCAACCATTGAATTATGAATATAAACATGAATTGTTCATTCCACAATATCGATTGAATCGACCTGTTGCCTCCTATTTAGTTGGGGTGTTTAATTACTCTCAGAATGAGATCCAAAAACCATAGACCATTACTAAAATGGAGGATTTCAAAGCTTTAAAACATAAATGAAACTATTCTATATGAAAGATGCAATTATAATCTAGAAATGGAGATGCAGATTTTAAACTAAGAAACTTGAAACAAATAACATAATTAAGCTATCATGTAGTAAGCAAACTAAATTGCAATGAAGAATGCTATTAAACTACATGAAATTACACTAATTATGCATTAAAAGCTTGGAAATGTGGAAGAATTGAGACAAGAATTTGCTATAGTTTTGATACTCTAAAATTGCCCTCCCAAATGAAGAAAAGGAAGTCCATAATATAGAAGAACCTGGAAAGAGGATGAAGTGTTTCTTGGAAAGAAACAACTGTCTCTTCATCTCCATGGAGGAAGGTGAGACAAAATGAGGAATTATTTAACTAAAGAAATGAATTATTGCCACATGAGTGGCTTTTCACATGGAATTGTGGAATTCTTTTGAGGATAATCCATTCAAATAATTAAATAATTATTCAATTCCTTTTGATGTGTATTAGCTAAAGGGGGTGGAATTAATTTAATTTAAAAGCACTTAGGACTTTAGAATTAAATTAATTAATCATAGGGATTTTTAGCTAATAAACCTTAAAAATTTAGGAATTAAATATAGTGCGAGATTTATGCAAATTTAGGTTTTTTGCATTTGACAATAAGTCAATTAAAGTCAATCATGAAGAAGAATTTTCCTAGTACAATAGGACTTCGATGATGAGAAAACGCACCAAAATTGATTGGAATTGTAAGCTGCCAATTTTTGGGTGTTACATTTTTCCCCTCTTTGAATTGCTGTGTGAGTGGCACGTTGATTCAAAGAATAGTCTGATGTGAAGATGAAGATTTTGGAAGTCTAGGTTAGGTTGCCAAGACATAGATCAGATCGAGAAGCAAAACCATCTTGAGAATGAAGCATGATTCTCTGAAGTCTAAGTTAGATTGCGAAGACAACAGTCCAAATACCACTTGAGAGAAGATCAAAATTGGGGTTAGATTGCCCGAATGTTCACTGATAGCTGATGAAGATTTAGGACTATCTCCATAATTAGGGTTAGATTGCCCCAATACGAAGGTTAGCCCTCTGAGATCCAGTTAGGTTTCCCAGATGATGGTCTAAAAGAGCTTTTGAGAGTTGTCTTCAGAACGAAGCATGACTTTCAGGAATTAGGGTTAGATTGCCCCATACCCAATGAGATTTCAAGAATCATCTCCAGAACGAAGCTTGATCCTTGAGGATCCGAGTTAGATTGCTCAGATACCTAGAAAGATAAATGACAAGATAACAAGATGTGAGGCATCGGGATGCCCCTAGAGATTCAAGATCATGGAATACCCAATTTTAACCATCAGGTACAAAAAACTAAATATGCCCCTAGCAATGGGGACTTTTGATTCAGATCAGACTGATTCAAGAATAATGTGAAAAGATTCAATGATGTAGTCATCTTGCCCCCTCGGGAGAAATTGAAAGATGACACAACAGAAAGATGATCGATAGCAAAGATTGCAGATAGAAGTAAGATCAAAGATCCAGAGGAACTCAGAGATAGATCAAGAGAAGGCATAATCAATTTAGAGCGATTGGGAGGTCCTTTTGACTAGGTTTGACCATATTTGACCAAGTTTGACTAGAATTGACTTTGATGAAAAGATTGCAGAAGCTGAGAAAATGATGACGAGAGATGATTCTAACAAGAAAGCAACGTCAGAAAGATGACTGCACAAGCGTCGGAGCATGTCGGTCCCAAAATTTTAAATCACAATTTTGAGCTACTTAGGAGTGTCAAATTTCAATTTTGATCACGAAAATGGATTCAGAACTGTCGATTTAGCCAAGGGTGCAATTTTCATGGAAAACATAGCACTTTTGAAAATTAGGTCAAAAGCTATATAAGGCCCGGAGGGGTCATTTTCAAATCATTATTCACTTTTGACTTTAGAGATGGCGAGAGCTCAAGCTAACATTGATAGCATTCCCATGCATAAACAATGATTCGAGCGCTCTCAACGACATGACTGGCCACCGGAGTATGACGCACCTGTAAGTAATCGAAACACTATCCTGCATTTTAAATTTTTTAATGCTTTGTAGATCTTTTTAGCATGTTTTTAAGCTTTGTAAGTCTGTTCACGTCAAGTCTCGCGTGAGGGAATAGGTTCCTCGTGCTGGCTAAGGTCCCCCTCATGCAAGAAATCAGTTTCCTCACACTGGTTAGGGCTTCCTCGCATGGGGTCCCTCCGCGAGCTCGCGCGAGGTGCGCGTCGATGCCGCACGAGATTTCATCGCTAGTAATGGAATCTCGCGTGAAGAGAGATCCTGTCTCGCGTGAGAGATAAATCTCACATGGGAAAAGAGTTTCCTTGCATGGGAATCCTTCTTAGTTCATAAAGTTTTCATCTTTTATGTTGCAGAGTTAGCCAATTAGAATGCCTCAAAACTGTGTTCAGGATAGATTCATAGCTACATTTGTTGTCATTTCTTTGAAAAACCATCATGTCGAGATACTGATCAAATTTTGTCACTTGCTTTGCAGGTTGACTTCCCTAGTATTGCATTCCGGTCTCATCATCCTGTCATGGGTGAGCTATTGCGGAGACTGTCAGATGCTGATGGCGCCCATCTTGACGGGCTAGGATTATCATATCTTCGTGATGCACCTGATATTCGGGTAAATCATGGTCTATTGGGTGCCCTTGTTGAGTGTTTCCATTCAGAGATGAACACATTCCACTTTCCATAGGGGGAGATGACAATCACCCCTGAGGACATATACAGGATCCTGAGAGTACCATTCCACGGAGCTCGTGTGGAGTATGATACCCAGTCGAGGACAGGCACACTAGCGCTGAGGGTGATCTTCCAGGATGATCTGGTGATGAGTCGAGCTATCTCTTGGGAGGATTTGATGAGCAGGTATAGTGTAGATCATACACTGGTAGTTGTCTTGGCATTGTTCCTAAGTTTCTATCTGGTACCAGATTGAGGTCAACATGGTTTGGAGTGTGGCTGGGGAGTTATGCTGCAACGGATGTTAGCTAGTCCAGCAGTGAGATTCGGATGGGGCGAGTGTATGCTCACACAGATGTATCACGAGATGCATGAGATAGTGTATTGAGGTGCACAAACCATGGTGTCAGGGGTTGTCGTTCCATAGATCTAGGCCTGGAAGCACCTTCCCGTATGTCGGTCAATTTTTCATGATACTCTGCAGCCCTTAGAGCCTTATATTTATAGATATGCAGGTCCTATGACTTAGCCAACGCTGGGTAAGACGGATCAGTGGGGAGCTCAGCTAGATGACATGGAAGTAGTTATATGGCGTCCATGGATAGCCGCCAAGGTTTGGGATGATGCACGGCATGAGTTTCCACATATGTTTTTCTCGCGTCCTTTGATCAGGTGCACCATCAATGTTATAGAGCACTTCCTATTGACACGAGTCTTACAACAGTTTGGGAGACCGCAAGATGTCTCCCAGGAGTATTGTACCTATGCCCGATTCGTCAATGAGACAAAGAAGGGATGGCAGCGGCAGTTAGACCGAGGGAGGAGCATGATAGATGCTCGGGTACCACTAGCCAAGTGGGATTACTTAGCAGGGGTGACAAATGCAGGGATGACACCTGCATACATGGATCATATTTTAGCACACCCCTTCCCTAGATTTATAGATCTTGTGGGCATGGGCCCACATGTACAACAGGTGGTACAACTGCCACCACAGTAGTAGGCACAACAGCCGCCACCATAGTAGGCACAACAGCTGCCTCCACAGCAGGTACCACCTTAGCAGAGAGTACAATCGAGGACTTCGCAGATTCCCATTCTTCCTAGATGAATGGGCTCAGACGTAGGTGTAGGGAGTAGTGGTCCTCAGGAGAGGTCCACTGAGTAGGGGGAGGATACTGTTATGGCCGATACTGTTATGGTCGATCCACCAGCAGGAGGACAGGTAGCACATCTATAGGAGGCTCTTAGGAGGAGCTGGGAGAGGATGAGACAGATACAGAGGGAGCGAGATGACTTTCGCACACAGGTGGTCATCTAGGAGGCCCGAGTGGCTGAGCGAGACCGAGAGATCCAAGGATTACAGGAGGCATTGTCTAGAGCTCAGATAGAGGCGAGATATGAGGCTGCTTAGTCAGCCTATTACTATGCTACATACACGATCACAGTTCCTGAGGCAGCGGACCAGGTTCTGCCATTTTAAGAGTATGCTGGGGCACGGACCGCTCCATAGGCACCACCACAGGCACTTCCTCAACAACAAAGCATGCCACCTCCTCCACCTCCTCTAGGTGGGAGTGGCTAGATGAGACATATTGATATACATTATACCACCATTTTGATATACTGTGCTCGAGTAGCACTCTTTGTACATTTAACTGATTGATATATATATGAGCTCAATTTTGGCATCATTGTACTTGTTTGTATATTTCTTTATATTTGTATGTCTTGTGAGATGTTTCCTATATGATTTAGACATATGGGTTAGAAATGTATGTCACGGATGAATATGCAAATGTTTATGCACATTTTTTATTTGATGTATAATGTAATGATAGATATTAGATGGATAAATGCTATGTATGATTTGATTTATGCTTATAATGGATGCACATGTTTATGGATATGTAAATGAAAATGAATGTATGGAAATGTAATGGTACTAATCATCTCATGCAGGGTATTGCAATATACGACAGGTACTAACCAAAAGAATATGAATGAAGATCGAGCGCAAGGACCAGATGCTTGTGCAGTCAAGAGGAATCAAGGACAAAAGATGAGGACCTTCAAAGAATGAGAAGACAATGAAGAGAACACCAAAACTATCACGATGCAAGCTTAAAATGCGAATGCAAGCCTAACCTAAATGCAACCCTAGGACTTGGTTGTTGGACTCATCGTATAATTATCATCATTGAGTATTTTGGAACATAGGAGTCAATACAATCCTTACTGGTGCTACTGCAACCATGAGGATGTGTATATGAATTTCATCGGATAAAATGTAGGAAACGAACATAAGCACCAGGGCACAAAAGCCAGGATGACCTGAACATTGTTTCCAGTTTGATATAGTAAGAGTACACAAGTAAACAAACAAAGCAATAATAGTCAAGGAGATAGTTCCAACCTCCCCTTGGTGTACAAATAAACAAGATCAAGGGATTTGAGGCTTTTCCACCTTAATGCAGAAGCTCTTATCACATACACCCTGTTTATTTGACGTTGTCAGATCATCGAAACCACACCAACAACCAGTAGACAAAAGAAAATATTAATGAAAACCATGAGAACATGCAACATTCAGAGAAAGATTCAATCATAGCTCAATACATTTCAAAGTTTACGAATGTGCCTATGTTTGGGGTGTTGAAAAATATTGTTGTGCTTGTGAGTGCATTGTGTTTGATTGCTATCAAGAGATGTTTACGTTGTGATATCCAATGTGTGTTGAAAAAAATAGATGTGTCCAAAGAGAGTGTTGAAAAACACTATTTGATTGGGGTGTTGAGAAACACCAATTTGTGCTAGTAGATAGTTGTCCTTTAGAATTGACAAGATTACTAACTCGAGTGTAAACCAAAGATGCGATCAAAGTGGGGAACCATGCCCCCAAGTACTGAACAGATTGATGTCAAAAATGCAGATAGCAAGTTGATGTGAGAAATCTCAGTAGTACAACAACAGTAGGTAGACACAGTGAGAATCACTGGTGACTGACGCAAGAAAGATTCTCAATTATAAAGATCGACGAGAGATCTAGGCATCAGCAGTCAAACTTAGTGAGAACCATTGGTGACTGATGCGAGGAGGAACGAGACTCCAAAAGATAGGACAATGCCCCCTAGACCAGGAAGATTCCCCCAAGTGTGACCAGTTTCAATCCATGTGAAGTTGAGCAAAAAATCTTGAAATTTACAGAGAGCGAAGGCATGAGAAAACTAAAGTAGAAAAGAAAACTAAAGCGGGAAAGCAAACTGAAGTAGGAAAGAAGAAGAGCAAATTGCAAGAAAGCCAAGGAATGTTGCGAGAGATAGAGCATGGCGGAACAAGAGGCGCCTGCTTACCAGGTTTTCACCATCTTGGCAGAAATTCTATTTTTTCTACCATGACGCCTGTTTACCAGGTTTTCATCAATGGCACATTTTTCTCTTTTTCTCTTTTTTTTTTGTATTTTTCATTTTTCAATTTTTTTGTATTTTTTCTTTTTTCAATTTTTCTGTACTTTTTTATTTTTTCAATTTTTTTTGGTATTATCAAGGCACCTGTTTACCAGGTTTTCACTGAGATAATAGATACATCAAAGCACCTATTTTCCAGGTTTTCACTAAGATGATCATTTTTCAGAACATTTTGCAATTTTTAGGATTTTCTCAAAATAGAGTATGTACATGAACATTCAGAAGACATCTTAACTATAGAATTTCTCTAGATGAAGAGCATTGATAGGCTCTTTGAGTTGTTCCCCCTCTATGGTAGAGAGCTGGTAAGCACCAGACCCAAATACTGCAGTGATAACATACGGACCAAGCCAGTTTGGTTCAAATTTTCCTTTCTGGACCCACTGCTGTTGATTCTTGGGGTTCTCTCTCAGGACGAGATCACTCATTTGGAATTCTCTTGGTCTGACCTTCTTGTTTTATCTTTTAGATATTCTCTTATGATACGCTCGGAGATGATCGAATGCCACTTTTTGATGTTCATCCATTAGTTCAAGCTCTTGAAGCTGAGATATTCTTATATCATCATCAGTAATGAGGCCCTTCGGAGAGACTTGCAAGGTAGGAATATCAACCTCAATAGGAAGCACTACATCTGCACCATAAACTAGAGCAAAGGGTGTGGCCCCTATTGGTGTCTATATACTGGTGTGGTAAGCCCATAAAGCTAGATTAATCTGGAGATGCTAGTCTTGTCCAGATTTGTGTACTGTGC
This sequence comes from Thuja plicata, assembly GCA_018584345.1. NCBI lineage: Eukaryota > Viridiplantae > Streptophyta > Pinopsida > Cupressales > Cupressaceae > Thuja > Thuja plicata. The sequence continues at coordinate 452,167 of MU222977.1, forward strand.
GATGTAAGATTTTGAGAATAGTCTTATTTGAAGCTTCTGCCTGTCCATTACCCTGGGGATAATAGATAGAGGACCAGTGCTGAATGATTCTAAACTTAGTGCATAAATCTGTTAGATCCTTGTTCTTGAATTTCCCCCCATTCTCAGTGATTATTGATGAGGGTACACCATATCTGCAGATGATGTAGTTCAGTATAAACATAGCCACAAACTTGCCATCAGCTACGATGAGAGGCACTGCCTTGACCTACTTGGTGAAATAGTCTATAGAAGTGATGATGTATTTATGTCCCCTTGAAGAAGATGGATGTATCTGACCCACCAAGTCAAAGGCCCACTATTGAAATGGCCAAAAGCTAACAAAAGGAATGAGCTCCTTGGCAGGAGCATGAATCAGGTTTCCATGAAGCTGACACTATTTACAAGATTTAGAAAATTGTATAGCTTCTTTCTCCATATCCGACCAATAGTAACCAGCTCTAATAAGTTTATGAGCTAGTGTTAGACCGTTTGAGTGAGATCCATAGATGTCTTCATGCACCTCTACTAACGCATTCTTAGACTCATCAAGTTCTAAACACCTAAGGAGGGTACCGTCTAGACCTTGTCTATATAAGTTGTTAGCTACGATGACAAACCGTGAAGCACTGCGGATTAAGTGACATTTTTCATTTCAAGTGTAAGTGTCAGGAATAATCTAGTCATGAAGGTAGGAGTAAATATGATGGTAACGGGATGAGTCATGTCCAACGACTAAACAAATCATCTAGGATTCAGGGGAATTATAGGCAGGGTGGCATAATGTCTCCACTAGGAATTCATGTCTGAAAACATTTTCTGGCATTTGTAACTGTTATCCTAATTTACAACATGCATCAAATAATCTTTAACAGGAAAAAATTGCATTCTTTAGAAAAGTCCTATTAATATTATCCTTTAGGTATTATTAATAATCATTTTTGTAATTACATTCATAACAGAGAATGCCATTTTTGTACTCTAATAGTTGATCATATTCCCAAAAGTTTGAAATTACAATTTGATCAATTACATTGTGCATTCAAATTGAATGTATTATACAAATGTTGCTTCATCTTTCTTTTTATGTCAACAATAGTATATTGCAGAATAAAGGCATAATTGAAAGTATGGAGTAGGGGTCCCATGCATTGCCTTGTAGTGGTTCGATGCTTGCATATTGGATCTTCATTGCTGGTAGCATGTCAAGTCCTAGGTCTTCAAAATCCATCATCATTTGCATTTAGGTCTTCTAGGGTTTTCCTGCATCATGAAAGAAGAGATGTTAGATCCAATTGGATCTAAGCAATACAAGGGACAACAAACAACATACAATCAATCCTTCTCAAAACTGCATATCAATCTGCTGAAATCAACATAATGAAAAACATTCATTAAGAATATCTGAAGATTAGTATTAAAGGGACTTGTTCTAAACATGAAACCTTTTTCTATTTATAACCACTTTGATGCATGCTTTTCTTCAAATCATATATCTGAATAAAGGGACTTAGTATTACCATATGAGAAACCTTTTTCATGATTAGATCAATCTATGAGTCCACCAAATGACATAAACCAACCAATAC
>MU222977.1:456465-494845 GCA_018584345.1 Thuja plicata
TATTTAGGGGAGTTTTTGCTTTATTGTTGAGGGAGTCAAATTTAGGGGAGAATTAGCTTTAGTGAATTTTGAATTCCTATTGCTGTGGATCCATTTTCTTTTGTATTCCATTGTAAGTGCATATGTGCAATTTCGTTTTGTGCAAGAGGATTTCATCATTCCTTGCCATTATTCTGGAATTCATGTATGTAGATTTTACACTGATTTTTGAGAAGAATAAAATTGCCTCACTTTTCCATACTTCTTATTGTGGTCATTGCTCATACTTCCTTTTCAATTTTCTGCATATAAGAGTAATAATTTTGCAATATATTTTAGTGAATTACATTAATTCCTATTTTATATTACAGAAATATAAGCCTTTTGTGGAAAGTGCATGTTGTTAATGGAAGAAGTATTGCTTGTGGTCAAAACCCTAGTTATCACCTTTCAATTAACCTATGTATTGAGCAGTGAATGATAGTCTAAAGATCCATCATAGTATGATAAGTATATGTCAGTTTGAAGCTTGAAAAAGAGTCTGAATATCCTTGGTGTATCACCTTTCTTTTATGCAAGTTTTAGTTACAAATCCCTTTCTCCTTTTTCTCAATTCAATTTTCAATCAGGAACTGATATACCATATTTTATAGGAACCGGCCTAGGATCCAGAGATTCCTCTTCATTCATAGTCTACCCACATCTAGGAGAGGTTTCCATTGTTAGGATGAAATTGTCGTGTAGCCCTAATGCCTGAGTTAGGGTGACAATTTTAAGCCTGAACAGTAACATGGAAGCTAGAGTAGCCATGGCATTAGCTTCTTTAATATTTGCCCTTGGAACTTGTTGGAAAGTAACATGTGCAAAGTATTTCTTAAGATCATCAACCATCTTCTTATAAGGCACCAATTTTTCATCTTTTGTTTGATAGATGTCATTCACCTGATTGCTAACCAACTGTGAATCTCCAAAGACCTTCAGCTCATCAACACGCCATTTAATAGCGATCTTTAATCCATTAATCAAGGCTTCATACTTAGTAGTGTTATTTGTGTAGGGAAACATCATTTTGTAAGCCTTTGGTAATGAATACCGTTGGGGTGTAATGAACAAGATTTTGGCGCCTGACCCCTGCTGGGTGAATGATCCATCAAAGAACATGGTCCATGACTAATGTGTGAGAAGCATGATGGACTCATCTAGGAACTCAATCCTTAATGGTTGATGATCTGTAATAGGTGTCTCAGCCAACTGGTCTGCAATTTCTTTCCCTTTGATAGTTTTTCTCTCGACATACTCAATATCAAATTCACTAAGGAGCATGACCCATTTAGCTAGTCTACCTATGAGGGTAGCTTTACTGAGTAAGTACTTTAATGGATAAATTTTTGCAATTAGCCTTGTAGTGTGAGAAAGCATGTAATGTCGTAACTTCTAGGAAGAAAATGCCACCGCTAAGAAAGATTTCTCAATGACAGAATAGTTCTTTTCATAGGAGACCAATGTTCTGCTGATGTTATAGATTGTTCTTTCTTTATTATTTTGTTCTTCTTGAGCCAATAGAGCACCCAAAGATGTTTCTGTAGCTGAGATGTATAAGATTAATGGCTTCCCATGAATAGGAGACATTAATATAGGTGGATTGGCTAGATATTGTTTTATTTGTTGAAAGCCTTGTTCACATTCTTTATTCCATTCATAGTTCACACCTTTATGTAAGTTTTAGTAAATGGTTGTGACTTGTCAGCTAGCTGTGAGATGAAGCACCGGATAAACTGAAGCTGACCTTGAAGACCTCTAATTTGTCTGATATTGTGAGGTGGAGGCATTTCCATGATAGATTGCACCTTTGCAGGATCCACCTCGATTCCTTTCGCAGAGATGATGTAACCAAGAAATTTTCCCGAAGTTACTCCAAATGCACATTTCTTAGGATTAAGACGTAATCTGAAATTTTCCATATGATCCAGTATAGGGCCTAAATCAGTAAGATGTTCTTTCCTATCCATACTTTTAGCAAGGGTTTCATCAACATAGTCCTCCATTGTTTTGTGCATCATGTCATGAAATATGGTAGTAACTGCTCTCTGATACGTGGCTCCAGCATTCTTGAGACCAAAAGGCATAACATTCCAGCAGAAAGTCCCCCATGCACAAGTGAAAGAAGTCTTTTCTTGGTCCTCTAGCACAATTTTGATTTGGTTGTAGCCAGAGAAGCCATCCATTAAGGAGTACATTTTGTATCCTGCTGTCATATCCACAATCATATCGATGTTGGGTAGTGGAAAATCATCTTTTGGACATGCCTTATTTAAGTCCCTAAAATATGTGCAGACTCTGATAGATTTATCATGCTTCGACACTGGGACTATGTTGGAGATCCATTCTGCATAGTCAATTTCTCTGATGAACCCAACTTTTAGGAGCTTCTCCAACTCTACCTTGACAAGTAGAGCCACATATGGATGCATTTTTCTAAGTTTTTGCTTGACTGGTTTTACTCCAGGAGCTATTGATAGGTGATGCATGATAAGATCAGGATCTACACTAGGCATGTTAGAGTGTGTCCATGCAAATTTTATCTTTTTCTCTTTGAATAAATCTATGAATTCTTTGAGTTCTTCTGCAGACAATGATTTAGCCACATGAATAATGTGTGGATGTTCTTCTGTACCCAAATTTACCGGCTGAGTTGGCTCAATTAACACCGATGAGCGTTCCTGGAAATGACTCAGAAGCACATCAAGTATCTCATCCTCAGGTGCCTCGAAGAGGTTTTCACCTTTAGATAGGTCTATTCTTTTTACTTTTTTGGCTCTGACACTGTCACAATGTGGTTTTCACCATCAGAATGCCTATTTTTTCTTCTTTTGATTTTATGACTAAGATACTAGATATCAGCCTCGGTCATGTTGACACTTTCTTCACTAGTGGAGGACATTATAGGTTCAACAGTGTGAAGATAAAATGCTAGAGCATAGTCATTCTGGAATGTGAGGACTTCATTCGATGAGGAAGGGGAATTCTAGTCTATTAGCTTGGGATGTTGGAGTGAAAGAGAAGTGACAGGTTCAAGTGCGTTCACGGTATAATCATCAAAAGTGCTGACTAGTAAGCTGAGACCTAGAGCGATCTCATCCAAAGGTGAATTTGAATCCTTTTGACTCCTAGCGACCGTAGTAGAAGACATGTTAACATTTATGGACTCGGACTCATTATACCTTTCACTAGACTCTTCACCTATGTCGAGAAGCTTTTCATAGGATCCTTCTGAAAGAATTTCAAACTCATATTCATGGGAATCTGTGTCTGAACTCTGACTGGGATGTTTGCACCATGAAGGTTTGGGAGTTCTTGTGACACTAGCCTGTTCTTGCACAAACTGCTCTTGGAACTATGGTGGTAAGTATCATTCACCTTGGAAACTAAGATCTCGTGACACTTTCCATTGTTTGTATGTCAGAGTGGTGAATGGAATAGTGACATTAGAGTCACTGCCAGCCTTGGCTATACTGGCATGTATCATGACATCATCTGGCTCAGCAAAGAATGTTTCCAGATCTGGAGGAATAGGATAAGGAAAGCAATCCTCATTGGAGCTATCTTCTGCGGTATCAACTGTAGTTGTGCCTTTAGGTTCTGGTGGAGGATCTAGTTTTGGCACAAATTTGTTAATCCCTAGATGGAACGGGATCTTCTTGAAAGCTAAACCAGTTGTGTCTTTCATCTTTTGAATCGTAGCTTTAATAGGTTCAACTAACCCATTACCATTAAACCCTATTGGACCACTCCCTTTGTATCCAAAGTGTTTCATAATTTTAAGACCTTCACTATTGGGATCTAGTTCATGAGCTGGGGCAGTCTATTTAGATATGTCCTTTCCTTTGTAAATCCAAGCTTTAATAGCTCTTTCCTTATCTTCATCTTCTAGTGGTGTTGAAGCTCATACAAAGACACCATCATAAACTATTTTAGGAGGAGCAGTAGAAGATTTATTGTTCTTAGAAGGTCTCCCGTAGGAACGAGGAGATGGAGGTAGAGCTGCTAATGATAGCACAGATTCTATTTGATACCCTCTCATGCCTATGTCTTTGATTTTCAAAGTCTGTTCCATGTCTCTAAGCTTGGCATCACAGAATTCTATGTATTCTCTGTTAGTAGGAACAAGACTATCAGCTGACTGTGTGAGCGCATTACAAGAAGAACCCATATTAGCAGGAACTGTCACTTTTGCACCATGGAAAGGAAACTTGATGCACTGATGATACATAGAGGGAACCGCTTGCATTTCATGGATCGACAGTCTTCCTAACAGGATGTCATAAGCAAGAGGAAGGTCTAGCACCTGACATTTGACATCTCTTTCAACCGGTCTGACCCAAATGGGTAGCACGACTAAACCTTTATAATTTCTCTCTTCTTCATCATAGGCCTTGATCGTAATTCTCTTGTGGGAATCTATGCGATATTCATCATAACCTAGCTGAGTGAGAAAGTGATCAAACCAAATATTTAGGCCAACACCATTATCAATAAGGACGTGATGGACTAGTTTTTTGCCAATCATAACCTCTATATGCAAAGGAGCGTTGTGCGGATGACTGATTGAATGGTCATATTCTTCTGAAAAAGATAGATAGTGTGGTGAAGTCAAGTGACCCACCATGGATTGAAACTGATCAAGATTGATGTCTTTGGGGATGTTAGCCTCTGCGAGGGCTTTATCCAGAATCTGCCTATGAGCAGGCGAGATTTTTAACAGCTCAAAGATGGTTATTTGAGTGTTGGTTCTTTGTAGCTGGTCTAGAATGCTATAACCAACAGTTGGAGGTGTGGGGACCACTTTTGTGGTCTTGTTGGCGGGGCCAACAAAAGTTTTATCCATGGTTTTTTTTGGTGCAGATGTAGTAGCAGGAGGGTCGGGACCCTTGAGAGTGATCTTAGCGTGAGATCTAGTAACAATGTTTGCGCTATCCTGAGATGTTTTAGATTCAGATGAGCAAAACGTAGGGCCTCTCAAAACAAATGGGGTCTTAGGCTTAGGAGTATCCCCGCTCCCCTTGGTAGTAATCACATCACAATACTCCACTTTAATAGGTTCAATCATGTTGATGACATTGTCATAAGTGGTATGTGCGTAGTTAACCTTGGCATTGTTGTTCTTAGCATTGGAAGACTCGCCTTTTTCATGACAAGGGATCTTTAAATGCCTGCTGATCCAAATTCTTATTATGATTTTCTACAACAATAACCTCATTATCAATCAGATCGTAGACCTTATGACGCAACTGAAGACAAGTAGCAGTCTTATAACCCTTGTTTTGGTGATAGTCATAGTATGCGTTGTCATTCCACCAATGGGGTCATGGTTGCGGATCATATAGATGCTTGTCCAAAGGAGTGAGAATCTGATTTTGCACCAAAGTCTTGAAAACTACATCAAGAGGTTCTCCCAAGGAAGTAAACTCACGCTTGGGTCGAGGAGCCCAAGGTTTGTTGCTAGAGAATCTAGAAGGTGGTTGAGTATTTGTTGCAGCCTTTTCAATAGCTTTCATTTCTTGTATACTAGAAATGAGATTGAAAACTACTTTTGAAGAAGCCAGGGTCACATTATCAACCAATCCATCATTCACAATGTCCCTATTCTTGTTGACAAAATTCCCTTTATCTTTGTTGGAAGAGGAGGAACCTTGTTTATTGTCTTTGTACAAAGTCAATTCACCTTTCTTAACCATAAATGCCTCTATCCTCACAGCTTGCTTAATCATGCTATCAAAATTAAGGGGACCTTGAAGTTGTACCTGATACCCAAAATTGAGAGTGAGATTGTCCAAAAAGATGTCGAGTTTCTCAGATTTGGGTATTTTATGAGGGTACTTAGTGCAAAGTTGTCTCCATCTTTGGAGAAATGTCAGGAATGACTCCCCTTGTCTTTTCTTGAGATTGCAAAGGTCCCTGATGTTGACGGGATGTTGTATGTTGTGAGAATAATGTTGTATAAAGATATTTGCAATCTCATCAAAAGTCTTGATGCAGGTGGGTAGTCGAGAAAACCATTCCATGGTAGGCCCACCCAAACTTTGGGGAAAGAGATGCATCAAATAGGTTTGATCATGAATCAACTCCATAGATAGGGCCCCAAATTCTCTCAGATGATCCTGAGGATCAGTGGTACCCATATATTTATCATACTTAGGGAGTTCTACACCTTTGGGAAAAGGTGGCATATGAAGACTCCTATCAAAAGAGAAAGGACAGATGCTCTCCATCATGAATTGTTGTGCGGGTTTGTCCTTATACTTCATAAGTTGGCTAATTTGGTTTTGCATATCTTGAATCATCTTTTTCAATTTGGCAGTCTCAGTCTCTTCTTCTTTAGCCACAAGTGTTTCCACTTGGAAGTTTGGGGGTAGCTTAACTCCTTGTTTTACCAAATCTAGAAAATATTTCTCTTTATCTTTTGCAAGGAGAATTTCCATCATCTTGATGAGAGCCTTATTAGATTTTGTAGCATCTATGTCATTTTGAGTTATCGGCTCATCATCATTACCGAGGATCTCATAAATGCTTTGACTATGATCTTGACCCTGGTCATGTGGGGGAGGGCGATGGTGATGCTGCTCCTCTTGTTGACCCTGATCATTTTGAGATTGGTCATGGACCCCACTATATTGACCTTGTAGGTAATTGAAAGGAGTTTCCATGTCGTTGATGTGGGATTGTGCCGTGTGCACAGCTTCAGTATGAGTGTGAGTATTGAGCTGATAATTTGTGGTCAATGTAACTTTTGGCAGATCAAAGGGGTTGATAGGATCAAAAGGATTGATATGTTCAAAAGGATCACTATGGCAACAAGGATCGTCAATAGGGTCAACCCAAACAGGTGACTTTCTGGAGCTTTGTTGATCTAAAAGAAATGGATTATGTTGATCTTGAAACAAGGGATTATAGCACAGCTGGAACACTGGTTTCTGATTCGGACTAGTATCTATATTGAATGGGGAGGAGGAACATGAGAATCCTTCTTGATTATCAGATTGAACAACAGGTTTGGAATGACCTTTTCCTTGATTATGAGGTTTACCTCTACCTATTTCGGAACCATGAATGGGAAATATGTTGTCACTTCTAGTCATAACAGGCATAGACAAAGATGAAGCGGGAGAGAACTTAGGATCCAACTCAGAAATCTATCTCTAAAAATAGAAAAAAGGAGATAATAGGCTAGAACAACCAAGATGTGAAATGCACCCAGCATGAATTATCGAGAGTATGGCTAGAACAACCGAGATGTGACTATCACATCGCAAGGTACAAAAGCACATAAAGGTATGACAAAGAACAAAGAGACAAAATGAGTTTGAGCAAGAATCGATCGGTTCGCAACTTGAGACAATCAATTTTAGACTGCAGACAATAGGGAAATAGGAAATTAGAGCTCAGGCAAAAATTAGATCAGACAAAAAAATTCCCCAGTCAACGGGAAATAACTCACTATTTTAGGACACCAGAGGATAGATTCGCGTGAGAAAGTGCTACTTCACGCAAGGAAACTCGTAAGTGTGCACAAGAAAATGGAAGCTTGCGCGAGGAAGTGCTCAGTTTCTGGAATCTCGCGCAAGAAAACTCTAGGTTTTGATAAACCAACTCAATTTTTGAGACAAAAATTAGATTTTGAGACACAGTCATGACTATTCTATAATAGAATTATTAGATTTAGGACAATTTTATGGTAGTTTAGATCAACAATCTCAGTTTTAATGTGACAACCAATCGTTAACAAGCACAAAGTTCTAATCAGACAATAGTGACGCAAGAAGTAGTTGCAACCAGTTCTACCAAGGACAAAGAAACTTGGCAGAATCATGGGAGTCTTTGTTTGATCATGATTGGATAGTTTAAGACTCGAAACAAACACTTAGTTATCCCTACAAAAAAAATGGTAGAGAAGACAAAATCCGTGCCTCACTGTCTTATGCGTATGCGTGCACCTCACACAACAGTGTCACCCTTGAGAGAGCACCCGTATTTTTGGTATTTCCAAGGACTCAACAATATATGTTTGAAGGTTACCCTTAAAGCAAGGGCCAGTGTTATATACCACCTCAAGCATCCAGGTGCATACATAGAGAATCTAGGGGAGAGATTCTTCCCCCTCCCTGCGCACAGATTATGTCTTCTTTCAAAGGTGATCCGGGTAGGCATCTAACTAAGAAATTTTTTAGTGGGCTTCCATTCACAACAACCTTCGGTGCCCATGATACAGGGCTAGGACCTTGTGGCCACACCAACACTTGAAATTCATACACCCCCGCAAGCAGGCCTAGGAGCGATGCCGCTCATTACAACAAGCAATTCTTTCTCAAGATGATAGTCAGAATCATGATAAAGAAGTTACCATGGATTTGGAGTCTTTGGACTCAACAAAGTAGACTTTATTATAGTGAGGTGGAATCACCGACGATAAGTGTGTACTCACTTGGGTTTTTCCCTGAGGTTCAACTTCTGGCGAGCCCTCTAAAGGTGACACAAAACTTGGCTTGGATTTGAGGGTCGAGTTTTCTGATTCTCTCAAAGAGAGAAGAGCATACTTCTCTACCTCTTCACCTTACCCAAACAAGCAAGACATATTCATCACCGAGATAACTCTCCTCCAACCAATTCACAAGATTTTGGGTTTCTGATTCTCTCAAAGAGAGAAGAGCATAATCCCCTAACAAGTGAATGTGCTAAAGGTTCATTAACTTTCCTTTCTTCCCTTGGTCTCCATCATGCTAGCAACGTCTGGGTCTTAGATTCATCCATGGACATCACTTCCATGTAATGAAGAGCCTATTCCCCTATTTTGCTATCAAGATTCCTAAGAAAATTTAAAAAGGCCCTATTTATACTATGTGATGAAAGCCAAAAACAAGCACAACATTTTTAGAATGATCTTTGACAACCATCCTGCAATAAAACCATTAGCAAGTTTGTATCTTTGTCAAGCGACCTGCATCCCACTGTTATGCTGTCATAAAAATCAGAAAGATAAAAAACAACAGCATGTTAGAATGATCAGAAAAAATTAGAAATAGTACTTGCAAAATAGTGAAATTTTTAAAAAATTGGTCCCAAGTCTTGTGCGAGGAAGTACAAGACTTCCCGTGAGGAATTGCAAGGCTTCGTGCGAGGAAGTGCAACTCTTCGTGTGACCTGCTTAGAATTCTTGCGCAAGAATCTGTACATAGAAAAGTACATTCGTACGATGAAGTACAAAATTTTATCAAAAATTTTTTTGAGAGTGAGTTCAAAAATAAATTTTCTGCCCCACAGTGGGCGCCAAAATGTATGTGTCTGAATGTTGACCTCTAAATCAAGCACAACACAACATAGTCATTGCTCAACCGTTGAATTGCGAAGATGAACATGAATTGTTCATTCCACAATATCGATTGAATCAACCTATTGCCTCCTATTTAGTTGGGGTGTTTAATTACTCTCAGAATGAGAGCCAACAACCATAGACCATTATTAAAATGGAGGATTTGAAATCTTTAAAACATAAATGAAACTAATCTATATGAAAGATGCAATTATAATCTAGAAATGGAGATGCAAATTTTAAACTAAGAAACTTGAAACAAATAACATAATTAAGCTATCATGTAGTAAACAAACTAAATTGCAATGAAGAATGCCATTAAACTACATGAAATTACACTAATTATGCATTAAAATCTTGGAAATGTGGAAGAATTGAGACAATAATTTGCTATAGTTCTGATACTCTAAAATTTCCCTCCCAAATGAAGAAAAGGAAGTCCATAATATAGAAGAACCTGGAAAGAGGATGAAGAGTTTCTTGGAAAGAAATGGCTGACTCTTCATCTCCATGCAGGAAGGTGAGACAAAATGAAGAATTATTTAATTAAAGAAATGAATTATTACCACATGAGTGGCTTTTCACATGGAATTATGGAATTCTTTTGAGGATAATCCATTCAAATAATTAAATAATTATTCAATTCCTTTTGATGTGTATTAGCTAAAGGGCGTGGAATTAATTTAATTTAAAAGCACTTAGGACTTTAGAATTAAATTAATTAATCATAGGGATTTTTAGCTAATAAACCTTGAAAATTTAGGAATTAAATATAGTGTGAGATTTATGCAAATTTAATTTTTCTACATTTGAGACTAAGTCAATTAAAGTCAATTAGGAAGAAGAATTTTCCTAGTACAATAGGACTTCGATGATGAGAAAATGCACCAAAATTGATTGGAATTGTAAGGTTCCAATTTTGGGGTGTTACAATATCAAGTCATTTTGAGGTTGCAAATCACTAAATCAGTCAACTATTTGCTAAGAATGAGCTACAATCTCTTAACAAGTCATTCTAAGGTTCCAGATCACCAAATCAGTCTATCATTCACTAAGAATGAGCTACAATATCAAAACAAGTCATTCTGAGGTTCTAAATCACCAAATTGGTCAAGTGTTTGTTTAGAATAAGCTACAATCTCATAACAAGCCATTCTAAGGTTGTAAATTTCCGAATTGGTCAACCATTTTCTGAGAATGAGCTATAATATCATACAAGCAATTTTGAGGTTCCAAATCACCCAATCGATCAATAATTCACTAAGAATGAGCTACAATCTCATAACAAGTTTTTTTTAATGTTTTAGATCAACGAATTGATCAAGTGTTTGCTAAGAATGAGATGAAATATCATAACAAGTCCTTCTGAGGTTGCAAATCACTGAATCGATGAACCGTTCGCTGAGAATGAGCTACAATCTCATAACAAGTCATTCTGAGGTTGCAGATCACTGAATCTATCAACCAGTCACTGAGAATGAGCTACAATCTCATCAAGTCATTATGAGGTTCTAGATCAACAAATCGGTCAACTATTTGTTAAAAATGAGCTACAATCTCATAACAAGCTCTTCTGAGGTTCTAGATCACAGAATCATTCAGCCATTTTCTGAGAATGAGCTACAAGCTCATAACAAGTCATTTTCAGGTTAAATATCACTGAATTGGTCAACGATTTTCTGAGAATGAGCTATAACTTAAAAACAAGTAGTTCTAAGGTTGTAGATTGTTGAATTGGTAAACCATTTGATGAGAATGGGCTAAAATCTAATAACCAGCCATTCTAAGGTTCCAGATTATTGGATCGATTAATGGTTCATTAAGAATGAGCTACAATCTCATAATGAGTTGTTCTGAGGTTCCAGCTCACCGAATTGGTCAACTATTTTCTTAGTATGGGCTACAATCTCATAACAAGTTGTTGTGAGGTTACAGATCACCAAATTGGTCAATCATTTCTTTAGAATGAGCTACAATCTCATAGAAAACCATTCTGAGGTTGTATATTGCTGAATTGATCAACGATTTGTTGAGAATGAGCTACAATCTCATAACAAGCCATTCTGAGGTTCCAGATCATTGAATTGATCAACTGTTTGTTGAGAATGAGATACAATCTCATAACAAGTCATTCTAAGGTTTGAGATTTTAGAATAGTTCAACCATTCACTGAGAATGAGCTACAATCTCATAAAAAGTCATTCAGAGGTTGCAGATCACCGAATCGGTCAACCATTTGTTAAGATTGAGCTATAATCACATAAGAAGCCATTCTAAGTTTCTAGATCTCCGAATTGGTCAATTGTTCATTGAGAATGAGCTAGAATCTCATAACAAGTTGTTGTGAGATTCTAGATCACAAAATCGGTCAAGCGTTCGTTGAGAATGAGCTACAATCTTAGAATGAGTCATTGTGAGGTTACAAATCACTGAATTAGTCAAGCGTTTCTTTAGAATGAGCAACATTCTCATAAAAATCCATTATGAGGTTGTAGATTGCCAAATCGGTCAACTATTTGTTGAGAATGAGCTACAATATCATAACGAGTCATCCTGAGGTTCTAGATTTTTGAATTGGTCAACCGTTTGCTGAGAAAGAGCTACAATCTCATAACAAGTCATTTTGAGGTTGCAGATCGCTAAATTAGTCAATCGTTGGTTGGGAATGAGGTACAATCTCATAATAAGTTGTTCTGAGGTTCCATATCACCAAATCGGTCAATCGTTCACTGAGAATGAGCTACAATCTCAAAACAAGTCATTCAGAGGTTCTAGATTGCTGAATTGGTCAACCGTTTGCTGAGAATGAGATACAATCTCATAACAAGTTATTCTAAGGTTTCAGATCATCAAATATGTCAATATTACTTGAGAAAGAGCTACAGTCTCATAACAAGCCATTCTGAGGTTCTAGATCATTGAATCGATCAACCTTTTGATGAGGAGCTACAACCTCATAACAAGTCATTCTGAGGTTCCAAATCACCGAATCAGTCAAGTGTTTACCGAGAATAAGTTAAAATCTCATAACAAATCATTCTAAGGCTATAGATATTTGAATCAGTCAATTGTTCACTGATAATGAGCTACAATCTCATCAGAAGATGTTTTGACATTGTAGATCGTTGAATCAGTCAACTGTTCACTGAGAATGAGCTACAATCTCATAAAAATCCATTCTAACATTGCAGATCGCCAAATCGGTCAACCATTTATTGAGAATGAAATACATTCTCATAATAAATTGTTTCTGAAGTTGCAAATCACCAAATCAGTCAACCATTCACTTAGAATGAGCTACAATCTCATAACAAGCCATTCTGAGGTTCTAGATAGCTGAATCAATCAATCGATCACTTAGAATGAGCTACAATCTCAAAACAAGTCATTCTAAAGATCTAGATCGCTGAATTGGTCAACTATTTGCTGAGAATGAGCTAGAATCTTATAACAAGCCATCTTGAGGTTGTAAATCACTAAATCAGTCAATCATTTAATTAGTATGAGCTACAATCTCGTAAAGAGTAATTATGAGGTTCCAAATCACCAAATCAGTGAATCACTTTCTAAGAATGACCTACAATCTAGTAACAAGTCATTTTGAGGTTCTAGATCATCAAATCAGTCTAACATTCACTAAGAATGATCTACAATATTATCAAAAGTCATTCTGAGGTTCTAGATTGTCGAATCTGTGAGCCATTTGCTGAGAATAAGCTATAATTTTATAACAAGTCATTCTGAGGTTGTAGACCGCCGAATCGGTCAACCGTTCACTGAGAATGAGCTACAATCTCATAACAAGCCATTCTAAGGTTGCAAATCACGGAATAGGTCAACCATTCATGGAGAATGAGCTTCAATCTTAGAATAAGCAGTTTTGAGTTTCCAAATCATCGAATCGGTCAATATTTCACTAAGAATGAGCCACAATCTCATAACAAGTTGTTCTGAGGTTCTAAATTTCTAAATTTGTCAATCGTTTACTTAGAATGAGCTACAATCTCATAACAAGTCATTCTAAGGTTCCAGATCAACAAATCAGTCAACCGTTTGTTGAGAATGAGCTACAATCTCAAAACAAGTTGTTTTGACATTCTATATCGCAGAATCGATCAATCATTCACTGAGAATGAGCTACAATTTTAAAAAAAAATGTTCCAAGGTCGTAGATTGTTGAATCAGTCAACCATTTGCTGAGAATGAGCTACAATCTTATAGCAATCTATTCTAAGGCTCCAGATCACAGAATCAGTCTATTGTTCATTGAGAACAAGCTATAATCTCATAACAAGTCATGATGAGGTCCCAAATCGTTGAATTAATCAATCATTTGTTGAAAATGAGCTACAATCTAATCAAAAGTCATTATGAGGTTCCAGATCACCAAATCAGTCAACCGTTCACCAAGAATGAGCTACATTCTCATAACAAGTCATTCTTAGGTTCTAGATTGCCAAATTGGTCAATTGTTCACTAAGAATGAGCTACAAACTAATAACAAGACAATCTAAGGTTTCCTAGTCACTAAATCGGTCAACCATTCATTGAGAATGAGCTATAATATCATAATAAGCTCTTCTGAGGTTCTAGATTTCTTAATCCATTAACCGTTTGCTGAGAATGAGGTACAATGTCATAACAAGTCATTCTAAGGTTGCAAATCACTGAATCTATCAATCATTTGCTGAGAATGAGTTACTATTTCATAACAAGCCTTTTTGAGGTTGTAGATTGTTGAATTGGTCAAATATTTTCTAGGAATAAGCTACAATCTCATAACGAACCATTCTGAGGTTTTAGAGTGCCAAATTGGTCAACCATTTGCTAAGAATAAGCTACAATCTCATAACAAGTCATTCTGAGGTTCAAGATCACCAAATCGGTCAACCATTCCCTAAGAATGTGATACAATATCATAACAAGCCATTTTAAGGTTGCAAATTGCTGAATCGGTCATCTATTTGCTGAGAATGAGCTACAATCTCATAACAAGTCATTCTGAGGTTCTAGATCATCAAATTGGTCATCAATTTGCTGAGAATGAGCTACAATCTCATAACAAGTTGTTTTGAGGTTCTAGACTATTGAATTGCTCAACTGTTCATTGAGAATGAACTACAATCTTATAAAATTTGTTCTAAAGTTTTAGATCATAGAATTGGTCAACTTTTTGCTGAGAATGAACTACAATTTCATAAAAAAAATCATTTTGATATTACAGATCACCGAATCAATCAACCATTTTCTGAGAATGAGGTACAATCTAATAAGAATTCACTCTGAGGTTCCAGATCACTGAATTTTTCATATGTTCATTGAGAATGAGCTACAATCTCATAACAAGTTGCTCTGAGGTTCTAGATTGCAGAATCAGTCAACTATTCACTGAGAATGAGCTACAATCTCATAACAAGCTGTTGTGAGGTTATAGATCACCGAATCGGTCAACCATTTCTTGAGAATGACCTACAATCTCATAACAAACCATTATGAGATTCTAGATCGCCAAATCAGTCAACTATTTGCTGAGAATGAGGTACAATCTACTAACTAGTCATTCTCATTTTCTGGATCACCAAATTGGTCAACTATTTTATGAGAATGAGCTGCAATCTCATAACAAGTAATTCTAAGATCTCAAATCACCAAATCATTCAACCATTTGCTGATAATGAGATACAAGCTTATAACAAGTCATTCTAAGGTTCGTGATCACCGAATTGGTTAATCGTTCACTGAGAATAAGCTAAAATTCAAAAAAATTCATTCTGAGGTTCTAGATCGCCAAATTGGTCAAGTATTTGTTGAAAATGTGCTACAATCTCATAACAAGTCATTCTGAGGTTGAAAATCGCTAAATCAGTCAATCATTTGCTGAGAATGAGCTACAATCTCATAATAAACAATTATGAGGTTCCAAATTGCCAAATCGGTTAATCATTTGTTGAGAATGAACTACAATCTCATAAAAAGTTGTTCTGAGGTTCAAGATCATCAAATCAGTCTACTGTTCGATAAGAATATATACAATCTCATACCAAGTCTCTTTAAGGTTCTAGATCATTGAATCGGTCAACCATTTGTTGAGAATGAGCTACCATCTCATAACAATAAATTATAAGGTTCCAAATCACCCAATCGGTCAATCATTTATAGAGAATGACCTATAATCTTATAACAAGTCATTTTGAGGTCCGAGATCATTGAATCGGCCTACCATTCACTAAGAATTAGCTATAATCTCATGATAAGTTATTTTGAGGTTCTAGATCGTTGAATTGGTCAACCATTTGCTGAGAATGAGCTACAATCTCATAACAAGTTGTTCTAAGGTTGTAGATCTCTAAATTGATCAATTTTTCACTGAGAATGAGCTACAATCTCATAAAAAAATGTTCTAAGGTTGTAGATCACCGAATTATTCAACATAAACTTAATAATTTCCAATTTAACCATTTAATTACTGAAATGAAAAGAACATAAGCACACAACACATAACTCATAACACCATGCATTGTTGTTGAGGAAACCATGGCCAAGGGAAAACCCCAATGGGGATGCTATCCATAAATATGTACTAAAAGTATTGTGTCCCTATTAGGAAACCTAGCCCTGCTACGAGATAAATATTACATTAGCACATTTCCTTGTTAGAGGAATACAAAACCTTGTTAAAGGTATATTGAGCACACTATTGATACAATCATAATTATAGTTCTGCTACAATGAATTCTTAGTAGTGAACAATACAAGCATCATCTATTCTTAGATAGTTCCAGTTGTATCTCGCATCAATATCTATCTGACATCACAATGCATCCATCTCATCTACATGTATTTCATCCATTTGTCATACTTCACTTTACAAAAAGCTCTTCATATATATATATATATATATATCTTATTACACTAGCCAGTCAGCTCTCAAATACATTACAAAATAGAATTAATACTTATGCAAAGAGTAAATACAAATACTCCCTCAATCGTCGCGACAGTTCATGTGCCCTGTATCACTATTACTCTGTCTTCGCATATCTTCAACTATCTGTATCTCACTACGATCAACACCAAAACATAAATGACCTTAACTAAAGGTCATACATACCCCAAAATATCATTTCCTAAACTCACATATCTCCATTCACCATATACTAACTTCATTGTCCAAAACTGTACTGCTATACTTTGTATTTATGTTTACTGTACTTAGTCATTTATCAATTTGCATCTCCAAAACTATAAACAACTCCAAGCAATCATCCATACCAGATGTGTTTCCATAAATGAAAACCCTCAAGTGTCCCATAACACTCCAAAATGAATCACTTGCCAACAATCTCTCCCTTTGGTATTGATGACAACACTTAGTGAAAAATGACTAAGTGTCAATACCAAAAAGATGTATGTTTATATATTTTACATATCTTCTTTATTCTATACATTTTCCATACATTTTTCATCTCTTCTCTTCTCCCCCTTTGACATTAATGGAAAAGGTATACAAAAATGTAGAATACATCAAAACTGTACCACTGCTTACCAGAAAATTTAGATCATCTTTAGTACATCTCGAAAAGAGTTTTCCAAGATCTTAACTTCCTATTTCCAAG
The DNA here is from genome assembly GCA_018584345.1 of Thuja plicata. Classification (NCBI taxonomy): domain Eukaryota; kingdom Viridiplantae; phylum Streptophyta; class Pinopsida; order Cupressales; family Cupressaceae; genus Thuja; species Thuja plicata. Next base: position 473,425 of record MU222977.1, read on the forward strand.
TCTTCACCAGTATTTGGCTCACATGAATAAGCCCATTCAGTACAAACAAAGATGTATCTACTTCCTTTAGCTCAGTAGGCATATGTGTTGTAAGGGCCTATGCTATTTTCTCCATGTTAGAGATATGGACCTCAAAAATTGATATCTTAGGAGTGATTAGACTCTTCAGTATACCAAACCTTGCCATAACTCTCCCTCTTTCTGTATCCAGTACACTCAGTTTGTCCAATATATTGGACACCTCTCTGTCTATCTCTAATATATATTGTGAGGAGGTCTCACAACTATCCATCATCTTGTCCAGAGTTGTTCTATCCTTCGCTACTATATCCTCTATATTCTTTATATGTATGATAGGGTTTATACAGTAATTGTATAACTTTTTTCCATGTGCGACACAACTTTTAGCCTCAGATATAGTCTTTTTCATTATGCCCAATGCCCATGAAATAGACTTGAACACTTCTTCCAATTTCTTTGTGAGATATTTCTTCTCAGCCTTCTCTTTAGCGATCTTCTCTAATGACTCATAGTGACTGTCAAAATCATCTAATGCCTTGTTCAAGTTCTCTGCATCTTCTTTTCCTTGAAAAGTAAGAGGTTCTAGAAGGATTTTGTTGAAAGTATCAACTTCTCTTGTCATTACCTTGGTCTTCTTCTCTCCTTTCTACTCAGATATTTCTTTAGCCTTAGCAAATGCAATGTAGGATAACTTCATCAACTCATCCACATCCATGTTCTCAATGTCGGTGCTCAAAGTCTTGTCTCCACTTTCCAACAATAAAGGTGAAGAATCAGATGTAAGAGTTTAATGTTTCACTTCAACTTTATTCACTGTATCTTTCTCTATTTCATCTTTGTTTTCTTTCTGATTCTCTTTCTCTATCAAATCCTTGTCACTGTTTCCTTCAATGTTTTTATCCTACTTGAAAGGGTCATTCACATCCTGTGAAGTGTCTAATGACACAGACACACCATAAACAAATAAATCTAGTTGCTTCATAGTACTTGCATATTGACTAGTATCTTCTCTTATTGATTTATCAAGATTTACTCAAGCATTCCTTGATGATTCACCTTTCTCAATAGATTTGGGCTTAGTAACCTTAGGTGGCGAGGTCTTCTCAAGTTCAATTCCCATAAAGACCTTTTCCATAGATCTTTGTGTCTCCTAAATTAATTCATCATATCTTCTTCCCATTATCTTTACTAATCTTATCTTGGTTCTTAGTAAGGGTTTTAGGTCATTCAATATTTTCTCCATCTCCTTAACAAACACAACAAGTAACACTGTTTGTTCTCTAATTACTTCATCTTCTTTATGTGCTAATTATTTCCTCAACTCCAATTTTTCATATTATTCTTCAGGTATATTTCCTCCAATTTCTAACAAATTCTTCTTAAAAACAAGCAAATTATTAATTACTATGTCTTCAATCAAAAGTTTTTTAGATTCCTCATACCTTTCATAGTATTTAGCCAAAGAAAGAAGCCTCCCTTTCTCAATTATCCTCTTCTCCAACATTTTCATGTATGGCTTCTAGGGTTGTCTCATATTAATGTCCTTTTCTTAAACTTTCTTCTCTTCTCCTTTTGTCCTTTGTCTCTTAGGAGGTGAGTCCAGTTTAGTGGACCTTGTGTTTCTTCCAAGAAATTGCTTTGTTTTCTCTTCCTATGATGTTTTATGTGGCGGTGTAGGTGTAGATACATAAATCACAATAGAAGGTGGATTGATTACCTTTACATCTTCAGTTTGTGGAAGGGTTGTAGGAGTAGTGCTCAGCAACCCAGAATCTCTCTCTATCATCTTCCTTATAAACTATTTCATTTATTCTTTTGATATACCATCCTTGGTTGCTAAGTTATCTACTACATTCTCTACTCTCCTTTTTCTCGAAGCTCTAGTCTTTTCCTCCCTAATATTCGCAAACTTTTTTCATAAGTACCTCATCTTTCTTCGGATGAATCAACTTTTGAAAATAGTATGTGTTCCACTTGCATAATCAAAACTTCAGAACTAACTTCATATCCCAGAGGATAACACACTATCTTTTTAGGTTAAACTGCCTCAAAGCAAACACAATCAATTTTAACCATAAAATAGATTGAGTCCTTGTACTTCTCTACCACTGCTTTAGGAATCCTCTCCCTTACCTTCATCTCTCCTACAAGATTTTGATCATCGCAAAAAATTCACCATCTACCCTGTTGGATTTATTGGAATGATGTACTAAGAGGGGAGGGGTGAATCAGTACCTCTAAAACTTTTTAAGTGATTGGCCCATTAACCTTTGTGTCATCAGATTTGTATATTCCTATCTATCTGTTAATCTTTGATTATGTATGTGTAATCATAATATAAGTTCTTTACATGTATAAGCATTCAAGAAACATTCATGAAAATAAATAACACATAACACATGATATGATATCGCAGAAAACTCCTGTTAGGAAGTAAAAACTGCGGTGGGGATGTCTACCCACAAAACTTCACTATCTGCAAATAAGAAGGGAGCCGGTAAAGGCTTACAATTGATCACTTCTGATGATCTACCCTATTAAGAGTATTATAGTGGAGACCTATTAGGATCTACTTCATTTGAATCTTTAGCAACACCGTTAGGTGTGCACTCTGTTAAGAGATTTATCAAAGAATTGTTAAGTCCACCTTCTACGAAAGGATTTTTGTTGTGATGCACTTGTTAGATTGCAACTACAATATAAATGTTGATCTGATAGTGAATGAAATCTCTAATTGCTTATAACAGATCCTGTATAGCTTACAGTGTATGTATGTAATCACCTTGAGTGATTGAGTAATACCTTGTCTCTGCTCGTCGGTAGCCTTGATGTATTCTTGATAACTGTTGTGATTTGTTTCTGTACTTTGCATGAATTATTTTCTTTTGCTTAGATGCTCTCCATAGCTACTATCATTCTTCAAAATGATTACAAGTATCTCTTATTAGAAATGATGGAACATCTATTTATACTAGTTTCTAGCTCTATTCTTGATTCACGCTTTTCAAATTAACTCTAGATCCAAGGTTTACAACTTGACCTTGATCTTTAGTTAAATATGTTTTAGATCCGTTAGGATGCTTTAAAACATTTACATTATGTTTTCTTGACCCTTAAGTTAAGATTTAAAACAAATAAAAACTCTATAAATAGAATTACATTGCTATATCTGACGTGTAAAAATTAGATCCACTTTTTGCGGGTTCTTTAACTGACTGTCGGTTCTGATGGCCGGGCTGCTCTGTCAGTTTGTCAGTTTTCTTCTCCGTTGGTGTTCCTTACTTGAATTGTTCGTCGAGTATGCCTTTTCTGCTCCGTCGGTGATGTTCTCAAAAATGTATCATCGGTTATGCTTGTCGTCGGTAATTTCTATACTTAGTATTTTCACGTTAGACATTTTGTTCTTTCGGGCATGCTTGTTGTTCGCTGGTTATTCTTATTGTCCTCCGGTTATGCTTATACCGATGACCTTCATCATGTTTTTCCCTTTAATTATACTAATGAAAAAACTTAATCTCATCAATCTCCCACTTTGACATTAGTATCAAAAAATGATATGTGCAACATACTTGATGCATTAGTATGTACACCTGTGTATACTTCTTCCGTAGTCATGAAATGACCCCCCCTATGCATATGTCGATAAGTGTAAGTTTATGTACATGTCTATCTTTGTTGTACATACATTATACATATCCTCATATAGTATTTTGTACATTTGTATACATTCCTCCTTTTTTCTTACTAAAGTATATTGTACATGTATACATTCCTCCTTTTTTGATAATGAGGGCAAAGGTACTTTCATCTTTTCAAAAATGTGAGAGTGTGAGGCTTTGATTTCCTCCATCATTTTCTCCCATTTCTCCTTTAAATTCTAAAGAGTCAAATGTTGAAGTGATATCCTCACATGCATGTCATAAATGTTGTCTACCACAGACATTTCTGAGGTCATGATTAGAGTTCTTGCATCTGTAATATGTTGTTGCAGAGTGCTGAGGTTTGGAAAAATTTGAGCTTGAAGCTCTACAACCTCATTTCTAAATTGAGTCTCTGCATCCCATATTTCTTGTTTCAATCTATTTACCTATGTTATCTTTTCATGAGGCAACTTTATAGTGTTTGCATCAGAGGTTAAACTTAGTGCACTAGTTGTTAGATCTGAATCTAATTGTGACAGCTTTTCACTATTTTCTTTACTGAAATTTTCTAATGTGCATAATCTCTAAACTAAGGTAACAGCTTCAGCAATCGTAGGTTCTAATTCACTTACTAGTTCAGATAGCTTTACCTTGTTCTCTATCACTTCTTGGCTGATCTTCTCAATTAGTTTGTGTTGATACTTCATCTCTATCTGTTCTTCCATTTCCTTCTCTACATCTACATTCTGATTTGTGATGGCATCAGTAAGAACTTCTATTTTTTCCATGACTGATGTGTTATCTTCAATTTTTACATATGGAACAATTTGTTGTAGAATATCCCTTGCCTATTCAAGTGCTTGGGCTTCCCTATGTGCCTTTCTCATTTTCTCTTGAATTGCCTTTCTTTGACACATTACTCCAAACTTTTGAAGTGTTTTAGTATCTAAAGTAGATACATCCCACTTGGGTATTTCTATTACCTCATCAAGTGTGATAGCCAAGATATCTTTCTTCAATGGCTTTTTATTTTTCTTCTTTAGCTGGGAGGCAGATTGGTGTACTACCATTTGTAAACCTTGAGATTGGATTGATTTGGTGGGTGAGGGTCGAGAAGATGAAGCATCTTGTTGTTTCTGTGCTGAGTCCACTGGCTGGTTTTGTGAAGACGTCTCCTCATTCGCCTTGGGTGTATCAACAGATTTATCTTCCTTTTCTTCCTTGCTTTCATCCTTTTTTACTATTTCTCTCTTTTCTTTCTCTTCATCCTTTCTCAATGTTTCATCCGCTTTGGTATCTGATCCTTTGTCTTTTTCAGTCGGCACTTCTTGCTGAGTGTCAGTTGTATCTTTCATTTATGTATCTGTATCCTTTTGAGTATTTGATGCATCTTTATTTTCATCATTACCCATGTCCTTGGTTATATCATCTTTCTTATATTATTTCTCCTGACTTGATTCAATTTCAATAGCATCGATTAAAATATTCATGTTTGTCGGTGTATTGACTTCTGCATTCTCAGTAGTTGTTTCCTGTCCGTCGGTATTGCCCTGTGCAACATTGATATCTTCATCTTTTTGCACTTCTTCTACAGGGTCTTTTCCTGTAATATCATTTACAATGTTATCTAACCATGATTCATCATTGATATCATCAGTTATGTTACCTTTAATTGTCAAATATTCTTTGGTAACTTCTCCTTCTCCGCTCAAGTTAATATGAATTGGACTTGGTGGATTTTGACTATCCTCACTTTGAGTGTTGTGAAGAGTAGTGTATGGCCATTCTTCATCTACAATGTTAGTATGTTTGGGGCCTGCTGGATCACTCTCTTCTCTATCCAATTCCACAGATGAGTCATCTTGTACATCTTTAATGATGATTTGTTCCTTCTCTGGGCTAGCTTCCTTAGTGGGTTTGTTGAGTATCTTGCACCACTTCTTAGTGCTATTTTGATCAAGATCAATTATCTTACCCTTGAGAAATTCATATGCTCTCAATTTTGGTGAGAACTCCTTTTCATACTTCTTCATCATCTCATTAATTTCTTCCTTATTTGTATCAGGTAGCATAAGAATCACAAGTATTCTTTCTCTTATTTCCTTTTCCTGATGTAATGCAAAAGTCCATCTGGCTGACAATCTTGCTGATAGGTCTTTGGGAACGTCATATTCTAAGAATTCTAGTGGAACATAATAATGTTTGCACATTTTTGCAATTATTGCATCTTCAATCTTATTTTGATCCTCTGCACTAAATTTTAGCCATTTCCTAATGTTAGGACATAAATAGACGGTGATTCTGAGATATTCTTGCATATTTTATCAATTATTGTAGGGACAACAGGTTCTTTTTTCTTTTGTATCTCTACATCACAATCATCCATTGTCGAGTCTTCTATATCTTCTTGAGTTCTAGTCACCTTCCTCCTTTTGATCTTTCTTTTGGAGGAGCTAGTTTTCTCTTGTATATCCTCACTCTTCCTTTCTGCAGTGGTGAAGGAGTTAACTCTTTTACAATCTAGCTTCTTGTTCTTGAAGCGGCTATTGTTCTTGCTCTTTTGGGTGTAGGAGGAGGTGGAGAATCTGACTGTGTTCCCTCTGAGTCATTATTTTCTTCTTCTTCACCGATAGGTGACTGTCCTTCGGTTTGTTCCTCCTGACCCTATGTTTCCTCTTCACTTTCTTCTATAACTGCAAGTTGCATGGTTAAGTTTTTGACCATCTTGTCCTTCTTATTTGTAATCTTCTTGACAACAAGATCTGTCTTGATATTTTGTTTGTCTTCCTCATAGATTCCAAATCTTGCTTGTTTGTTTTCAATTGGTTCATTTAATAGTGCCTTGATGCACTCATTGGCTTGTCCTAAATTTATCTCATACTCTAAATGTGAAAGCCAAGACTTCCTAGGTACTACTGCTTGGATATACGTGAAATCAGTATCTACCATAAAACATATGTCCTCTTTGTGTTGTTCTATCAAACTTTCAGGAATTCTTGTTCTATCTTGCAATATTTCCTTAATGATTTTGAAATACTCATTCATTATATCATCAAAGTTTGTTCCTAGTGACTCTATATGCTCACATATCTGTATGGTTACAGGTCTACTTGTATCCCATACTACTTTGCCTATGGAAGGAAAGTATTCTTCAAAGTAAAATAATATGCACATAATGAGAGAACCAAACTTACAAGTGTTTGTTCTTGAAGATCTTATGGTGTTCATGTTCTCCTCAAGTTGATTCAACAGGATCTCTAAAAGATCCATCTTCTTTCCTTGTTTGATGATTTTGAATGCAGTGCTCATATCAGTGCTTGATAAGCTATTCATTCTTCTTTCCTGGAAGATTTTGTACCCTACCACACATGCACCAAACATGAGTTCTATGTCGGTGATGGTGTTGACCTTGATAGCTCTTTTGTCTGATTTTGCATTGGTTAACTTTTCCACTTCCTTCAGGGATGGGTGCTTGTGAGCTTGCGGTTTGTCGGTCATAGGATAACCAGTAACTGCATGAATAACATCCTTTGTTTTTCATTTTGGCTTATTTAGACATAGTGTCTGGTTGTGCATTCTGCTGAGAACTATTTTTATCCATTCTGTCTTGAAAAATATGGGAAAGTGTAATGCATTCGTGAGTCCTTTCACTTCCAGATGCTTGTGCTCTTCTTTGAGGTTTCCAGCTTCATCACATAGTGCTCTATAGGCATTATCTAGGTCTAGATCTCCCAATTCTGAAATCGTACAGTGTATATAGGATCTTACGTCCTCTACCAGTAAAACCCTAGGTGGGATTCAGGAGAATGCTCCAGAATCGTTAGGTTTTGATGTGATTTCTGGGTGCAGCTTGTATTTCATTTCAACACAAGTGCCTCTACTAACAAGCTTGATCATTTTGTTCTTATCTTCCTTAATCTTTTTAACTCTTGAAGTTGATGCCATCGTGTTGCAGAAATTTAGGGTTTTTTGTAAATCAAATAGTGCGATCAGTGAATGTAGGTACTTACTGAGTCTCTGTGATTGTTTGTGAATCCTCTAAGTGGTGTTTAGAATCTTGTTGGAGTCTCTCTTTGATTTTTCTATTCAATTGCTCTGCTTGGCTCTCTAGGTTGCTCAAAAATTATGGGTGCAAAATGAGTTCAACCGTCGGTCTTTTATAACTTTTTGTGCCCTAAGTTGTCATTAATGCTCACCAACTCATCAGTATTCAAAGGCTGAGTTTGTTGGTTGAGGCATAAATAACATCTTTGGTGTAGGCGTAAAGTGTCGGGGTTGCCAGCAGCTTTGATGACTTCACCGATGAATGTCGGTAAAGTGGCGAAGACAACTTTCGTCGACTCAAGGATCACCGATGTCCATCAGTTTACACTTAGCCACTTGGCTTTTTTGTAAAGATCGATACATTCTGGTAAGTAGTGTTAACTTTTGTGTGTGTGTTCACCAATGCATATTTGTACCCAATCACCGATGGTTTGTTTTTCAATAATATTTACAAGTGACAATATAGTGTATCTTTAATAATGTTGATTTGTCTATATGTTCAATAAGTAAATGGAACCGATGTATAATATAACTTTTCATAATTTAGTTCCATACTTACTTATGCAATTTAGTTAGAAATGGTGATGCCACCAGATCCATTATATGGGGCGTCATCATTTGCATTGCTTGTTCCAGCACTTTCAGTATTTTTGACTTTTACCCACATCTTGTTTCTCATCTTCTTGATTTCATCAATGGTATTTCCATTGGGATAAGTACTTGTATCTGTCAGTCGGTCTTTGCAATCTTTTATCACATGTCCAACCTTATGACAATGTAAACATGTCATTCCAAGATTGAACCATCCTCTTAGTTTTCTAGTCCATTTTCTCATACAGTTAGCAGATATATGACCATACCTTGCACATATTGTGCAATTTGCCCATGTGTTATAGTCCCAAACATATGAGTTACCTTTTCTTGTTGGTTTGTAGCCATTATCAGGTTCTTTTGGTATCCATGCCTTTTTATTCTTTTTCCAGCATTCTTGATATGTATGTCCATTCATTTTGCAAGTAGGACAATACTTGTCCGTATAGGTTTCATTCTTTGGCTTTGTCACCTTAGATCTGCATTCATATGACTTGTGTCCTTGCTTGTGACATTTATAACAATTACCAATGAAAGTAGATTGTGATTGAGGAATACCTTTCATTTTGTTTCTGCAAATGTTTGAGGTGTGGCCTAGTTTTCCATAGTGATTGCATGACAACTTCTTGGTTTTTGGAGTTGCATATACATTATTTTGATTTGATTGATTAGATGACTCTCCATTGTCAGTGTAACCTATTCCTGTGTAGTTATTGACTCTTCTTTGACCATCAAGGAAATCATCCATTCTTTTGTTGCCATCTTCAGCTTTCTTGATCAATTCATTGTGTTGATTCTGAATTCTGACTTCATGCTTTAGTTTCTCATTTTATTCCCTTAGCTCATCGATGATCTGTATTCTTTCAATGAGTTCAGTATTTAATATGTCTGCTTCTTGACTCATAAGAATAATCCGGTTGGTAATCTCATGGTGATGCTCATTGAGTCTTTGAATCTCTAATTATTTTTCTTGTAGCTTTTATGTTATTTTCCTCCTATCATCAATAGCCAATGTTCTATCTGATTCAACTTTTCTTGAATCATTCATGACATCAATCATTTTTACCATCTGAGTTTCTTGACCAATTTGCAGCATTTTGATTTGCTCTGTCAGATGTAGATTGATTTCTTGTAAACTTGTGATCTCTTCTACTGACGTGTCTGAAGCTTTTCTCATTGATGATTCAGCATTGTTGAATTAATTTGGGATCTCCTCTTCTTTATAATCTTTTTCATTAAGCCTAGTTGCCACGATCTTTCTTTCATCAAGAAAATTTCTCATTCTTACTCTCGCCTCTTTATACTGCTCATAGTAAATATGAATTTGCAATTGCTCATTCTCAATAGTCTTGTCCAATCTGTACTTTTCCATCGTGTGGATCTTTACTCTTAAGTCTTTAAGCTTTTCAAGAAAGAGATTAGCTCTGATACCAATTGTTGGATTTATTGGAATGATGTACTAAGAGGGGAGGGGTGAATCAGTACCTCTAAAACTTTTTAAGTGATTGGCCCATTAACCTTTGTGTCATCATATTTGTATATTCCTATCTATATGTTCATCTTTGATTATGTATGTGTAATCATAGTATAAGTTCTTTACATGTATAAACATTCAAGGAACATTCATGAAAATAGATAACATATAACACATGATATGATATCACAGAAAACTCCTGTTAGGAATTAAAAACTGCAGTGGGGATGTCCACCCACAAAACTTCACTATCCGCAAATAAGAAGGGAGCCGGTAAAGGCTTACAATTGATCACTTCTGATGATCTACCCTATTAAGAGTATTATAGTGGAGACCTATTAGGATCTACTTCATTTGAAGCTTTAGCAACACCGTTAGGTGTGCACTTTGTTAAGAGATTTATCAAAGAACTGTTAAGTCCACCTTCTACTAAAGGATTTATGTTGTGATGCACTTGTTAGAATGCAACTATAATATAAATGTTAATCTGATAGTGAATGCAATCTCTAATTTCTGATAATACATCATGTATAGCTTATAATGTATGTATGTAATCACCTTGAGTGATTGAGTAATACCTTGTCTCTGCTCGTCGGTAGCCTTCCTGTGTTCTTGATAACTGTTGTGATCTTTTTCTATACTTTGCATGAATTATCTTCTTTTTCTTAGATGCTCTCCATAGCTACTATCATTCTTCAAAATGATTACAAGTCTCTCTTATTAAAAATGATGGAACATCTATTATACTAGTTTCTAGTTCTATTCTTGATTCACGCTTTTCAAATTAACTCTAGATCCAAGTTTTACAACTTGACCTTGATCTTTAGTTAAATATGTTTTAGATCCATCAGGATGCTTTAAAATATTTACATTATGCTTTCTTGACCCTTAAGTTAAGATTTAAAACAAATAAAAACTCTATAAATAGAATTACATTGCTTTATCTGACATGTAAAAATTAGATCCACTTTTTGTGGGTTCTTTAACTGACTGTCGGTTCTGATGGTCGGGCTGCTCTGTCAGTTTGTCAGTTTTCTTCTCCATTGTTGTTCCTTACTTGAAGTTTTTGTCGGGTATGCCTTTTCTGCTCCATCGGTGATGTTCTCAAAATTGTATCGTCAGTTATGCTTGTCGTCGGTAATTTCTATACTTAGTATTTTCACGCTAGACATTTTTTTCTATCAGGCATGCTTGTTGTCTGCTGGTTATGCTTACTGTCCACCGGTTATGCTTATACTGATGACCTTCATCATGTTTTTCCCTTTAAGTATACTAATGGCAAAACTTAATGTCATCACTACCCATGAACTATTATGTCTTCTATAACTCAATTAAATCTAAATACTAGTAGGTTCATTGTCCTTCCAAGCTTTAGGGTGCATACCAGGAAATTTGTGAACAATATGAATGTACATATGTACCAAATAAGATTCAAATTTGAATGCCTTCGACTTATCTTTCTTGATTTTCCTCACATTCTCCAAGAATTGTTGTGTAAGTACTTTGCAAAGGTTATACTTGATATTTTTCTTAACCATTTTGTAAGCCATCAAGATTACTCCTACTGATACTCAGTTAAGTCGGCTTCTATAATGGAATTTATAGCCTAAAATCATTGTAATCAATCTGACATCTTGCTAAAATATATCATTTACTGTCATCGCTCTCTTGTCCTATTGTGAATTTGTTAGGGTTTCCACCATTTTCTTATTGTTCTTTTCTACAACAGGTATTACACTAGTGTTGTTCAAACCAGTTATAGCATGAATTAGGTCATTGTAAATCTTCATAGGTTGATCTCCAAGCCAAATAAACCGGTCATGAACTCTGCTCAGAATGATCTTGATCCATTCTTCTTTGTCAAACTTGTGAAGTTTGGTTACCTTCATTATACTTAGGTTATTAAGATGTGTGAACTCATCTTTCATCTTTCCATATGCTCTGATAATGTCTTCCACCTCATTAGCAATCTCATAGTCTCCCAAAGATTCATACTTATAGTGGATGTAAGCCCTAATATCTTTGACATGTAGAACATCATAGGGTGTTTCTGAAAAAGTGCCTTTGGGATCATCCTCAATTAATTTATAAGGGTGTTTATTAAACTTATATCTATTTCTTTCAACAACATAAAAAATGATCGAAGTATCCATAACCAAAGCTTTGAAATTGATCTAAGTACCTCTTATTTGTTGAAATGTGAGTTCCTTCTTTGATCAAACTCTCAACACATTTGTTTTGATTCTTCTTCTGGTCTGGACTCTTTTCTCCTCACACTCTGCTCTTCGAATGATGTCCAAACATGTTCTTTCTATTAACCTTATGCTTTGTTGAGTGAAGAAATGACACAGTTCCAAATAAAATCTTTTTTGCACATAATCCAGTCGAATAACAATCTAGCAATCACAGGATATAGACTTGTAAAGCCATGCGATCACACATATGTGTTCCAAAACATTTCTACATACTCTCCCTAAGCTCACAAGAGCTTACTCCTCATATTCAAGGGCTGGATAGATTTCTGAAGTTTTCTTCCAATGCTAACCCTGAGGAAATGCTTGGCCATCTAGGTTGATGTAGAAATATTAGCATTAGGTGAAGACTAAGTAGCATCCACTGACTCTTACTGAACCTTTTCCTCACTAGAATCCTTTATATTCCATACCTTATTATTGTTGATATCTCCTGCTTTCCTGAAACAACTATTAAATTCACCCATGTACTCTACAAGACTCTTACCAGTATCACCAATATTCTTCTTTATAACCATAGGAGGTGGTCCTCTTATGTTGTCAGTTCCATTGTACCTACAAAACTTTGCTATATGTCTTGGATTGTTACATTTGTAGCATGTAGGAGGTGATCTATTCTGATTAACCTGCAACTTACAATACCTTGCGATGTGCCCAAGGTTATTGCATTTGTAACATGTGATCTTGGCTCTTGTCTCTTCCCTAATGTAATCTTGTATGAATTGTGATTGATCAGGTTTCCTACATTTTGATTTCTTATGTCCATATGCATGAAAATTGTTAAAATAGCCATTAAAGGATTTGAAAGAGGTTTTACCTCTCCAGTCTCTCTTCATGTGTCCAACCTTGTTACATCCAAAACATCTACCTCTGAAAGTTCTAATATGTTCTTTAGGTTCTTTAAGAGTGGGTCTTTCTCCATCAGTCTTCGCTTCATATTTTTCTTCCTAATTCGTTGAATGTTCAGCTTCATTGAAGCCAACTCATGTCATGTCTCCTTTAGGTTTCTATCTATCTCTTTGTTCATCGATCAAGTCACTGCTCATGTGAAGTCTCTCAATATGTTTCTTTGCCTCAACAAGTCCTCCTTTTATGATCTGATTATATTTCTCTAATTCCACATACTTGTTCTTGTAGTGATCACGTTCGGTCTTCATTTGTTCCATCTGAATATTAGCATCCTTTAAGGTTTCTTCTGTAGAGCCTCCCTCATTTCCCTTCTAGATTTGACATCTTGAAGGATGGGGAGAGGATTTATTCTTGTATTCATGGCTATGTTGAACCCGTGTGAGATGGTACCCTCGGGGTGGTCTCTTGTTTACTTGATTTATGTGACCTTCCTTAGACTTGAGATGCATTGTGAGATCCTGTTATGTTATGAGATGACTAGTTGAGATGATATTTTGATACTGTTATTGTGGGATCCTACCCTGACCCATCATAGCACAGGTGATATTTTCATACTTGGTTACCAAGATGATACATTATTCTGATACATTGGCTTATTAGAGAGTGATTTCATAGCATTTGATACTATGTGAAGATGTTTGTTTTGATGATGCTAGGATATACTTTTATATGCTCATGATTTACTGATCTTGATTATAGTAGAAAGATTTAATTCTAAATCCTATGTTTTGATATGGTAATTATGTTTTGTGGTGAATTTTTATGAAAATTGAACTTATGCTTGAGAACTAAATTCTGCAAATGATCTTTTATAGTTGAATTGAAAATGTTAGAGGATATGTGATTAAATAATTTTGAGTATGAACATGAACATACTTGTGGTAATGTAATTTTTGCATATAGTGTTTTAATTGATGATGAAGCTTATGGGATACTATTTGTCATTACAAAAGAGTTTAATTTATTAATTTTCTTACAATTGGTATACATGTGATTTCTCCTTTGAGCTACTGATGCTTTGATCAAGTGTGCAGGTGAATTGACCATGGACTTAAATCGGGGAAACAAGATTGGATTTATATGAAATTCAGTAAAGAGCCAAGGTTAACTCTAAAGAGAGATATAAACTCGTTGTTTAGTAATTTATTTTATAAATGTGAATATGCATGTATGTTATTTTAATGTGTTCATATGTGTAATTCCAACTGGGCATACCAATTTTTGTGTAAATGTGATGTGCTTTTGTTGTGTCAATTGACACTTGTACAAGTGAGTTGGCATGCTCATGGGAGTTAAGGGAGATTAGAAGCTTACCCTAGGGTAACCATGTAGTGTTCCCATGCAGGGTTACTTGTTTTTGAAGTCAAACCTTGAGTCCCATCATTTAATTTTGTGGGTTAACTCTTAATGAGTTTTATAGGGGTTAGAATGAGCCCAAGGGGGTAATTAGGGTTAAAATTAGCTAGCTCTATAGGTGTAATATGGGTTAGGAGTTAATTTTTTAGCCATATGAATGTCCCAATCTCATTTATGGCCTTCCAAAAGTACCCTTTTTGAAGAGTAGCCAAAATTGAAGGGAGACAAGACCATCATCTCCTCCACAACTTTGATCTTCCTCACATTTATGAGAGGAGACAATGTGGAAGAAAAGCGGACTCAAGTCATCTCTCATTATGATTAGTAGGTGGGGAGTTGGTGAGATATCCCTTTTAGTGAGAGTTTGCAGGAAAGTTGGGGTTGCTTGCCCACTCTCCAAACTTGGAGACTGCTAGTGGAGTTGGTGAGACTTGGGATAATGGACTAAGGGAAGGAAAATCTTAAGGAAGGAAAATTTCATCTTCAACCTCATTTTACATTTTCTTGGAGCAAGGTTGGTTCTCTCAAGCCATGAAAATAATGTGTTCTTGTATTTTTATTTTAGTTGAATCTTGTTATTGTATGTATGAGTATTGTGTTGTGGATTTCATTGCATTTTCCTTGTTTTCTTGTCTTGTGTTTGTTGTGATGTTTTGGGGTGTGAAAGGATAGACTCACCCTTGGGAGGGTAGAGAGCCTTGTGGGTGAAGGGTCTTGGGAATGTCTCTTAGTGTAGAGTCTCTTATCATGGAGAAGAGGGATAAAGCATGCATGTATGGGCTCCATGTGCTACTGTATTTATCTTTTATTTTGAGGTGATAAGGGGAGAAATTTTTGTGAGAAGGGATGAAGGTTTTCATTGCATTCTGAGAGCCTTGTGAAGGCATATGTATATTTTGCATTATATGTTTATGTCATCTCCTGATTGGTTCATTTTCCACCTTCACCCCTTTTATGGGTCCAAGGTGACCCAATTGTGAAACTAAGCTTGGGTGGGAGTTCTTTGTTGTAGTGATTTTTTTTGTTGTTTTGTGGTGTGCATATGTGTCACTCAATCCTCTCTTGTTTCCCCTAGCTCGGGGGTGGTCTCATAGAGACCTAGGATGGGAGGTGAGCTCCCATGGTCTTTTCAAAACCTTCCTTTTTTCATTTTTTTGGATGCACATGAACCTCTAAAGATTGAAGTGAAGAGCTTGAAGGAGAAATAAAATCTTTTTTTTGCCCTACTTTTATTCTGCATGTGTAAAAGCCTTGTGGCTAAGATCTTGAAATATAGTTTCAAAAGAGATTTTTTGGAAGCTTTATAAAGTTTTAGATTTAATAAATTTGTATATGGTTATATGAAGTTTATTCAAAATGTGTAGGGAAGTAGAGGATGTAGTTGAGT
The DNA here is from genome assembly GCA_018584345.1 of Thuja plicata. Taxonomy (NCBI): domain Eukaryota; kingdom Viridiplantae; phylum Streptophyta; class Pinopsida; order Cupressales; family Cupressaceae; genus Thuja; species Thuja plicata. Next base: position 489,100 of record MU222977.1, read on the forward strand.
TTTTCAATACAAGAGAGAGTAATCTACTATGTACTTGAAAAGAAAAATTAATAGAGTAGAGTTATTTTTGGCATTTTCTTATCTTTATGTAAAATTTATTTGAACAATAAAAAAATCTTCAAGTAATATAAATATCTCTTTTGAAATTTCTTATTATAGAAAAAGAGTAATATTTCTTGCCATTGATTTCAAAAAAGATAAAAACTAGGAAAAGATAGTTACATGACCTACTCATTTTATCAATGTAATAACCAATGTGGCTAATGTATTGAAAACTTGTTTATTATGTGAAAGGAAAGCATATTAGTTCCTATGGAAGATAGAATAATAGTTTTGGATGTGTAGAGAAAATTTGTCTTTGAAAAATTGTAACCTTCTATGCTTTTGATAAGATATTAATAGAGAGAAGAAAATAAGCCCCTTTTGTTTTTTTCGTATTCTTTTACCTCTTATGTAAGTTCATTTGAAAACAAGATTTACATTTATATGTGCATGTTACTTTAATTTTGATTATAGCAATAAAGATTATTCCCATTTGATTTTAAGAAAGCAAAATGAATCAAGGTAAATGTAGAGACTTATAAATAAACATATATGCACTATTATTTTATTTTATTATATATATATATATATATGTTGTTTCTAATACTCTGTTTGTTTGTTTTGAAAAGAAAAAAAAAAACATTAATATGCTTTTGAGGCTATTAATGCATAAACATGTATATATTTTAAATGTTGTAATTTTTTTTTGTAAATTGCAATGTTCTTATATCTTTTTTGTTTTAACAAAAAAACATTTTTAAAAAATAATTTTGGGGGCGGCAAAGGGAAGCCGTCCCCCACCCCACAGCCAACCCGTAAGGGGAGGCCGTGCGAGGGTCTGGCCCCTCGTGGTGGTCCGGCTCTACGCGCCACAGCCACGGCCGCGACTGTGGACTGTGGGTTGTGGTGGTCGCGGCCTGCCATGTTGGTCGAACCCCACTCTCATCCATGTGCCCAATTGCGGGGGGAAGAAAAACACAACCTTCGAACCAGAAAAAAAAAACATATTATGCGCAGCCCCCTTTCAAACCAAGAGAAAAATGTAGTCACTGCAAAAAAAAAAAAAATTAAATTAAATCGCAGCCTGTACAAAATGCTAAACCTGCAAATAGTTTCGCAGAGGTTCCGCCATTAATGGTGTGTGTGTGTGTGTGTGTGTGTGTGTGTGTGTGTGTGTATAAAGAAAGGAATATACACAATCTTCTTGAATCTCTTCCTTTGCCATTAAACATGCAACTCAAAGCAAGAATGAAAAAAAATGGAGACATCAGGGTTTGAGATCTTTTAGGGAAAGAGGAGAGAAATAGAGAAACAAAAGGAAACTCTATTTTTTTGCCCTTCATAATTTTCTCTTAACCCTAATTTTGAATTAGGGTTAGGGTTTGCAAAATAGAAAGTTGACTTTTTATATTTTTATATGAACATGCATTTAAGTGGAAAGTTTAAAAATTCCTTTTGAGAGGGAATTTTATTTGCCCAATGTAATAATAAAGTTTTTTCCTAATTCACATTTGATCTTAATTAAAACTATGATTAGATATAAAATGAATTTAAATTTTCAAATTGGGTAATTTAAAGCATGTCAATTTAATTAATGATTTAGATGCATATTGTAGTAGCTTTAATTAATTAATTAGCTTATTGTGTTTAAATATTAATCTTCATTATGTGGGACATTTAAATTTAATTAAGTTTAATATTGTCTTGAACTTTTTAATTAATTTATTGTATTAAATATTAATCTTTATTATGTGGAACATTTTTATTTAAATAGGTTAAATTTTATTATCAAGGAACAATTTAAAGTAATTAAACGGAGCCATCATTAAACTTAGTTTATCCTCTTGAATAGAATTATCACCTAAATTAATTCAACTACACTATTTGAAAAGTAACTTTTTAGATTAACTTATTATAATTTCATATATAGTAAAAATTAAATTAAGTATTCAATAAAATATTTGTAAATGTATTTAAATGATTAATAATGTTCATAGATGCTTTGGTTTATATGAATATTATAGGAATTTAATTAGCCACATTTTGGTAAAATGTCTTAATTAAGGAATATTAAATAAGGGTTTAAAATAAACCTATTATATTGAAATACTCTCATTAAATAAGTTTTAAATGGTTTTGTGTAATATTAATTAAATTTTGTACTCTTTTATATCCATTATGAAATAAAGTAATTCATATAGTTGGGGGTGTTGTATTAAGATATTACTTGAATTAATTAGAAAACAAAATTAAACTAATAAGTATTGTACTAGTTTAATTAATGGGAGGATTTTTTTTGTAAATATTAGGAAATTTTAAAATAGACAAATTTAACAAAGAGGTTTAGACTTTATTGCTGGCACGTGGAAATTTATGAAGGGTGCAACATTAACCTAATTAGAATAAATTAATGGTTAACCTTTATGCCTCCAAACTCTATTTAAAGGAATTAGAACTAACTAAATTTAAATTAGGATCTCAATTACGTTAATGTAGTTTACACGATCTTATGATGTCGAAACTAGTGGAGACTTAAAACGTCGCGATGACTAACCATGCAATTATATATTTAAATTTATTTCTCTCCACATTTTTTATATTGAGTGAGATCTGATTAGGTGTTTAATCATACTAAACTGTATAACTTAGTTAAACCTCCTTCATCGAATGGGTTAAGGTATGTTCACTTTAGTCATGATTCCCCTTAACCCTAATATCAACAGTTGGACTTAATGTCTTGACATAACCTATTTCTTTAACCAAGATAACTCAATAGCCTGTTTAATAAACTTTGGTAGACCGTTCTTCTACATTCATTACCGATTTAGATGTTTTTTTTAAAATGGTTGTTGCAATTTTTTTATGTCATTTTGGGCATGACATATTCAATTTTGTTTTTAGAATCCTTTTCCTATTGAATATCTTTAGCCATCTGTAGTGAAGTAGTTTCATGATTAAGCTTCAAAGTATATTTCTCTTGTTCAAGTTTTATCTGATCTGAAGTATCATTGTCTTAATACTTTTTTATCTTAACCATAAGATCTTGTCTCTCACTTCTATAAAGTAAAAGTTGTTCTTTTAGTTTCTTAATGAACCCTTATGTTCTTCTCAATTTGAATTTCAAGTCACCATTCTCTGCTTTAGCTTTGTCAAGATTTTTAAGTGTTGCTTCAAAGTTTTCCTCCAAACTTTCAGAATCAATCTTTATCTCCATTAAGTTGTTAAAATTTCTCACCAAGGGCCGAAAGCTCTGATACCGATTGTTAGGATTAAGTAATACTTAGAGGGGGGTGAATCAGTATTATAGCACCTTAAACATGAACTTAATAATTTCCAACTTAGCCATATAATTACTGAAATGAAAAGAAGATAAGCACACAACACATAACTCATAACACCATGAATTATTGTCGAGGAAACCTTGGCCAAGGGAAAACCCCGGTTAGGATGGTACCCACAAATATGTACTAAAAGTATTGTGTCCCTGTTAGGAGACCTAGCCCTGTTAGGATCTGAATATTACATTAGCACATTTCCTTGTTAGAGAAATACAAAACCTTGTTAAAGGTACATTGAGCACACTACTTGTACAATCAAAAATATATTTTTGTTACAATGAATTCTCAGTAGTGAACAATACAAGCATCAGTTATGTTTAGATAGTTCCATTTGTAGCTCGCATCAACATCTGTCTGACATCACAATGCATCCATCTCATCTACATACATTCCATCCATCTTTCATACTTCACTTTACAAAAATCTCTTCATATATATATATATATATATATATATCTTATTACACTACCCAGTCGGCGCTCAAATATATTACAAAATAGAATTAATACTTATGCACAGAGTAAATACAAATTTGGCGACCTTATACTACCAAATTATAGGTTATCCACAATCCCAATCCAACTTATCACATCTGGATTGCATGTCATACTCCCTCAATCACCGTGACTGTTCAGCTACCCTGTATCACTGTTACTCTGTCTTTGCATGTCTTCAACTTTTTGTATCTCACTGCGATCAACACCAAAACGTAAGAGACCTTAACTGAAGGTCATACATACCCCAAAATATCCTTTCCTAAGCTTTCATGTCTCCATTATCCATATACTAACTTCGTTGTCCTAAACTGTACTGCTATACTCTGTGTTTTTGTTTACTAAACTTAGTCATTTTTCCATCTGTATCTCCAAAACTGTAAACAACTCCAACAGATCATCCATACTAGATGTGTTTCCATAAATGACAACCCTTAAGTGTCCCATAACACTCCAAAATTAATCACTTTCCAACATGACTTAGTCAACAATTCGTTGAGAATGAGCTACAATCTAATAACAAGTCATTCCGAGGTTGCAGATCACCAAATCGGTCATCCATGCATTGAGAATGAGCTACAATATTCTTATAACGAGTCATTTTGAGGTTCCAGATCATTGAATTAGTTAATCATCCACTTAGAATGAGCTACAATCTCATAAAAATTCATTATGAGGTTCCAAATTGCCGAATTGGCCAACTGTTTGTTGAGAATGAGCTACAATCTCATAAAAAAATTATTCTGAGGCTCTAGATCTCTTAATTGAGAATGAGATATAGAATGTTTGTTATGATTCTTGGGTCACGGGAATCTTGGTGATGTCAGTTGTAGTGTGTGTTTTGGAGAAGAACTATTTGTAGCTGACTTCAGATATGGAGCGTGTGTTATGGATGGCGAGCGTGAATTGTGAATCTTGGATCATATTTCATGATTTCTAATTGTTGCTTACTTGTTCAAGGTACCATGTGTATCTTAGAAAGGGGTTATGTAATTGTTTTTACATTGGGTAAGTCTTAATTGGTCGAACTAGTTGCTTTATTTGTAATATGTTTAAAGGAGAGTTGTTTTCTTTTGTGGAGAGAGGTGTGGAAACTGCGAGATTGTATTTGAGAAGTCTACTGGATGTAGAGAAGATATAGTGATTGGTGAACTTAATTGGGACTATTTAAGAAAATATAGTTGTTATCAGTTAATTCACTAGATATTATATCTTTGTATATATGTATCTTGGACAGTGAGTCCTAAAGGTGTATTTAACCTTCTTTAGAAAGTGTGCCTGGGCAGTGAACATGTTGTTTCTCTTGACTCCTAATAGGGTTTGTCCTTTAATAGGGACTATGTACTGTATATAATAATCATCTCCTAACATGGATACTATATTTTCATTGCATTATTTATGGGTGCTAATTCCCACCGGGATTTTTTCCTTAATAGGGTTTTGATGCAGAGTGCCAAGCAAAAAGGTGATGGGTTCCCAATAACTTAGTCAAATTCACAAGTAACCCACTAGGCTCCTAAGGCACTTCAAAGGCTTATTACCCATAAACTCCAACCCTTGACTCCAAACCGTCAAGGTTGATTAGAAATGTGTTGATAAGGTTAATTAGACAGGTTTCAGACACTTTCCTCTATCCAAGCAACCCCAAACACTCAAATGCCTTAAAACTGTCAATTAGGCCAAATAGCCCAATTAGCCCTCCTTTGACTGTTTTTTCCCCTTTTCTTAAAACTTCTTCAAAGGAACCTGCAAACAAATTAGCATTTCAAGTATCTTTTATCCTCATACAAAACATATGTCGAGATTGGGTGCAACTCCTTTGGAAGATGTCTGAGGTTCTTCACTCTACCCCTGTTTTCACCAATCTAGGAA
>MU222977.1:539550-552475 GCA_018584345.1 Thuja plicata
TTCAACTTGGGCACATCTCGTATGTTCATCTTGTGATCTTTACTTAGGTCTTGAAACCTTCCTTCTAAGCACACAAGCTCTGATACCAATTGTTAGTAATAACTGAGAGGGGGGGTGAATCAGTGGCTTCAAAAATTATTCTTTAAACTTTAACCACGAATCAAATACATCTCAGATTATTAAGTCCTTACAATATGCATGTCATGAAATATTAATAATTAATTAATTGTCTATGGATTTTCCTTGTCTGTGCTTATTCTCCTTGATTACCGATAAACAGTAAAACTATTTACCAACACTCAGTAAATATGCAGAGTATACCAATCTATCCAGAAATCCATATGTGAAATGTAAAACAATAAAGTAATAACCATACACACATAACACATGGATTTTAACGTGTAAACCCTGTTAAGGGAAAACCACTGGGACCGGTACCCCAAATTTTTACTCTTCTGAAGTGAGCCCTGTTAGGAGCCAACCCTATTAAAGGTTACAAACACACTGTTAGGTGTGACCTTGTTAGAGGATTTTATACATAGAGGTTGTCACTTAGTATGGGGCATCTATTTGCTACCATCCTTGAATCAACCTCCTTCTTAGAATGTCAATAGGCTTTAGGCAAATCTTGCTACCATCCTTGAATTAGCCTTCTTCTTAGACTTTCAATAGGCTTTATGCAATTTCAATGCTAATTTCATGAATCAACCTTTTTGGCACTCCTTGGGATGTACCTCAATATATAGAAGACTGTTAAGTCCTGCTTTGTTAAAAGACTTGATGATTGATTGGTTAAAATGAAACACTGACATGTTTCTAATGCAACTTGAATCGCAAATTTTCATATCTATTTAAGTACATTACCTCTCTGATCAATGTATCAATTCAGTTCTTTGTGCTCCACACTTTCTGCTCTGTGATGTTGTGCTTCACTGTTCGTCGGTGTCTGCAGAATTCTTTAGCTCTTCTTCAGCTTGATTAATCAAGACTATATGAAGTTCTTCTTCACCAGTTTCTCTTCAGCATCCTCTTTCTATTCACTCCCCTTCCCGTGTATGTGATTGTAGAAATGAATTATTCTTGTCTCTTATATAGATATGATATTCTTGATTCTTGGCGTGAAAAACAATCCATCCAATTTGATTTAAAGCTTTAACTCCTGATTTATCTTGTAGTTATCTTCTTGCCAACTATACAAATCTTCTTTAAATGAATTACTTATCTCTGGTCGAATAAAACAAATAAAACAAGCAGTTAAGCCTATCCTTAAGCTCTGCTAGCTAGATATTTTGTCATTTTCTAGTCAATTTTGCAGTTAGTCATCAGTGATAACTGCCAGTTCCATCAGTGTGACTCCAGTCAGCTTCGGGATCTCCGTCCGTTGGGAATCATTAGATTTTTCTTGTCAAGAAATACTGTCTTCTGCTCGTTGGGTATCACTGTGACTTTTGTTCTTTGCCTTTACCGATGGTGTGCACTCTGTCAGTGTTATCAGTCACTAAGTGAATACTTGACTTTTATGCATTGTTGAAAGCATAATCTCTGTTCCATTGATTCTCTGAAGTCTTTGGCATTATGTACATGACCGTACAGATGATATCAAGTTGACATCAATGACAATACAAACCATTAACTGATTTAATGTCTTGCATCATCTTCAACTTAACATTATCAAACATTCAATCAGTTACATGTCATTAGATTAGGGGCGGCCGATTTCCCCCACGTAGGATGTCTTCCTTCTAGGTCATTTTATGTACCTTGACTGAACTCGCATTCATGATAATCATTTTGACTATCATTAGGTATATCTAGGTACTGTTTTATGCTCATGAAGACTCCATCTCCACTCAAGCTTCCTTCTTCCTCTTGGTCATATTCACCTTCTTGTGTTACTACTTGTTCTTTAGTTCCTTGTATGGATGTAGGATAGGGTGAAGATATCTCTATTGCTTTCACTCTGGTGTCCATGAAGTGAGGTAAATAAAGTATATGACCAATAGTAACTAGTTTCCCCTAGTTAGGGTGTCTTTCCTCAAGTTCACCTTCTTGTCCTAATCTCAATTCATCTTGTTGTTGGCCCACCACTTCTTTAGTCAATTGATTGTTTGGATGTTGATCTATTTGGTTCGAAGGGGGCTCTGAATTGATGTGGGATATACAGTTCTCCTTCATAGTTGGGATTATTTGTATGTATGTGTAACAGTATTTCAAAGGATAACTGTGTAACATCTGCTTCCTCTTCAGTCTCATCATCAGATTCTTTTGTATGATTGTATGTAGTACCATTTCTAGAGGAATGATTGGATTTTTTCTCATGGTATCCTAGTCTTGTTTTATCTGTTGGAATCTGGAACTCTGTGTGTATGGGTTCTAGAAATCCTTTCTTCTTTCCTATTGGTCCTTTTCCTTTATACCCCATTTGTTGCATGAGTTGATATCCTTTTCCATATTTCTACAGAGAGGTCTCAACATGTTTGACTTCTTGATCATGCTCTTCCTCTCTATAAAGACAAGAAAGAACATCTTTTTCTTCATTTTCTTTTGAAAGAGAAACACAAGCTTTCACCATACCAGTCCCTTCATGTATTTTTAATGGCTGGGCACTAAAAGGTTTGAATGACGATGAGGGATTTCCATTGGACATGGGGGACGTAGGGATATTGGTCACAAACAACAAGGGATGCAATTGATATTCTCCCATTCCAGTGTTCTTAATCTTCAATTTCTCTTCAAAATTTGTCAAGAGTGCTACTTTGGGATTCTCAGACCTTTGTCCAGTAGATGCTTCCTTTTGATGTGGAACCATGTTGTCTACTTGCTTCAAATTATTGCAAGAATAGGTGTTGTCAACTGGGATAGAAACCTCCACTCCGTTGTGTGGGAACTTCACACACTAATGATATGTTGAAAGGACAACTTGCATGTCATGGATCCATGGTTGCCCTAACATTTGGGAGGTTGTCTCTCTTAATAGGTCTAACCCTAATATGTAGTAAAACTAATCCCTTTGATGACCTCTTGTCTTTGTCATATGCCTTAATGGTTATTTTCCTCCTCGGATCTATAATGTTCTCTGAGAAACTTAATGTTGTCACAAGTTTGAGGGTGAAAATATTCAAATCGATGCCTCTATCTATCAAGATGTGCTTGACTCTATGCTTGTGGATCAAAACCTCTATATATAAGGGTTGATTATGTGGATGCAATTGACACCGAGATCTTTTTACACATTTGTTTCTAGAAGGGCTGTTTCAATAATCTCCTTATGCAGTGGTGAGATTTTAAGCAATTCTAGAATGGAAATTTGGGAAGTTCTTTGTAATTGAGCAGCCAAATTGTAATTTGCAGCTAGGATTGACAAGACCAACTTCTTTGATGTTGAAGGTTTAGTTTTTGATGCAATGGGTTGTATAGATGAGGATGCTACTCCCTTAAGAGTAACCTTAGATTGATTCTTTGTCATAGCATTAGCTAATTCGGACTCTTTATTGTCTTTGATGATGATTACATTGATGGGTTGATTGGATGGTTTGAGCATGTGGATCACATTGTCATTATTAGAATAGGTGTAATTTACCTTAGCTCCTTGATTCTTTGAAGATTTCCCTTGTTCATAAGAGGGTAGAGGTTGTTTAAAAGCCGTATGATCAGTGTTTGAATGATGTCCATCAACTGTGATGGTTTCATTATCAATCAAGTCTTGTATGACTTGTTTTAAATTCATGTATTTTTTAGTCAAGTGTCCTTTCTTTTTGTGGTATTTACAAAAGTGATTATCATTCCACCACTTGGGTTTGACTGTTGGATCCCAAGGCTTTGATTCCAGTATCTTGATGATTTTTTTAGCCACCAAAGTCTTTAGTGTGGCTTCAAGGGATTCTCCTAGAGGAGTAAAGTTACACTTGGGCTTGGGTATCCATGGTGCTTTGTCTTTCTACGTGTCTTGGTTATTCTTGGACGTTAATGAAACATTCACATTGTTCTTAGAAGTCTCGATGCTACTAGACAGATTGAACATTGGTTCCTTGGGTTTGAAATCGAATGAATCAACCACTCTGTCATTGACCACATTCTTTTTCTTGTTCCAATATTTTCTCTTATCTTTACCATTGTTGATGTTAGGATTGTGTTAGAGCTTTTTCTTGTAGAATCTTAATGTAGCAGCAATGCTTGACTCTATGACTCCCAATTCTTGATTCTATCAAGTAAAAGTCTAACTAACGAGGATCAAATCCTCCTTCACTTTGAGCTCCATAGATTCACGCGAGTGTACCTCTTTTGATTTACTGTTTAATAGTAAATCTTATAGTGGATGAGTGTCTTAAACACTGATACTCAATTTTTATACATGACAAACTGTAAAGTAAAGATTTGTTTAGTTTTAAGATTGATGATGATGATTGCTTATCAAGTATAGACCAGTACCAAATCCGAGGCAAAGAGTCAAATGAACATACATTCAAAGAAATCTTTTAATAACACACACAGAGCCCAAATGAAATTCCTTACAAATAATTTTTATCATTTCAACACCAAAACATCAAATTCTCATGTAAATCCTAAATCCCCTGAAACCACCCTTAAGAATTACCCTTCCCTTGAAAGAAACTCAAGAATTATACCATAATTTACCTTGTAAATAGTGTATTGAAATTTGCCTTACAAATTCAGTACACAAGAATTTAAAACATGAACACAGGAAGACATCATAAATGTGCCAAGGAATTCCACTGTATTTTCATTAAAATTTTCTCTGCTTTAATACATCCAAAATGACCAAAATCATAAAACTCTCTTGCAATTGTGAATTCACCATCCTTTACAATTCCAAACGTCTTACGATTTATACTATTCACTAGCCATCTTGGAATCCTGAAAGAATCAAGATGCAACAAGCTTTGGATGGCTAGGAAAAGCAAAAGGCGCTAAAAGACAAAAATAGCTACAATCATTTTCTATTGGTGGAGCGGAAAACTTAAGTAGCTCTTTGCAATCATTCTGAAACTTTAACAGTTGGCACCTTTGTCCGTGGATATTCAATGTAACTTCTGAAAGTTGTTGTGAGAATAGTGACCGCCTATATGGCTAACATTCACTATTCTTTTGAGATAAGTACCCTCCTTGTGCTCATTTAATAGGTTCCAAGTGTCATTCAATCCTCCTCCATTGCTTCCAATTTTGTTGTTGCCTGCATTTTATTTTTTCGCTTTGTGCTTTTGTCCCACACTACAACCTCCTCCTTTGTTGGCCAGTCAAAAATTTTGATGCCCTATAACTGCTTCATTTGTCTCTCCCACCTGGCATCAGTGATAGCCCTTGTATCTGCCACAAACTTGGCACAATTTGTTTCAGCTTTAAAAATATCATCCAAGGCCATATTATATTTATCCATCTTTAAAACATTATCTTCTTTTAGGAAAGATTCTTTCTCTAGCAGCAATGTATCAAATTCATTTCTCCACTCCTCAACACATTTCACTTCATCATTCTCATTAAGTATAGCAGGGATATATTTATTGAAGTAAGGGCCAAACATATTCAATTTCAATTGTACCTCATTTGCCTCTCCTTTAAAAAAGGATGGAGATGCACCAATCTGCTCAATCATTTCCCCAACCTGATTCACTGACTCGGGAAGATCTAGCCTATGGGATTGTAATGCTTCTAGTCTCTCAAATAAAGAGCCCCTACAAGACCATACACTGAAAAGTGGATCCAAATTTGCTAATGCATCCTTTACATCCTTGTCAATATCATGCAACTTATTGTAAGCCTTGTGGACTGCATCCAACTTTCCTTTTATTACATTAATTCTATGTTGTAGAATATTGATCAAGGTAGAGAGAGCGACCTCATTCCTATCCTTGTCAAATACCTTACCTAACTAATCGGGTTCCTCAGTGACAGCAGGCACAATAACTTCAATTTTTTTAATAGGAGGAGGAACAACTTTGGATGCTTCTTCCAATTTTACCTTTAAGTCCTCCAATTTTTCCTCCAATACTTGGATTTTTATCAGGCCCTTCTCCCTATCTTTGGCCAAGTCAATTGTTTCATCAAAAAGCCTTTCATATCTCTTTGATAGTTGCTATGTTTTGGCTTCATTCAAGTGGGAAAAATGTGTGACATCCTTAGAGACTTCTAATTCATATGTGTTTTGTATTGTCCATATAATCTTATCCCCATCCATCTTCTCTTGCACATTTATCAAGGAAGGATTTTGTGTCCTTGGAGCTAAGGACCACATGGAAAGGGTTTGAGATCTAGAATCATAGCCACGGCCTCTAATCATATCTCCTATATGAGTCTTACAGGATAGTTGAGCCTATGTTTGTCTCCTTATTTAGTCTATGATAAAATATGAGGCTAGATCCCACCCGGGTACAAGGAACATCCCACTTGACTTTACCAATTATCTAGCCTCCTCCACTATTATACTTTCAAAGTTGGGATCATAGGATTTTAGAGCCTGCAAGGCTTCATCTCCCAGTGTGGTGCCCTCTGTGATTTGCAACTGACTTCCAATTTCTTGTTGCTTTCTCCAAATGAGAAATTTCTTAAACTCGTCACTTTTGATGAAGGCATCATCACTCAAAATCTCTTCTTGGTACAATTCCCTCTCATCTTTGCACCATTGGAGAGGCAACTCAATTTCTTCCTAGATCTCCTTCTTTCCCTCTCTAATTCTTTTTCTTAATTGGTGATGGTAATGCCTATCACCAATGACTAGAGCAGCTACTCTATCTTTTTTCTTGTCATGCTCCTTCGGCTTAGAGGATTCTTCCTCCCCTATTTTCTATCTCTTTTGAGGAGGATCACTTGTTGACTCTGTGTCATGCACCTCTAGCCTCTGCTCAAAAATAGGTGGCTCAGTCATCTGGGGAGGGCTATGTTGTTCATAGGGTCCCTCACTATCCTCTCCATACTTAGAGGATGAATACTCTTTGGGCACTTCAAGCTTCTCCTCTAACTAATTTGAAAGTTGATTGTACAAAGTGCCATACATGTCACTCATTCTAGTGATCCTGGTCATGTAAGGTAGGCCAGGGAAGTATCCTCCAAATGCAATTCCTTCCTTTCTAAGTTGTACCTCCAAATCCACCAAGTCCTGGAATTTCCTATTTCTTTTCTCTATTTCTTGCTCATCAAGAACATTTTTGATGATGCCCTCCTCATCACACCCTTCATATTCTCGGACAGTGGTAATACTTGGAATCAATAACTTCTTTGCATTTTTGATGAAATCCTCAAGGTGTACATATATGCACTAGGAAATACCCATCTTATATTGACTCGACCACTTGTTGATCCCATCCATATTTTTCTTCCCAATAAGAAAATCATAAATTTTGAACTATCTCAGTGTAGAAGTGTCTTTCCTGTGAGTAGCCAGATGCTCCTTGTCTGTCCACACCAGCTACCAAATGAATTCTATGAGTGCAACCCTTGGAGGAACATGTTTTGGGAGAACATGTGGGGGCTGAGGATATCCATATACACTGATTAAAGTGAAATTATGCCCAAGATAGAAATCACCCCAATTATGATCTTGAGGCCACTTATCCACATACTCACAAGGCCTTAGAAGCCTTAACACTTTGACAGGCAATCTGGTAATATTCACACCAAGAAAAGTCAAAAATGGGTGCACAATCCAAATCTGAAAACCACAAAATTTGTGCTCATTGGAAGTGTAGTTCCAAACCCTAATCAACAATTGCACTAGATTTGGCTAGCCATTAATGAGTGTTCTAGGTCTTAACATCTATGTATCAAAATCATTAACATTATGGAATCAGATCAAATGCATCAATAGAGATTAATACATAAAATGAGGTTGCTTTCTCTTTTGTATACTCATGAGACCCTCATGGATCTGGTCAATCACATACTGAATATAATCATAATCAATATTGACATGGGAGTTCTGTATATCTAGGATGATCATAAGAAGATCTTAAAGCATTCTTTCAACATCTCCATCCAAACCCAACACTTTGCACAGCCCGTATGCCAAATATTTCATGTAGAAATGCAAATCCTTGAATTCATAAGGTGCATTCATATAGCTAGGTAATGGAGCTACATACTTCCCTATTTTTGGCATAAAATTTGGGATTAAACTCTTGACCAAATTGATTTCTTTCTTATATATCTCTCTCTCTTTACTCAAATCAATCTCTGTAGACGAGGAGTAATAAATACCAAAGGCCTTCATGAAAGATGCTCTATCTGAGGACACTAAGGCAAAATGATCCTTCTTCCTTATATTTCTTGACACTGCATTATATACCCTAGCCATCTCTACAAGTAAATCTAAATCTAAAAACACGTCTAGGACAATTAACTTTCCCAAACCCAATTTCCAAGGATTGCAGATAGGAATTTGCCTAGCTCTATTAATATAGAAGTAATTGAATAAATGATAACCAGAACAACCTGGAGTAACAGGGTCTCTACAACTAGACATGTAATCAGATAAGATCTCATCACTAACCTTCTTGTTCTGAGTAGACCCAGGGAGCAATGTGACGAATTTTTCATAGAAGTTCCTCTTTACTTTCTCCTCGTCTCCTGCATCTTTAACCCCTTCACTAGTCGAGGCCTTGCTGGACTCTCATTGACTCATTTTGTTTCTTCTTAAAGTATTCCTTTTTGTAATAGCTCTTCTTAACAAGTCTCTATAACTTCTAAATTTCTTATCACACTTAACTTAAATTTTTGATAAGAAAAAGATAGAAGCGTTGTGTCTATATATCATTTAGAAATAAATGCAACCATCTAGTCAAGATCTCATAATATCGTTGCTCAATTACCTCAGCAGACACTCTGCATATATCAAGTTTAATTCTAAGCTAGTTGTGGCATGCAAAGCTGACATGCAATTCAATTTGAAAAGAGAGATGTAAAAGGTCATCATTACTTTTTTGCTTTTACAATTGCCAAAAAACCTGAGTTTGTTAAAAACCTCGGATGACAGTTGATTGGCTAGAAACCCTCTCTTTTTACACCTCAGCAAAGTACTTTAACTTTTCAAGATTTCCTATTTCTCCTCATCCCTGACATTCCACTATTTATTTCCTGGAGATCATGCAACAGCAAGTTTCTCTAAACCTCACCATGCTTGGCTTGACTATGGTTTTATCTCAAGATTTAGAGATAAGGCTCTTCTCTGGGTCGCTGAATGCCTTACTAACACTAGGGTTTATCTTGAGATTGAGAGACTACCACATATCTCATAATCTCTGAATGGGAGCTCTAACCCTAGTTTCTTCATGAGATCCAGTGACAAATCTTTTCATTACAACTTTAACCGTCTTCTCCCAATCTCGTGATGTTAGTGACAACTGTGATCATATTTTGAGATTGAGCGACTAAAGGATCTCTTGATTGCTGCAGTTTTCTTTATTAACTATCAAGATTACGAGATCTAGATATAATCGTGAACTTTCCTTTCTCTCCTAATCTCATAATATTTTATATAACTTTGAGTAAATCAAGAGATTGAGCACACACCACCCATCTTATGAACCTCTAGGATACGTGTCAACATCTGATCAAATCTCAGTCATGTATCTCATGATAGCTAAACTCTTTCTTCTTTTCTTATTTTATTTGGAGATTCAGCAATAGTCACACATTTTCATTATAATCAACGGTCATCACTTGATCTCATAAGATTTTACTTAACTCTAGTCATGTTTTGAGATTCAACGACCATCATAGTTCTCGTAATCTCTAAATAAAACCCTTAACCATAGTTTCTTTATGAGATTCAGAGATAAAATCTTCTCCCAATCGCTAAATACTTGTCTTAACTCAGCTTAACTCATAAGATCCAGCGATAGCCTTTGATCTTTAATAGCATCGACGGTCCATGCTTGATCTCCAAATCTTAAAAGACTTAGTCGCTACTTCATGAGATTCAGCGACATGACAACATCATTAAGTCTTTCACTTTGTCACTCAATCTCCAGATGTTATATACTTGATGGTGATCTTTACGATATTCAGAGATAACCTTGAAACATCATTTCTCTGAATCGCTAAATACTTGGAACTAACTTCCGATTTTCAAGAGACTTGGAGATAGTTGTTCCGCCAAATCGTTGAACATTTAGACTTAACCACCATCCTTTATGAGACTTAGAGAAATCCATTTCTCTAGGTCACTTGATAATCATAACTAATCGTTGATCTTTACAAGATTCAGAGACTTGAAGGAAATAAAAGAACCATGTGCATAAAAGGGGCGATTATGAATGTCAACTTGAAAACATAAGAACTAGGGCATGACTTGGCAATTTTAGAAGATATAAACCCTATCAAAGACAAATAAGATCTAGGGTTTATGGATTTCAGAAATTTTGGAAGCAGGATTACCTTGAGACACATACATTTTCAGAAATTTTGCAGGAACATTGAAAATACTAAATGCAAAAGCACAACTTATTTGACACCAAGAAGAAAAATTTGATACATCTCAAAAAACCTAAAATACACCCAACAGTGGCTCTATCTAAGGATGCTTTGAAAGGAAGTTCATGGAAAGAATCTAGATCTCTGGGAGGCAGACCCCAACCACACTAACATACTGTAGAAACAAACACACAATAGGAAACAAACACACATGTACATAGACTACAAAAACTACTATGCATGGAAAGAAGAGTTAATTAAAGAAAGGCTTTAGGAATTTTCCATGCACTAGAAATTCCAATACCTCATCATCAAAGTTCTTTATAATTTATGATTCCTTTCCATGTATCTGATGAACAATTTAAGGTCCTAACCACAAGGACTCAATTTTTTTGTGTTTCCCTTTATCCTCAGCCCTGACATTCCACTGCAATACCATGTCATTTGGCTGAAATTTTCTACTACTAGCCCTTTTGTCAAATAGATACTTCATCTTATGTTGACTTCTTACATTCTTCCTCTATTATTCCCTTCTGACCTCGTCAAGCTCAATCAATTGAACCATTCTATCATGTAAGGCGTCATTTACTTCCAACTCCTAATCCATGATAAATTTATATACAGAAAGTAAATTGTTCATAGGTAACCTAGTTTCCACTCCATATACTAGCTCAAAAGGTGACTTTCCAGTAGCCTTCTTTATTTTTACTCTATCATCCCACAAGGCTAATTTCAACTTTTAATGTCGGGCCCTCTTTTTTGTCTCCAAGGTTTTCTTCAAAATTTGCAGAATGCTTTTGTTACTCGAATTTTTTTGTTCATTTGCATGTGGATGGTGTGGAGAGGAATGTGATATTACAATTCCATTTTCATGACAAAAATCCTGAAACTCTCTAGACCTAAAGAACTTAGCATTGTTTGTTACCAATTTTAAGGGGACACCAAACCTAGTGAGGATATTATCCATCAAAAAATCAATCACAACTTTAGTGGTTGCTCCCTTTGTAGGAATTGCTTCAATCCATTTAGTAAAATAATCAGTGGTAACCAAGATCCATATATGTCCACCACTAGATTTCTTTGAAAATTCTCCAATAAAATCAATTCCCCACATGGAAAAAGGGGCATGAGCCTATACTAGATTCAATAAGAAAGAGCCTAAAATTTTCAACTTGGAAGAAAACCTTTGGTAAGGCTCACATTTTTGTACAAACTTGAAAGAATATTTGAACACATAAGGCCAAAAATAACCATCTCTTAGAATTTTGTGGGCAGTTGTCTTAGAAAAAAATGTCCACCACACAAGCCATCATGCATCTCATTTAACACTCTATTAGTTTTCCTTTCATATAAACACAACAAGAGAACACCATCCCTATCTTTCCAATACAACTCTCCTTGTATTAATGTGTACTTCTGGGCTTGCAGTCTGAGAGTTCTCTTTTGATTGTCAGTCATGGTATCAGGGCACTTGGCATTTTTAATGAATTATACAATATCAATATACCAAGGTTGTCTTTCAATGCTATTTAACGTTAGGTCTTGTAACTCCACACTATTCACTTGCACCAAATCCATATTTGCCTCATTCATAAGCTTTGCTAAGCCTAACCCTCTTACCAATTTTGTGATATGGATTTCTAAGTTGAACTGTTGAACCCTATTGATCCATTTGCATCTTTTTCCAGTAACTTCTGACGGGGTGAGAATGTCCTTAACCACTACATGAAGCACATATACTATTACTTTTGAACAGACCAGATAAGGCCTGAATGACTTGACAACCTTCACTAATGAATATGCTTGCTTCTCCATTACCTCATAATTTTATTTTGTAGCTTGGAGAGACTTGCTTAAAAAGGCAATAGGATGTTCATGCCCTTCCACATCCTTTTGCAATAATACAGCAACAATTGTATGAAAAGATGTAAAAGAAAAAAGTGAGAATGGTTTACTATAATCAAGAGATCTTAAAACAGGAGCTTCCTAAATTGCTTTCTTGATTTTCTCAAAGGTAGATTGTGCCTCCTCATCCCACTAAAACTTTGCATCTTTCTTTAAAAAAATTATATAGGTTTCACAATCTCTGCAAAATTAGCAATAAACCTTCTAACAAAATTAATCTTTCCTAAGAAAGACTGTACTCCTTTGACATTCTTTGGAGAAAAAACCTTTTGGATGGCCTCTATCTGTTTTGGGTCAATCCTTACTCCCTCTTTTGATACAATATGCCCCAGCAACTTTCCTTGTGACTGCAAATTGGCACTTGTGAGGATTCAATGAGACACCATATTCAAAAGCTTTATTGAACACCTTGTCAAGATGATCACAATGATCCTTCGCTTCCTTGGAATATGTTGTTAGGTCATCCTGATAAATTATCATAAATAAGTCAATAAAATCTTTAAATGCAACATCCATAGCTCGTTGGAATGTTGCTCTTGCATTCATAAGACCAAATGGCATCCTGATATATATATATATATATATATATATATATATA